>JARQOC010000002.1:664144251-664190795 GCA_033576535.1 Allobates femoralis | reverse complement strand
AATTTTATTATAAATCGCATTAGTAACTGGTTTGCGATTTTTCTGTAGGATGGCCACCACCTTCTCAGACAGACCCGGAGCCCTCAGCACCCGGGCTTCAGAAGCCAGGCAGCTAAGCTGAGTGTCTGCGGATCCAGATGGAACAGAGGACCCTGAGACAACAGGCTGGGATCCGGACTCAGGAGGACAGGACTGTTGACTTTGAGCGCCATGATCAGATTGTACCAACTCCTCCTGGGCCAAAGAGGGGCCACCAGGATAGTGGGGACTCCTTCTACCCTGACCTTCTGCAGAGTTTGTGCGAGGAGGGGAATAGGAGGAAAGGCATAAACCAGAGGAAAATTCCATGACTGGGAGAAGGTGTCCACCCCCGCGGCTGCGTCCCGAGGATTGAGGGAGAAATATGTTGTGACCTTCCGATTGGCGCTGGAGGAGAAGAGAAGAGGTCGACTGCCGGGGTGCCCCATCGTGCGACTAGGGAGCAAAAGACAGCTTGGTCCAGACTCCATTCCCCCGGGTGGACATCCTGGCGGCTGAGAAAATCCACCTGAAGGTTCATGGACCCCTTCAAGTGGACAGCTGGGGAGGGACAGCAGGAACTGTTCGGCCCAAAGGAAGATCCGGGAGGACAACGACGATAAGGACCTGGACTTCGTACCGCCCTGGTGCTGGAGGTGAGCCACCGTGGTGACATTGTCTGAGTAGACAAGGACAAGAGAACCCGTTAACTGGGTCTGAGCACCCCAAAGGGCCTCCTCGACTGCACTCAGTTCCCGGTAATTGGAGGACCGGGAACAGACGGAGCAACCCCAGACCCCTGGAGCGGAGCAGGACCCACCATGGCTCCCCACCCCCTCAGGTGGGAGATGCTTGACGCCTCAGGGAGGAAATCTTGGCCAGAAGGGTCAACCGGTGGGAGTCCGGAAGAAAGGAAGCCTGCCGGTCGGAATTCAGTAACACCCCCAGAAATGGTCTTGGGAGGAGGGCTGCAGCTGCGATTTCCAGAGGTTCGGGATCCAACCCAGGGACAAAAGAATGCACAGGGATTCCTCCACACTGCTTCGGAGGGTTTGAGGAGTCAGAGCAATGAGAAGGAAGGTCGTCTAGATAATTCACAATAGAGATGGCGCGACCCCGAATGAAGGCCACTACCTCCGCCATGAGTTTTGAGAAAATTCAGGGAGCCGAGGAGATTCTGAAGGGGAGAACGTTGAACTGAAAATGGAGGACGTCCCCCTTGTAGAGGATAGCTAACTTCAGGAATTTCCTGTGCAGAGGATGGATGGGCACATGAAAGTAGGCGTCCGTCAGGTCTATTGTAGCCATCTGGTGATGCAGCCCGATCAGCGGAATCGCAGTACGGACGGACTCCATCTTGAAACGTCGATAGTGGACGTGACTGTTGAGGCGTTTCAGGTTGATGATGATCCTGGAATCCCCGGACGGCTTTTTGACCAGGAACAGACGGGAATAGTGACCAAGCTCCACCTTGTGACTAGGAACAGAGGAGATGACATTTGTGTGAAGGAACTCCTGTACTTTTGAGTACAGAAGATCCTGGGCACCCTGAGAGGGCAGGGGGTGACCCGGAGACCTGGCGGAGGAAGCGACTCGAACTCGATGAGCAATCCCTCGGAGATGACATTCACAACTCATTGGCAATCGGAGATCCCTCGCCACTGGGAAAGAAAGGCCGAGAGTCGCCGCCCCCACCGGGACCGAGGCACTGCTTGTTGGGGCGAGGGCGCTGCTGAGCAGGGACGAGGATATTCTTGCGTCGTCCCTTCTGACAACACCACCTGCCGATCTTACCCTTGCCCTTTGGCTGGGAGGCCGGAGGCATCGGGGGACGAAAGGACCACTTCCTCACAGGTGCCTGTTCAGGAAGAGCCTTGCGGTCAGTAGCCTTGTCCAGGATGTCGTCTAGAGCCATCCGAACACCAAGTCCCCCTTGAAAGACAGGGAACAGAGTTGCATTTTAGAAGTGGCGTTACCGCTCCACATCTTCAACCATAATGCCCGCCTGGTGGAGTTGGACAACACTGAAGTCCTGGCCGCCAGGCCGACAGATTTCGCTGAGGCATCAGCGAGGAAACAAGAAGCCTTCCGAAGCAGAGGAAGGGAGCCGAGAAGCTCCTCCCTAGGGGTGCCCTGCGACACATGAGACTAACAGGACCAACCACTTCAGCCGGGACCGGGAGACACAAGTGGAGGTGATGTTACCCTAAATGGTGGCAGAGGAAGCTTGCCAGGAACACTTCATAAAGCTCTCAATCTTCCGATCCAGCTGATCCCTCAGCTGGGAAGTGTCCTCAAAGGGGATGGCAGTCTTTTTTGCCACAAGAGAAACCTGTACATCCACCTTCAGGACCCCCAGTGAATCTCACTATCCTGAAGGGGAAACCACCGACCCGATCACCCAAGATTTGTGGTCGGGGAATGCCCATTCCTGAGCAATTAAATCCCGGAGGGTGGCATGCACCGGGAATCCAATACCCTTGGCTGACTGAAGGCAGCAAACATTTCATCCTGCACTGAGGGATTGACCTGTTCCTCTTCCAAACCCATGGTGCTTCTAACGTCCTCAATCACTTCCCCCATATCCTCCGAGGGACACAAAAACCGCCGAAGGTCAGAATGTCTTGAGGCAGAGTCCTCCTTGGGGACCTCAGAGTCCGAGTCCCTGTCAGCTTCAGAGTCTGAGGGACTAGCCAGGAGTTTCTGCTTTTTTGGAGGGGAAGGACCAGACACAGGCCCAGGGAGTCCAGGGAAGCCAGAATTTCCTGCTGCACCATGGTGCGTAGGTCATCCACAAGACTCAGGTGCTCAGGCCGCACTATCTTGTCGGTACAACCCTGGCAAAATTTCTTATCCCACCTGGCAGGTTTGGGGGAAAACTTCTTAGCACAGACAGGGCATTTAGCAGACTTCCCAGCTTTCTTGGGGGTTTCCTTGTCACCCTACAAAAAAAAGTACAGGGAAGTCGCAATCAGCAAAGCCCCTTTGGGCAGCACAAAGGACCCTGCACCTCAACTCACTGTGGCCAGGGGAGCACTGGGCTCTGCAGACGCAGAGGAAGACATGACCCAGGACAGAATGCAGCTTACCTGGCGTCAGAAGTCTTCAGGGCAGGCTTTTATCTCCAAAGGCCTGCCCCAGTGCAAAAAGAGATCATCCCCTGCCCCCTGCCCAAGGTCTAGGCAGGCCCCACTCATCGCGGTGAGCCCGCACGCCGCCGCACAGGGTCCCACCCGCTAAGACCCGAAAGCGCTCGCTCCCCCTCGGAGAAGCGCATGACCAGAAGTTCCACCGCGTCACTTCCTGTCCGCGGCAGCGCGCACAGGCAGGAGGCAGTCGGTGGGCTCAGCACAGGAAGAGGCCGCCGACCAGCTTCACCCCGGGAGGGAGGGGGGTTCCAGAGGGCCAGGGCAGGTCCCGGACCCCCCCCCCAGCAGAGGACCACCGAGGAGGACAGAGACGTCTGGAGAAGGAAGGATCAGGGGCCCGACCAACGCTGCCCGGCAAAAACTCCCAGGTACTGCAGCTTGCCGCCACCACGGCATAGGAGAGAAAAAAACTCTCTCCATGCCCCATAGGGACAGGAAAGACACTGGCTAATGGGAGGGGCCTTTTAACCTCTCTTGTGCTTCCTGTCCCTATTAGGGCGTGGAGAGGCAACATCCTATGCTGTCGTGGAAGGTATCCTAGAGAAAGTGACAACCGGATCCTGTCACCCCCAAAACACCTGTAAACCTATTAAAACCTGTCCCTAGAGCATATTAACACTATCCCTACACTCTTTTTACCTCCTAAATGCAGTAAGTGACATTGAATAAAAACGTTTTATAAGTACCTGATTACTGATGATAATGAGTGACTATGCTATTCATAGTCACTCATCCAGGCTGCCCCTCTGCTTCATATCACGCCTGAATAGGCGTGATCTACAGCCCACATTCAAATTGCCGCCTCCCTGCTGTGCCCTGTCTCGTCCGAGGCTGCAGTGTGGCTGGTGACGCGATCCGCGTCATTCCCGGCGTCTGGTGACGTATTTAGACCGGCGCCGCGCTGTCAGCTTCAAAATGCGCACTGCGCATGCCCAATGCGCATGCGCAGTGCGCATTTTGAAGCTGACAGCTGTAGTATATGGTTTTCTGTGCCCTTGTTTCTGTTGTATATGGTTTTCAATGCCCATGTTTCTGTTGTATATGGTTTTCTGTGCCCTTGTTTCTGTTGTATATGGTTTTCTGTGCCCTTGTTTCTGTTGTATATGGTTTTCTGTGCCCTTGTTTCTGTTGTATATGGTTTTCTGTGCCCTTGTTTCTGTTGTATATGGTTTTCTGTGCCCTTGTTTCTGTTGTATATGGTTTTCTATGCCCTTGTTTGTTGCTGTTGTATATGGTTTTCTATGCCCTTGTTTGTTGCTGTTGTATATGGTTTTCTATGCCCTTGTTTGTTGCTGTTGTATATGGTTTTCTATGCCCTTGTTTGTTGCTGTTGTATATGGTTTTCTATGCCCTTGTTTGTTGCTGTTGTATATGGTTTTCTATGCCCTTGTTTGTTGCTGTTGTATATGCTTTTCTATGCCCTTGTTTGTTGCTGTTGTATATGGTTTTCTATGCCCTTGTTTGTTGCTGTTGTATATGGTTTTCTATGCCCTTGTTTGTTGCTGTTGTATATGGTTTTCTATGCCCTTGTTTGTTGCTGTTGTATATGGTTTTCTATGCCCTTGTTTGTTGCTGTTGTATATGGTTTTCTATGCCCTTGTTTCTGTTGTATATGGTTTTCTGTGCCCTTGTTTGTTTCTGTTGTATATGGTTTTCTATGCCCTTGTTTCTGTTGTATATGGTTTTCTGTGCCCTTGTTTGTTTCTGTTGTATATGGTTTTCTGTGCCCTTGTTTCTGTTGTATATGGTTTTCTGTGCCCTTGTTTGTTTCTGTTGTATATGGTTTTCTGTGCCCTTGTTTCTGTTGTATATGGTTTTCTGTGCCCTTGTTTCTGTTGTATATGGTTTTCTGTGCCCTTGTTTCTGTTGTATATGGTTTTCTGTGCCCTTGTTTGTGTTGTATATGGTTTTCTATGCCCTTGTTTCTGTTGTATATGGTTTTCTGTGCCCTTGTTTGTTTCTGTTGTATATGGTTTTCTATGCCCTTGTTTCTGTTGTATATGGTTTTCTGTGCCCTTGTTTGTTTCTGTTGTATATGGTTTTCTGTGCCCTTGTTTCTGTTGTATATGGTTTTCTGTGCCCTTGTTTCTGTTGTATATGGTTTTCTATGCCCTTGTTTGTTTCTGTTGTATATGGTTTTCTGTGCCCTTGTTTCTGTTGTATATGGTTTTCTGTGCCCTTGTTTCTGTTGTATATGGTTTTCTGTGCCCTTGTTTCTGTTGTATATGGTTTTCTATGCCCTTGTTTGTTTCTGTTGTATATGGTTTTCTGTGCCCTTGTTTCTGTTGTATATGGTTTTCTGTGCCCTTGTTTCTGTTGTATATGGTTTTCTGTGCCCTTGTTTCTGTTGTATATGGTTTTCTATGCCCTTGTTTGTTGCTGTTGTATATGGTTTTCTATGCCCTTGTTTGTTGCTGTTGTATATGGTTTTCTATGCCCTTGTTTCTGTTGTATATGGTTTTCTATGCCCTTGCTTCTGTTGTATATGGTTTTCTATGCCCTTGTTTCTGTTGTATATGGTTTTCTATGCCCTTGTTTCTGTTGTATATGGTTTTCTATGCCGTTGCTTCTGTTGTATATGGTTTTCTATGCCCTTGTTTCTGTTGTATATGGTTTTCTATGCCCTTGTTTCTGTTGTATATGGTTTTCTATGCCCTTGTTTGTTGCTGTTGTATATGGTTTTCTATGCCCTTGTTTCTGTTGTATATGGTTTTCTATGCCCTTGTTTGTTTCTGTTGTATATGGTTTTCTATGCCCTTGTTTCTGTTGTATATGGTTTTCTATGCCCTTGTTTCTGTTGTATATGGTTTTCTATGCCCTTGTTTCTGTTGTATATGGTTTTCTATGCCCTTGTTTCTGTTGTATATGGTTTTCTATGCCCTTGTTTCTGTTGTATATGGTTTTCTATGCCCTTGTTTCTGTTGTATATGGTTTTCTATGCCCTTGTTTCTGTTGTATATGGTTTTCTATGCCCTTGTTTCTGTTGTATATGGTTTTCTATGCCCTTGTTTCTTTTCTTCTCTGTGCACTCTTCACCAGGATATTCCAGATCCCCACACACGCCCTCTTATTCACACTTGATGAAGTGCAGCAGAGGAGCTGCGCCATCCCCGGGGACAGAACACAGCCGGTCACAGGCTGCAGTGTCAGGCCCGTTATATGACATTGGAGCACTGCTGTCACCCCCACACTCCCCCTCACCTCGGGCCCCAGTCTGCTGCCTCCTGCTCGCTCGGAGCGGCTGCCCCGCGATCACACACACGTCCGCCATGTTCTCCGCCTTCTCTTTTGAATTGAATATTGCACCAAAACCAAGCAGCACGCCCCTCAACGGCCGCCACAGGATTGGTCAGCGCCTGGAGTACTGACCAATCGCAGTTCACCCCGGAGACTGATCGCGTACGATTGGTTCATAATTCTCATACAGAGCTGTTGTGGTTGGTCAACGAATCAGTTTAAAGGTTGACATCACGTGACACGCCTCAGCGTAGCGCACGCGCGAGTGGGCGTAGTTTATTGACGTCCAAACTGGAGAGTGAGGACTGCACCCAGTCCGCATGCGCACCAGGGTATAGGCTGCGTGTACACGTGACTAATCACATGATGCTGACGTCACCCCAGGTCCTCCAGCTCAGTGCACTAGTTCCTGGTTGAGCTCCGTGGACATGGACCGCTTCTCCTGGTGCTCCGGCCTGCTGGAGATAGACGAGACCCTGGTGATCCAGCAGCGCGGAGTGCGCATGTCTGATGGGGAGGACAAGGTGGGTCCCTGTGTCCCCATCTGCCCCGTGCACAATCTGGGCTGTAGCCCAGGCCTCGATTGCTATGTCTATAGCAATGCTAATAATATTAGCTATTCACTTATATAGCGCTATTAATTCTATAGCGTGTCTATAGCGTTTTACATACATTTGGAACACTGTCCCCATTGGGACTCACAATCTAAGGTTCCTATCTCTTATGTCTTTTAAAGGGATCCTGTCACCTCCAGAACGCCTCCTAAGCTAGCAAAACATGTCCCTGCAGCATCTTATCACTAATCTCACACTCCTTTTGTCTCCTAAAAGCATCCTGTGAAAGTGGAGAAAAACGTTCTAGGCTCCTTTCACATCAGCGTTTTTTTGCGGCCGCACCTGCAGCACGCCCTATAGACATAGTATGGGGCTTACCGCAAGTGAACCGCAAGTGCGGCCATTATGCGGTAATCGCAGCAGTTGCGTTTTTTTTACTGCAACTGCCGCGATCAGTGAAAACTGCTGATGTGAAAGGAGCCTAACGTCTGCACTTGCGGCAAGCCCCATACAATGTCTATGGGGCTTGCGGCAAGTGCGGTATCGGCACGTGCGGCCACGGAAAAAAAAACGTGGCATATTGCGGTTTTTTCGCGGCCGCACCTGCGGCAGGTGCCGAAACTGCACCTGCCGCACACTTACCGAAAGCCCATAGACATTGTATGGGGCTTGCCGCAAGTGCAGCCGTTATGTGAAAACCGCTGATGTGAAAGCAGCCTAATACTTACTCATTAGTGATTATAATTAGCAGGGGCTAGATTCTTTAGTCACCAGGGCATGTTTTGCAGCTCCAGGATCCACCCTGTCTCTGTGTGTTTGCTGTGATGTGCAGGCAATGCCCTCCCCACTCTCTATCACTCACAGAATGCAAATCATTAGTCCTGCCTTCAGTTTCAGTTTCACAGCAGCACAGACAGAGAGAGGATGGATCATTCAGGCTGCAAAACAGCCCTCCCTGGATGACTAAAGAATATAGCCACTGCTAATTATAATCACTAATGAGTAAGTATTAAAACGTTTTTCTCCACTTTCACAGGATGCTTTTAGGAGACAAAAGAAGTGTGAGATTAGTGATGGGATGCTGCAGGGGCATGTTTTGATAGCTTAGGAGGCGTTTTGGAGGTGACAGGATCCCTTTAAGTGTGGGAGGAAACTCACACAAACACAGGGATAACATACAAACTACTTTGCAGATGTTGTCCTTGGTGGGATTTGAACCCAGGACCCCAGAGCTGCAAGACTGCAGTGCTACCCACTGAGCCACTGTACAGTGCTACCCACTGAGCCACCGTACAGTGCTACCCACTGAGCCACCGTACAGTGCTACCCACTGAGCCACCATATACAGTGCTACCACTGAGCCACCATATGCAGTGCTAATTACTGAGCCACCGTACAGTGCTAACCATTGACCAACTGTACAGTACTAATCACTGAGCCACAATATACAGTGCTAACCACTGAGCCACCATATACAGTGCTAACCACTGAGCCACCATATACAGTGCTAACCACTGAACCACCATACAGTGCTAACCACTGAGCCACCATATGCAGTGCTAATCACTGAGCCACCATACATTGCTAACCACTGTGCCACCATATACAGTGCTAACCACTGTGCCACCATATACAGTGCTAACCACTGTGCCACCATATGCAGTGCTAACCACTGAGCCACCATATACAGTACTAACCACTGAGCCACCATACATTGCTAACCACTGAGCCACCATATACAGTACTAACCACTGAGCCACCATACATTGCTAACCACTGAGCCACCATATATAGTGCTAACCACTGAGCCACCATAAAGTGCTAACCACTGAGCCTCCATATATCGTGCTAACCACTGAGCCACCATACAGTGCTAACCACTGAGCCACCATACAGTGCTAACCACTGTGCCACTATACAGTGCTAACCACTGAGCCACCATATACAGTGCTAACCACTGAGCCAACATATGCAGTGCCAACCACTGAGCCACCATATGCAGTGCTAACCACTGAGCCACCATACAGTGCTAACCACTGAGCCACCATACAGTGCTAACCACTGAGCCACCATACAGTGCTAACCACTGAGCCACCATACAGTGCTAACCACTGAGCCACCACACAGTGCTAACCACTGACCCACCGTACAGTACTAATCAATGTGCCACCATACAGTGCTAACCACTGAGCCACTATATACAGTGCTAACCACTGAGCCACCGTACAGTGCTAACAACTGAGCCACCATACAGTGCTAACCTCTGAGTCATCATATACAGTGCTAACCACTGAGCCACAGTACAGTGCTAACCACTAAGTCATCATATACAGTGCTAACCACTGAGCCACCATACAGTGCTAACCCCTGAGCCACCATATACTGTGCTAATCACTGAGTCACCATACAGGGCTAACCACTGAGCCACCGTACAGTGCTTACCACTGAGTTATGATAAACAGTTCTACCCACTGAGTCACCATATACAGTGCAAACCACTGAGCCACCGTATACAGTGCAAACCACTGAGCCACCATATACAGTGCTAACCACTGAGCCACCATATACATTGCCAACCACTGAGGCACCGTACAGTGCTAACCACTGAGCTACTGTATAGTGCTAACCACTGAGCCACCATATACAGTGCTAACCACTGAGCCACCATATACAGTGCTAACCACTGAGCCACCATATACAGTGCTAACCATTAAGCCACCATATACAGTGCTAACCACTGAGCCACCATATACAGTGCTAACCACTGAGCCACCGTATACAGTGCTAACCACTGAGGCACCATACAGTGCTAACCACTGAGCCACCATATACAGTGCTAACCACTGAGCCACCATATACAGTGCTAACCACTGAGCCACCATATACATTGCCAACCACTGAGGCACCGTACAGTGCTAACCACTGAGTCACCATACAGGGCTAACCACTGAGCCACCGTACAGTGCTTACCACTGAGTTATGATAAACAGTTCTACCTACTGAGTCACCATATACAGTGCAAACCACTGAGCCACCGTATACAGTGCAAACCACTGAGCCACCATATACAGTGCTAACCACTGAGCCACCATATACATTGCCAACCACTGAGGCACCGTACAGTGCTAACCACTGAGCTACTGTATAGTGCTAACCACTGAGCCACCATATACAGTGCTAACCACTGAGCCACCATATACAGTGCTAACCACTGAGCCACCATATACAGTGCTAACCATTGAGCCACCATATACAGTGCTAACCACTGAGCCACCATATACAGTGCTAACCACTGAGCCACCGTATACAGTGCTAACCACTGAGGCACCATACAGTGCTAACCACTGAGCCACCATATACAGTGCTAACCACTGAGCCACCATATACATTGCCAACCACTGAGGCACCGTACAGTGCTAACCACTGAGTCACCATACAGGGCTAACCACTGAGCCACCGTACAGTGCTTACCACTGAGTTATGATAAACAGTTCTACCCACTGAGTCACCATATACAGTGCAAACCACTGAGCCACCGTATACAGTGCAAACCACTGAGCCACCATATACAGTGCTAACCACTGAGCCACCATATACATTGCCAACCACTGAGGCACCGTACAGTGCTAACCACTGAGCCACCATATACAGTGCTAACCATTGAGCCACCATATACAGTGCTAACCACTGAGCCACCGTATACAGTGCTAACCACTGAGGCACCATACAGTGCTAACCACTGAGCCACCATATACAGTGCTAACCACTGAGCCACCATATACAGTGCTAACCACTGAGCCACCATATACAGTGCTAACCACTGAGCCACCATATACATTGCCAACCACTGAGGCACCGTACAGTGCTAACCACTGAGACACCATATACAGTGCTAACCACTGAGCCACCGTACAGTGCTAACCACTGAGCCACCATACAGTGGTAACCACTGAGCCACCATATACAGTGCTAACCACTGAGCTACCATATACAGTGCTAACCACTGAGCCACCATACAGTGCTAACCACTGAGCCACCATATACATTGCCAACCACTCCCCACTGAGATCACCGATTGGCTGCAGACAATGACCGATATGGAGCAGTAGTGAATACTCTGTGCTAGGCCTGGGAAGAGTGAGAAAAGCTCAGTTTTTTTCTTTCTTTAACCTCCCTGGCGGTCTGTTTAGGTCTTGAATTTTTTGCTAAAAGCGGGCTTACCCGCGTTCGCGGCAGATGCGGTAAAAAAAACGCATCTGCCGCACTTGCGGCGCCGTTGCGGCGCGGTTGCGGTAATCTGCATAGTAAAGGGAACCAACCACCTCGGATGACCCTCATACACTGATAATATGTGCCCCTGCAGCCTAGTAAACCATTAGCAGCACTGTTTTTGTGTGATCTTATAAACTTACATGCCTGCGTACTTGAGGGCGTCTCCCTGTGTGTGCTGGCACTTGTGATCTGTGCTCATCATGTCTGCTCGCCCCCTCCCTTATGCACGCCCCCTCTCAGCCTGCTATAGTGATGTGAGGCTGAACTCGTCATAAAGGGGCGGGGCTAAATCGCGCATCCCGGTAGCCCCGCCCCTTTATGACGCAATCAGCCTCACATCACTATAGCAGGCTGAGAGGGGGCGTGCATAAGGGAGGGGGCGAGCAGACATGATGAGCACAGATCACAAGTGCCAGCACACACAGGGAGACGCCCTCAAGTACGCAGGCATGTAAGTTTATAAGATCACACAAAAACAGTGCTGCTAATGGTTTACTAGGCTGCAGGGGCACATATTATCAGTGTATGAGGGTCATCCGAGGTGGTTGGTTCCCTTTACTATGCAGATTACCGCAACCGCGCCGCAACGGCGCCGCAAGTGCGGCAAGTGCGGCAGATGCGTTTTTTTTTACCGCATCTGCCGCGAACGCGGGTAAGCCCGAGCCTGACTCGGGGTTAACGCTTCTGGTAGTGAATGTTAACCCCGAGTCAGGCTCGGGAATAACGCTAGGAAGGTTAATAGTAATAGGACTAGTAAAAAACCTTTCCTGTAAGGTAACAATCCTTTTCATATCACTTTTTAGGCCACTTTTGGGTTACTCGGAGGCTTTGGATGTGTCCGGAGCTTTTCTGCCCAATATGTCAAGCAGACCCCGCAAGACACCGTGTAGACCAATCTGAGGGTTGAGAGCACTCCTGTCTTGTGGTTTTACCTTTCCTCATGCACAATATGTGGAATGGACACATGACTTTGATTGTTAAATGGAATCTGTCAGAAGGTTTTTGCTATGTAAGCTGAAGACCGCATGCTGTAGGGGTTATCACACAGATTTAAGGGCCGCTTTACACACACCAACTTCTGTGACCAACTTCTGAACAGATCCCTGGTTGCTGTGAAATCATGGACACATTGTTCCATTTTGTGGCTGTGTACAAATGGAACAATGTATCCATGATTTCACTGCAAACAGAGATCTGTTCAGAAGTTGGACACAGATATCTGTGTGTGTAAAGGCCACTTAAGCCTGTCTCTTCGCACTGCAATGTTTGTGTGTTGGGCACAAGGGCCAGGTTACTCAGCAGTTAGGCCAGAGTTTGATTCACAGTAGCCGTGCCCAGCAGCTATGGTCCTAACTGCACATGTCAAGGGGATAGTTGTAGGGTTAAAGTTTGTTAGTGATGCCAGTTGGGATAATCAGCCTGATAAGGCTGGCACTGCAGAGGATCAATGGGAGATAAGTGGTGACAGCAGTGCAGGTTGTTAACCCTTTCCAACCAGGGCTGGCTCCCAGAGAGATTATTAAGGTGATGTTGATGGGTGTAGTGGAGAAGGTAGACAGCTGGAATCAGTCTTTTGCTTTACCTTTTTATTGATGTTTCTGGGTAATGTCCAGGATATACATCCACTGGTTGTCCTGCGAGTGTGATAAGAACTGTAGTACGGTACGTTTGTAGTTAGGTTTCTTAGGCTGGCTTCACACTACGGCAGGGATCCGATCCATGGCTGTCCGCTTGAGGCGGACCAGATCAGCAGACAGAACTGGAGGGCTAATCTGCCCTCGGGTCCGGTGTGCAGCCGGCGCAGCTGCCGCTGCTGATAACTCAGGACCGTGGCTCGCAAGGAGTGAGCTGCATTCCTGATCTGTCAGAGGGGACAACTCCATGGTGCTGAAGCTCAGCGCCGGCCCCTCCTGACAATTCAGGACCGCTGCTAGCTAGCTGCGGTCCTGACCTATCAGCGGTGGCAGCTGCATGCGGCTGCACACCGGACCCAAGGGCAAATTAGCCCTCCAGTTCTGTCTGCTGATCCGGTCCGCGGCTGTCTGTCTCAAGCGGACAGCCACGGATCGGCTCCCAGCCGTAGTGTGAAGCCAGCCTTAGTGTCTTGGTTGCTGTGTGTTACTTCCTACCTGGCTGGTAGGGCGGATCTTGTGGTTATCTATGCCTATAGCAGTTCCCTGATCCTCTGTACTGCTGATGTCCCAGAATGCTCCACTTGAGTTGCAGGTGAGCTTATAACTCCAGCAAATTGCCAGTAAAATTGCAAGCAATATTGCCGCGTGTGACGGTAACTTTAGGTTTCAGTTTCCATTAGGAGCTTCTGTCCTGTTGAGGACACGGATGGAGAGAGCTATTGCAGGTCTACCTTACCTAATTTAGGCCCCTTTCACATCAGCGGTAATCACTGATCGCGGCAGTTGCGGTGAAAAAAACGCAACTGCCGCGGTTACCGCATAACGGCCGCACTTGCAGATCACTTGCGGCAAGCCCCATGCAGTGTCTATGGGGCTTGCGGTAAGTGTGCGGTGAGTGTGGTTTCGGCACTTGCGGCAGATGCGGCCGCGAAAAAAAACACGTTTTTTTTTTCGCGGCCGCATCTGCCGCAAGTGCCAAAACCGTAACTATATGGCACTTGCCGCAAGCCCCATAGACATTGCATGGAGCTTGCCGCAAGTGCGGCCGTTATGCGGTAATCGCGGCAGTTGCTTTTTTTTCCACCGCAACTGCCGCGATCAGCGATTACCGCTGATGTGAAAGGGGCCTAAATTAGGTAAGATAGACCTGCAATAGCTCTCTCCCTCCGTGTCCTCAACAAGACAGAAGCTCCTAATGGAAACTGAAACCTAAAGTTACCTGTCACACACGGCAATATTGCTTGCAATTTGCTGGTTGCAGTGAAATCATGGACACATTGTTCCATTTGTACACAGCAACAAAATAGAACAATGTGTCCATGATTTCACTGCAACCAGCAAATTACCAGTGAAATTGCAAGCAATATTGCCGCGTGTGACGGTACCTTTACATTGCACTGAGAGCAAAGGGAAGAGGAAGGAGAGAGCTGCTGAGTGCATAAGTAAATGACAGTTTAAAGGGGAACTCTGGGAAGAGAAAACTTTAGTACAGTTCCTGCCCTGCTACATGATGAAGCAGAGCCGTACACTGCAGTTCTAGGATCTATTGATCTCTTATAAATCAATAAAATCATACCTGCTCCTCTGCTCTGACCCCCTCTCATGGGACAGACAATTTCAGCCTAGCAGCTTCATGCAGGAGCAAAGAGCAGGAGGTGTGTCAGGGGCGTGGATGCTGTGAGCTGCAGGATCATCCTACATTCCAGCCCCCTCACACTTCTGTATAGAGAGGGGGTGTGGTGGGGGCATGGCTGCTGGCCCCATGCTCACACTACAATCCTGTACCTAATATACCATCCTATGTGACATGGGTGAGAAGTGAAATAGCAATCATGTATTTATATCTGCTTGGTGACATGTTGTGATCCTCTGCTGTATGATCATGCATAATGTATACTGTTATTGTGAGGCTGGGGGCACAGTCAAATCATTACATTGATCGATTCAGCTCTGCATGTATCCCTTCCCCCATAGTAACATTGTAGCTTCCTATCCCTCCAACTTTCAATGGATCATCATCATCACTCCTCACTGGAATGTAGGATGATTCTGAAGCTCCCAGCATCCCTCTCTGACACACCTCCTGTTTTCTGATCCTGCATGAAGTTGACATGCTGAAATGTTATGTCCCATGAGGAGGGGGGTCAGAGCTGAGGAACAGGTATGATTTTATTGATTTGTAAGTGATCTATAGATCCTTAGAACTGCAGTGCACAGCTCTGCTTCATCATGTAGGAGGGTAGGGACTGTACACAAAGTTTTCCTTTCTCAGTGTTTTTGTCAATATAATGGAGAGGACTAATGCAGCAGCTTCCTGCAGGGTCTGACAATGCTGATAACATGGAAACTACAAAGGGTAGAATAATGATTTTACATGTTTTTAAAAGGTCTGCCCAGGCCTATTCAAGGGTAATATTAGTATCATACTGAAAAATGACCTGACAGGCCCTTTAAAAGAGCAAACCGCCCTGTTTTACTTTTCTATTGTCACCTCTATTATGTCAGTTACTTACTGATCTCTGTTGTTATCTTTCTTTTATTTTTCACCAGAGTAAATTTGAGAGCGGCACGCTTCTACTGACTACTCACAGACTTATTTGGAGAGATCAGAAAAATCATGTAAGTCTCACCATTTACTGCTACCATACTCAGGTGCTCTGTACATGAAACAAGCAGGTCAGACGCTCAGATTGGCGTGACTCAAGTATCAAATATAATGGTAGTCAATGGGAAACTCTACATTTTTCCTGAAGACCTTCTGGAGTAATGCTCTAGTTCCCCCTTGACTTCCATTATGCTCGGTACTCGAGTCACGCCCATCTGAGCGTCTGACCTGCCTGTTTAGAGCATGGTAGTGCCTGCTCATCACTAGTCACTACTTATGACAGGTTCTCTTTAAGCCTTTATATCAGAAACACAATTTACCTGTAGAATATAAAGGGTTAATCTGTAGGTAAATGGCATTACAATTCTGCGCAATTGCAGTACTGAAGGTGCTCCTACCAGGAGAAAATGAACTTTTCTCCTTCGCCTCATTGGGGACGCAGGACCATGGGTGCTATGCTGACACTAAGTGAATACAAAGATATGATCTCCTCTGCAGTCTACACCCACACACTGGCACCAGCTGATCAGTTTGAGCTTAGTGTCAGAAGGAGGCCACATCTGCAGTATAGCTAGGCACCGTCTTATCCACTAATGTTTCCTTTTTTATCTTGGGGTATGTACACACGATCCGGAGGCGCTGCATGTTGGACACAGTGGCTCCAGACTTGTGGGAACCCTCGGGTGAATTCGAGGAGACAGCAGCCTCGTGTACTCACCATGTGCAGAGTGTGCAGGGCGGCTTCTCCCTGCAGTCACCCGATGGTGAACGCTTCTGACTCCGCAGCATGAAATTATCATGGTACTGAGATGCGGAAGAGCGGTGTAAACATGCTGTGGAGGGGAGAAGCACAGTGAGCATGGGATCTCTTGAAATCCCATCCATTGTGCTTGTACTGTACTACGCAGCGTTTTGGACGCAGCAGCAAAACACTGATATCCCGGATCGTGAGTATGCCCCTTACAGTCACGGCTCATCAGAAGGGCAACGGCTCCCTTAAAGTGTACATGTCATTTCATTGGAAGAAAAAAAGAAACCTAATACTGCACTGGTTGTTAATGATGGGTCACATAGCAGCTAATATAATGATTATTTATGCCCGTATGACTGATTTTCACACATTTTTCTGTGGTGTTATTAAAAGCAGCATTTTCTGTCTGTGTGGGCGTGGCCAGAGTCAGTCAGCTCTGTGTGTGACAGCAGGCTTATAATGAGCTGTGTGGGGAGCCAGCAGACAAGGGGTTAACAGATTGACGTGTGGAGACAGATGACATTACAGAGAGCCTGTATATGTGATACATTGTCTCCTTGTGAGCTGCTGTCGGCACGATAGGCCACACCCCCTCTGCATTATCTCCTCATATGTCTGTATTCACTCACAGTGCACTGAGGACACCTTGTGGAAGGATTATGAATGGTAACCAGACAGAATTTTCTAATGAAGTATATTATGAAGTTTAATAAAATCTCTTGCTCTACATTATTAAATAAAAATGTAAACGGCGGTTATGCTTTCAGGGTGCTGCTCCCCCGGATAACACACTCAAAGCCACGCCCCCTAATCTCTGCGTGTCTTGCACAGAACAAGATTAGGAGTGCCCTTCTCGTGGCTGGACATGCCGCCTCCTGTCAATCGGGGCCTATCTTCACGGGATCTCCTACAGACCTGTATGCCGAAAGCTGAAAACTATCACTCCAGCACACGGGGGACACCCGACTGTGTTAGAGACACTCAGCCTAGCTTAGTCTCCCCCCTGCAGTATACACCAGCTTGCTCCTGTGTGTCTTTTCTCACATCCTTACCGCTAACCCATAAAACATGCTTAACTCACTGAGAGTTAACAAGACACACACTGTGTCCTACACCTCGTGCCACCTGCAAGTTAAATCTGCCACGAGGACATGCCACTCCACTTTGCCAGGTCTGTGACCCTGAATGCACCCAGGAGCCCTCTGCCAACACTGGACCCAGTATACCTAGCCCACCTGAGTGGGCCTTGTCACTGTCTCAGTCTGTGGACTCTTTAGGCAGGGTATCCCAAACCTTTGTCTAGATGGTGCAGAGTCTCCCCACTGTCAATTCTGCCTCTGTGGGCCCCTCCAAACCAGGGGACCCTTCAACCAGCAGGGGCCGTACACAGCTCAAGGCTTTAGGAAAGCCCACAATCTACTTACACTCCATTCACACTGCATTGGGTTAAACTCACCAGTGCGGGTGATTATATTATCACCTGTGCAATACTAAGGAAATCCTGAACACATGACCTGGCGGTGGGCCCTGAGGACTGGCGTTGGGGTGCCCTGCTCTATCTCCTAGATTGGGGATACCTTTCAAATTTGATATTGCTCCTTTTAAAGGGATTTTCTAGCTTCGGTCACTTCTGTATCAGGTAGATGACACGGACTCTGCACAGATCTGTCCCAATTCTAATCAATATGACTCATTGTGAAGGCTGTGGGAGGTGAGTTCAGGGCTTCTTTCTATTCCTTACATCATCCTGGACTAATTGCTTTTACAGTAGGGCCTGACTCCCTAAAGGCAATATAGATATGCCTGAATATATGCATGTTTACCTAAAGACCTTTTTTCGACTTCCGGTTTCCGGCGCCTCCATGTGCGGTCGCATCTGAGCCCCGCTCCGCGGCCCGCCTCGGCAATCCGCCGCAATCCTCAGCAGAGTAATCTCCAACGCGACTCGCTAACACAGGCACGGAGAAGAGGAGCCCGCCGCGATCACGGAGAGCCCCAAGATGTCCACAATGGACAAGTATGTAACGAGGGCGGGCAAGGAGGGAGACAGGGGCGGGAAGCCGGGAGGCAGCCAGGATAATGGCGCCCATAATAAACACAGCGCTCAGCGCGTACAGAGCGTGCTGCTGGAGGAAACAGCAAGATCAGTAGCCGGCCATAGCGAGTCAGAGGCTGTAGATGGAGGGACAACAGATTCGGGTGACACAGCCAGGGAAGGTGATGAAGAAAGAGGGCAGGAAAAGCATACAGACCACGCAATACTGACACCCGAGGTCACTGCTCTACCAAATCAGTCTCAGCTACATCTACATACAGAAGCTGCGGCGGGCTTAGGAGAGAAACCACAGGCAATGAGTGGTGAAAATACTATGGGAGGCAGCCGGGACATGCAACCTATAGATTATAAAAGGCTGGCAAAAGAAATGGCCATCTATCTAGCTGATGAATTTAAACAAACAGTATCTGCATTGGTGGCAACATCAACCAAAGAGCTGGCTGTGAAAGTAGAGACTCATGAACAACGACTTCTAGAAGCGGAAACAAGAATAGGAGCTGCAGAGGATAGGATCCAGGAACTTGAAGACCAGATATTGTCTCTGCAACAACATGCGGCATATACCCATAATAAACTAGAGGACATTGAGAATAGATCAAGAAGGAGCAACTTAAAAATTGTAGGTCTGCCGGAATCAATACCTGTGTTCCAGTTAGACGAAATTTTTGAGGTCGATTTACCTAAGGCCCTGGGCCTAACGCACAGGTGTAAGACAGAGCGCGCCCATAGGATTGGCCCTCCTAGGGAGATGCAGGAGAGGACAACAATTGCGAAACAAACTTCCTCAGCACCGGCTTCTAGAGAACTTAATAAGCCCAGGCACGCCATAGCGAAATTCCTTAACCATCGGGATAAAGAAGAGATACTGCGGGCATACAAGGCGAAAAAGCTTCCTCTAGTATTGCATGGACATAAAGTTTCAGTATTTGCGGACTACTCAGTGGAGGTCACACGCCGTAGAAGAGCATTTAGTGAAGCGTGCTCATTGCTCTACAGGAAAAATGTTCGTTTTCAATTAAATTTCCCAGCGACACTTAAATTTAGATCCAAGGAGGGAGCTTTGCTGTCCTTCTCAGATCCAGAAGAGGCTATGACTGTCATTAGAGATACTACGATGCACTCTAGGAGGAACGTGACACTGCCTTGCTCCACAAATGAGACACCAGCTCATCCTAATCCAGATCTAGAAACAGAAACCGAGCCGGATAGAGAATCATTGAGTTCCTACAGACTCAGGTCACAATCCCAAAGTGGAGAGGGGACGCTGAAGAAAACCATGCCGGGAACCCCCAGACAACAGAGACAGACGGGAGCGAGATGGCAAAAAAGAAAATGAGGAGAATTGGACTGAAGCTGATTGAATTCCGCAGTGCCTGAACTTGACGGACTTTGATCCTGATGGGGGATAAAGAGTGAAGAAAGACCACATGCTGGTTGCCGCTGGTGATTTCGTTGTCTTTTGTCTTTTCTCCCCCCCTTCTCTCCCCCCCCCCCCCCCTTTCCCCCTTTTTTTTTTTTTTTTTTTTTTTTTTTTTTTTTTCTCTTTCCCGCTCCCCGTTCTGTTTTTTATGTCCTTTTTGCTTCTTTTCCCTTCACAGAGACTGATACATTCTTGTCATTTGATTGGCATTATGCAAGTGTAACTGTTGTTAAGGTGGGGGGGAGGAGAGGGGTGGATGATGGCCAAAAAGCGCCTCATCATAATGGTCAACGTTGAAAGCTGATTTGTAATAGTGGGATATTTAAATGATTGTTATACCGAACTATGATGTTGGAGATATAACAGGTTCTTGCATAACTAAATTTTATATGTGGGGCGGAGAACCGAGGCGGGAGGGGGTTATTTTTGCTGAAAGCACTTGAGGGAAGAAGAGAAGTCGCATAATGTGCAAGAGTAGAGCTAGTAAAGCTCTTGGAGTATTAAGGGGGGGGGTAGGGAGGGTGGAAAGGGGGAAAAAACGAGTGAAAATGGATATTATCCTTGTAATTGAGTTTCTAGGACATTGTATTATCTTTGTAAGACGTCTACAAATGCTGACCAAAACACGACGCATCGTTTATATTTGGATGTATATGAAGGAAAAAAAATTTGAGACCCCTCAGGGGGGGACTTCTGATGGTTAGGTGGGTCTCCTGGAATGTTAAGGGTCTGCGCTCCCCGGCAAAGCGTATGATGGTGCTACGCCATCTTAAGAGGTTACATACAGATATAGCTTTGCTCCAGGAGACCCACCTGGCTGTGGAGGATTTCTTCCGCCTTAAAAAATTGTGGGTGGGTGAAGTCTATGGATCAGGTGCGGTAGAGAGAAAAGCGGGGGTGTTGATTCTGATCCACAAATCACTGGCGCATACGATCTTATCCACCTCAGCTGATGAAGAGGGCAGAATACTCCAAATGACTATACAAATCCATAATGACACGTATTCTGTATACAACATATATGCCCCAAATGAAAAACAGAATCCCTTTTTCCAACAATTACAAAATAGGATAATTTTAGACAATGGAAGCAATAAAATAATGGGCGGAGATTTCAACACAGTTATGAGGTTAGAAGAAGATAGACGCCCTGTACTACATTCCCAACCAAAGAGACAAGGGGGGAGAAACACAGAAAATGTGAGTGTTTTAGAATCCCTGGTGAAGACAGTTGATTTGACTGATACATGGAGAACAGTGAATCCACTTGGCAGAGAGTTTACACACTTTTCGCACCCCCACGGGTCGTGGTCCAGATTAGACATGTTCTTCGTGTCCTCTAGATTACTCCAGCAGATGACGGAAGTCAAAATTGAGGATATGCTGATCTCGGATCACAGCCCGCTGGTGCTGGAAACCAGAGATAAATTTGAAAAGGGAACGGATTATCTGTGGAGATTCCCGGACACGTATGTGAGGGAAGAAAATTTCCTGACATTACTTAAAGAATGGTGGTCACACTTCGTCATGGACAATATGGAACATAGGCCAGATCTGGGTTTATACTGGGAGACGGCAAAGACGGTTATGAGGGGACACATCATGGCCTATAGTATGAGGATCAAACGACAGATTAAAGAAATGTTTATTACAACCAGTACAAGGGTGAGGGAAGCATATCTAAAATACCAATCTACAATGGCGGATCCCGACAGAGAGACATGGTTGTTAGCAAAGAAGGATTTTGATATTTGGGCGGGAAAAAGGGAAGATATATTTAAGAGCAGATTAGAACTGGAACTCCATAAATATGGAGATAAAGCAGGACGCCTGCTGGCGCGACTAGCAAAAGGCAGAAACAACTCCTCCCCTATCCAAGCCATAATGGACCAGCATGGTACCATCTGGAATGATCCCAAGAAAATTTCCCAAGTGTTGGGTAAATTCTATGCATCCCTGTATGCGGAAACGAATACAGAGAACCCAGACGGCCTTGCCTGGTTAAACAAAATTGAAATGCCAACCATTTCTCAGGAAGACATTCAGTTTCTTAATAGCCCAGTCTCCATTGCCGAGATTGAGATGGCTTATAAAAGACTTAAACCCGGGCAAGGCCCCTGGGCCGGATGGATATAATGGTGCTTTTTACAAAGCATTAAGGGAACAGATTTCACCGGTACTCTGTGATCTATATAATGGGATACTACAGGGGGCTCCTATACCGGAGAGAACGAATCTGGCCTACATAAAATTAATTCCTAAAATGGGAAAGACGTCCACTGATCCAGCGAGTTACAGACCGATTTCTTTAATAAATCAGGATCTGAAGCTTCTTTCCAAAATACTGGCTGACAGACTTGCAACGATCCTACCCAAATTAATACCCATACACCAAGCAGGCTTTGTAAAGGGAAGATCGACTACCACAAACATACGGAAAACAATGCTTATGATGGATATCATGGGGAAAAAGACAAGAGCAGTGGGGGGGAACCCAGCCATGATCACTCTGGATGCCGAGAAAGCATTCGACAATGTCAAGTGGTCATGGCTGGGTAGAGTGCTCGACTCTATAGGGTTGGAGGGTCCCTTCCGGCAATATATTTGTGCCCTTTATAGCAGGCCTAAGGCTTGTGTAAGTACTCCTGGCTTCCTGTCTGATTCCTTCTTTCTTCAGAAGGGAACACGACAGGGGTGTCCACTATCACCCCTTCTTTTCAATTTAGCCATAGAACCTCTGGCCCTGTACCTGGAACGTCATAATGTGTATGAAGGATTCAGAGTGAAAGAGGACGAGATTAAGCTCTCGCTTTTTGCTGATGATGTCATTTTATATGTCCAAAATCCAGAAAGAGACCTTCCGAGTATATTGTCAGAAATAGAGAAGTGGGGTAGATACTCAGGATTTTCTCTCAATAAAAACAAATGTGAAATTCTGTTTATTGATCAGGGAGAGGGCACAAGGAAAGGGAAATATTTCTGTGGTCTGCCAATCGCAAAAGATAGTATAAAGTATTTAGGGATACAAATAGCTAGAACTAGTGGACTGACGTATAGACTTAATTTTTCGCCAATTATAGTTAAGATTGAACAGGAACTAGCGAGATGGGAGGGGCTGCCACTCTCTCTGATGGGACGCTGCCATTTACTCAAAATGGTTAGTTTTGCAAGACTGCTTTATCCTCTTCAAACCGTCCCGATGTTGTTAAAGCATGTCGATATAACAAGACTTAATAAGGCTTTTACCAGATTTTTGTGGGGGGCAAGAAACCCAGGTTGGCCTATAGAACCCTGATTCAACCCAAACAGGAAGGGGGCTTACAACTGCCAGACATCAGGGGGTACAATTTAGCATGCATTTTACGAAATGTACTGGATTGGATTAAATGCACAAACAAATTTTCAGATATACAACTGGAGGCGGGGTGGGCCAGGCCCTGGGACTTGTCGGCCTTATTACACTCCCCATTACCTTGTCTTCCTGATGGTTTGAAAAATACAGTCATCTACAGGGATACTATTATAACATGGAAAGAGGTTAGGAAGAAGTTTAAATTATCATGGAAGATCTCTAGACGACTTAACCCATGGAGATGCCCGGCCTTCCCACTGGGACGGGAAAACTCCCTGTTTAAGATTTGGAGAGACAAGGGGGTCCATACATTGGAGAACCTCATGAATATCGAGGAAAAAAGATGGTTGACTGAGAGGGAGGTATTATCTGCTTACGATCTGCCTCAGTTCCATGGCATACAGTATCGCCAGTTGAGACACCACCTCCTTTCCCAACTGCGGGACCTTTCCGGTGAAATTGATAATAAATTGTGGGCTGAGATACTGGACATACCGGTATGCGATGTGTCGATTACCTCATTATACGCCAAGTTACAGTTAGTACTAAGACCGCAGAGGGGAGGGAGGTTCTTTGGTAGCTGGCGTAAACATATAACTGACCCAGAACTCCCTCAGAAAATTCTGGAAGGGTGGGGACTTGTTAGACGCCACATAATAAATGAGAGATGGAGAGATTCTCAATTTAGAATCATGCACGGCACTATTAGAGGCTTTAATATACCTCCTTCTCAGGCTAACCAGGGAAGATGGGTTCATTGCCCAAAATGTAAAAAATCCATGACGGACCTGGAGCATGGCCTGTGGTCCTGTCCTGCTTCGCAGAGGTTTTGGAAAGGGATTGAACAGTGGACCAAGAAAATGTGTGGGGATATGGAGAGCTTAGATCCGATGCGATGGATTTTTCATTATCAAGCTAATTCTAATACTGGCAGACACCCACATATTCTGTGGCATTACATTGCATTGATAGCCAAAAGGCTTCTCCTCCAACATTGGCTCAATGACAGACCTCCAGACTTGTCTCAGGTCAGAAATTTGATGCGTCATACATTAACACTGGAATCTCTAGACACATTACGCAACCCAAGTAAGTTAACAAAAAAATTCTTTTTCAAGTGGAAATCATTCATTGTACAGGAATTCACAGATGGTGAAATAGATAACTTTATGCGACCTTTCCGTTCCACAGAATGGTATGCCTTGGAGGTTCTGAGTGGTACATTGGGTAGACTGGGAGGGGATGATCAGGTGAATTCAGGAAGAATAGATGTTGAATAGATATCTTATAATACAAATTTATTAAAGATATAATACAGTGTCTTAGGGTTTTGTTAATTAAAAATGTCATAACTTGAAGGGGTTATCCAGGGGAAGGGGGAGGGAGGGCTAATATAAATCATTGTTCATGTTTGTCAATAGACGTTTATCTATATATCTAATTGATGTATTCAATTTTTACGCAATTGATGTTGGTTATGTATACTGAGATTTTTCAATTATATTGTTTTGGAATATGTTTAAACGCAAAATCTTAATAAAAAAATGGTTCAAAAAAAAAAAAAAGACCTTTTTTCCCATTTCTGCAGGATTTCTGCATTGCTGTCCCACTTTCCCAGATTGTGTTCTCAGAAGAACAAGCCGGGGGTATAGGGAAAAGGTGGGTATTGTACAGAGGTGATGACCGCTTTCAATGTACACATAAAAATATTAATGTTTGGCTTCATTTTTTGTTGGGGTGAAGCTTTTCTTCTCTTTCTTACTTTTTTTGAACCCCAATATATTCCACAGCGCTGTACAGACATTGGAATCCATCACATTGTCCCCAGTATGGCATATCCCCTATGTTCCCCATATCTCACGCACACGGTCACAGAAAGCTCAGTATGATATAGAATATAGGAAGGACAGATGACGCACATACCTTCATGCTGCTGCTGACCCTCATTACATTCACAGCCTGGACCCTACAAACCCAAATCCTTACTTAATTATCCCAAAGCTTTTCCCGTCTTTATGATTTAAATATCACAAGTAATAAAAAATGTGGTCATGGCGCACTGTTATGGGGGTAATGTACCCCAATTCTGTACTAATGTCCCCCATCCTGGTGCATATATCCTCCATCCTTGTCCCATCCTATATCATATATATGGTTCTTATCCTGGTATATATGGCCCCAATATTCACAAATTATGAATTGTAATATGTATTGATTATCATTTTTATTATAAATGACGCACAGAGGTAAAATAGAATTATGTAACCTAGAATATCCATCTAATTTTATAGTGCCAAAATTGTGGTCCATCTGCACCCCCCATCTCCAAACAAAGACCCCGGACCGTACCAGACCAGCCGCTTCTCGTATGTCAAGATGTCCTTCAGAGAACATGGGCAGATTGAGGTGAGTGACCCACAGGCTAGTAATGGGGTCTGCGCATTGTATGATGCTGGTAAGTTGTATCCAGTATAGTATATGTGGTGTATGGCACCTATGTCACAGGTATAATATGACTAAAGGGACATTATTACTCTGCGTCATATAAGAAAAACATCTGTACAACCACAAATCGTAAATCCAGATTATTAGTAATAGAAAAAAAGGAATAAAAAAAAACAATATTACATAGAAAAAACATGACTATTAAAATGTTTTTGGTTGGACAGAAGGTGGCAGTATAGCACCACAAAAAAGTTACAACTTGTTGTTTGCAAATAGTTTTGCTTTGTATTAAAGGGAATCTGTCACCAGGTTTTTGCCATCCCATCTGACAGCAGCATAATGTAGAGATAGAGACCCTGATTCTAGCGATGTGTCACTTACTGAGCTGCTTGCTGTCATTTTCATAAAATTACTGTTTATTGCTGCAGATTTAGCAGCTCATTAATGTGCTGGACTACTTGATTAGTCCTGTAATGATAATCTCCAGCTGATTAAACAGTGATTTTATCAAAACTACACAGAGCAGCCCTGTAAGTGACACATTGCTGGAATCAGGTTCTCTGTCTCTACATTATGCTGCTCTCAGATGAGATGGCAAAAACCTGGCGACATATTCCCTTTAATTGGTAAAAACGGAGCCTCTACCCTATACTATATACATAGGGGGTACAGATGTGGTTTGCAACTAGCCCAGGATAACCCCTACTTATTATTTCTCTGCGTGTCCTGCCTGTTACTGTGTTCATGATAGGGGAATATTTTAATTGTGATCACTGGTACAGAATCCATGGTACTGAGGGATCTGAGAGCTGCTATTACATAACTGGCATATTCTGAATGCAGTGACAGCCATATATACTTCAGTTTTCTTATAGTGTATCATTAGTCTATGGGGGAATTTACTAGGTCTGTTCACTCCTTTGTGCCGTAGGATGTACTGGTGTGTCCTATGTCTGCAGCAGGTTCAGGAGCTGAGCCCACTCTGTACATGCTGTGTTATACAGCTGGTACCTGCCCTTGAAGTTCTGCAGAGATGACACAATGACTGGTTCAAGTCTTCTAGTGAAACTTGAGTGCAAATTAAAGTTTCAAAATATTAGGAGGAAAACATACAATTCTGAATCATTCCCCTTTTCTCAAACCAAAAATTGATAATAATAATAAAAAACATTTTTTATGACCGTGCACCTGAAAAAATTTTATCTATGAGAATTAAAAAAAAATAAATGATACTTCTGAATTGGCACCTCACAAAAAATTGGATAAAAAGTCTTGCTTATCAGAGGAGGGGCCATGGTCAGACCAGGGCTCCTGTGCGCTGTAGTCCTGGCAGTGATAAACACCTGGTGATAAAACCTTCATTATAAGAAAGCAGCACACAACCCAATAGGTGACACATCCCTGAATGCAGTGTTTTGACCCCTTGTCTTCAGATTAATGGGATTCTGTCAGGCCCTCTTTGTCCCCAAAGTCAGCAACAGTTCTGTGCACATACTAACAGATCCCTAACAGTCCGTCTATGTGGTAGCATCCATAAACAGATCTTAGATAAAGTATTTCCAAAGACCATTTGAGTTGCTTATTAGGGCTTTGACTAGTCGAGGGGTCGTTATTTTCATTACTACTTGGCCTACTTGGCATGTAATTCCGCCCCAATGGGCAACATTACAAGCTTTAAGACAGCCAGTAGCATCGCCAGCACTATACAAAGCCGCGCATGTGGGCGTCTTTGTTGCCCTCACCTCATTGATCTACTGAAACCGGGTGTACGCATCCTGGCTTCAGAAAAAGGCTCACTGCGCATGATTGGAAGTCATCTGCCTTTCCGGTCACGCTCAGTACGCCTGTCTGAAACCAGGACGCTTATACCCGGTTTCAGTAGCTCATGTCAGAAGCTGTGGAATCACCGACATGAGCGGTCTGAGGCTACTGTTCACATGTTCAGTTTTTGGTTAGTTTTTTCACATGAGTTTTTTTAAGCCAAAACTATGCGTGGATGATAAATTCAAAGTGGTGACGTGTTTCATTAGGCCACGTTCACACGTTCAGTATTTGGTCAGTATTTTACATCAGTATTTACAAGCTAAACCCAGGCGTGAAACAATCAGAGGAAAAGTCTAATAGAAACAGTCACCACTTCTGTATTTTCACCCACTCCTGGTTTTGGCTACAAATCCTGAGGTAAAAAAACTCACCAAAAGCTGAACATGTGCAGTGCGATCAGTAACTTTTTGCATGTCTTGTTTCATAAAAAAGGGAGACCCATCTGTAGGATGTGCGGGGAGATTGCTGCGCTGCAGTGTGTACCCACCATATATACATCTTTTAATGTGGGTTCAGTTCCTGGTTTGAATAATGGCGAAGAGATTCTGTTTCTTAGGCTAGGGTCTCATTTAGAAGGCAAAATGCGGTTACCGCATCCAGTTCCGGATGTAATCTCATGTCCCTTCAGACTAATTTTGCCCTCCAAGTGTGTCTCTAAATCCTACATGCGGTTGCCAGACGCAGTAGAGGTTGTGGTAATACAAAGTTCCCCGCCTTCCCAGCATGGTTTTTGTTGTCCGGAGAATCCGGGCAAATCCGGTTTTGTCCGATTTTTACAAGGAACTACAGGAATCATCCATGATCCTTTTGGTCCCGTGGACTGAAAACGGATTCACCCGGATCCACCAGGACAGCACAAAACCGGATGCCAATACACTTCCATCTGGGTGAATCCGAGCCATAGAAAAAGATTGCGGCTATACTGCCATTCATGTGTGTTGCGCTACCCGATACGGTTTCCGTACCCGGCTCCACTCACATTTGCGGTTTCCAATTGAAATCCAGATACGGATTAGAAAACTGTCTGAAAAACGTGGCTTGCATGATTTTTACCGGAAATCAGAAAACCTAGATCCGGGAAACGCAACGCTGTAGAGGCAACCCGGTTTTTGTATTGCTGCCTATGGGTGCAGATCCTGATCCAGTTTTGAGCATTTTTCACGCTAAAAACCAGATCAGGATCTGCAATTGCAACTGCAAATGTGACCCTAGCCTTAGCCTTTCCCCGGCCACAATCATGTCATTAGAGGGTTCAGAAGAGCATCAGACACCTGGGGGAGGTGATTTACTCTAATAAGGGGGCCCAGTAGACACACATGCAGCTATAGTTCTGTGCGATGGCTCACGTGTCCAGCCAAACCATGCCCCCCAGCCTGACCGTTTTAGTGCATCTGTCTTGTGCTTCACACATTCTGTCCCACTACATGTCCTTCCGTTGTCATGTTTAATATCCTGAGCGTGCACAGATAAAGCATTCCTTTTTGCTGTATAAAGCTATTTAGAAAAATGTATAATATTTAAATGTGTATTTTTTATTATTATTTATTTTATTACGTTTCCTGGAAAACCCCTTTAAACTTAAAAAAACAACAAAAAAAAACGACTATATCCTTCTATGATGAAATGACTGCCTGGGTGGATTAGGGAAACACAGTAGATATACTATATCTTGACAAAGTATTTGACAAAGTGACTCATAACATCCTTATTGAAAAATGACAAGTATAGAATAGACAAGGCAACTGTTAAGGTACCTTTACACGCCGCAACTTTTGGCGGCGATCGGAGGCAACCTAACTGCGCGTGCACATTCTTCATGCTTGCCTCCGAACGCCGAAGGCGCTTTTACACGCCGCAATTTTGCCCTCAACCCAAGGTGATGTGTCGTCCCGAAAGTTCCCACACCAAAAGCCGGAAACATCCGGTAGCCTCCCATCGCCGCTTCACACGCCGCAATCCCCAAAGGAATGTGGTCGTACATGTTCGGTGTGGCGAAAACATAGGCGTGCCAAATTTTTTTTCACCGCGCCCCAAACACGCTCATTGGACAACGCAATAGCGTTATGATTGGCCAGCCTGCGCTTGAAGGCTGCCTAATACATGACGCCATTGCCATTGTGTGGTGGTGAATGGACAGCAGTTCAAATATGGCGCTCTGTGAAGGGACAGCCAATGGAAACAGAGTAGCCACCACCAATCATTTCAGACGGGGCATAGACTCCAGCACGCTGTGGCACGCCAACGGGAAATCAGTAGGCGATGCAGATTCCATCCCTATCGCCCGTTCACACGCCAAAAGCAGGGAATCTCACCTTCATGATTGCCTCTGATTTTGGAGCAGTGCTGTGAAATCGCAACCAGGGCAACCATTTTTTATCGCCACCAAATTCCCCAATTACATGCCGCAATAAGGAGGTAATTTGACAGCGATCATTCCAGAGAGAAATATCGCCACCAAAATTGTCTCTTGTGGTTGTGGGTGTAAAGGTACCCTTAGGTGAAAATAACATCTACAAAATGGGAGAAATAGGGCTAAGCAACAGCACATGTGAAATAGACTTGGGTATACTAATAGATCACAGACCAAGCATAAGTCAACAGTGTGATGCAGCAGCAAAAAGGCAAACACAATTCTGGGATGTATTAACAGAAGCATACAGTCTACATCACATGAAGTCATTATCCCCCCTTTACCCCTGTTTGATCAGATCTCATCTGGAATACTGTGTCCAGTTCTGGGCACCACATCATAAAAAAGACATCAACAAACTGGAGCAAGTTCAGAGAAGAGCGACCAGAATGGTGACCGGTCTGTAAACCTTGTCCTATGTTACAGGATTTGGGGATGTTTAGCTTGCAGAAAAAGACGACTGAAATTAGACTTTTAATAGCTGTCTACAAATATCTCAAGGGCTGTCACACTGTAGAGGGATCATCTTTATTCTCATTTGCAGAAGGGAAGACTAGAAACAATGGAAGAAACTGAATGGAGGAGACACAGATTAGATATTAAGTATTGTCTAACAGTGAGGGTGATGAACGAGTGGAACAGGTGACCACGAGAAGTGGTGAATTCCCCATCAATGGAAGTCTTCACACAGAGGCTGGACAGGCATCTATCTGGGATGATTTAGTGAATCCTACTGTGAGCAGGGGGTTGGACCAGATGACCCAGGAGGTCCCTTCCAACTCGATCATTCTATGATGTTTGGTATCACTGTAATAGTTCTGATCTCTAAAATCTTGATGCAAAGTCACTTTTACCGCTAATAAACACAGCACAAACAAAACCCAGAAACTATTGGTGTAATTGCCTTTTTTCCTACTACAATATTTCACCCCACCTGGAATTATTATGTTCCCTTTTTTTGGTACATTTTATGGTAAAATCAATGATGACATTAAAAATGACAGTTCATCCGTCAAAAGGTAATCTCTCACAGCTATGGCAATGGGAAAGTAAAAATGTTCTTTGGAAGATGGGTAGGAAAAAACTTTAAAGCACAATAATGAAAATTTTCTACAGATGTAAGGGTTAATTTTTAGCTTAACATATATTCGGTCTGGCATCGACTCCTCCAACTAAATCTCGCCCACTTCAAAAAGTAATGGGAAAGAACAAAATCACTGAAGTCTTCTGATCTGCTTGTGGTTCATGTGTCTAATTTAATATACAGTAATTCAATGCGCCTCTAGAATGATCCCATAAGATTGCTGGATATTTGCTGATATCTAACCTGTCCTATTCTCTTTGGTACAGTTCAATCGCCGACTATCGGAGGAGCTGACGCAGAAGAGGTGGCAAAGGGCATCACCCGCTATTCAGATAAGCAAAGGTCCTCAGGTAAGAATGACCCCACCATGTATCTTCTATATACAGCTGCCTTGGTATTGGCCTATGATACTTAGGTGGTATTATGCCTTTTGAAATGCCTTTAGATAGAGTAAAACATTTTAAAGTAAAAACCTATCGCTTCATTGGGGGAGACAGCACATGGTATTCTGTGTTCCCAATGAAGGCTCAGAGAAAGAGATTTTACGGTAAGTACACAAAAATCTCCTTTTTAAAAATTACTGTAATCAGAAGTCTTTTTATATTTTGGATTCATTTTCAAAGTAATAAATCATTTATAATCATTCATTTCTTGGTCATATCTGTAAAATCTTGATGACTCCTCAATGTCTAGTTAAAGGATTGTCCTAACTCGAGAACAGACTTCTGAAATGCAGGGTCAGGTTGGAGTGGCGGTGCACTGTATCCCCACCAGTCACATAGACAGTGAATACAGTGGAGGCCATAGCTCCTTTCTAATGGGGTATGTCAGAGCCACATTCCCTGGGGAGGGGGGAGTTCTGTGGTCAGATGATCACTTACCAAGTCAGGGCAACATGGCAGTGCAAAGCTTTGTTCAACTTTAATGTAGATTATTGTACTTAAACGGCTTTCCCACAAAGTTAAAGGAAAACTGTCAGGTCAAAAATCCACATGTAGCTGATATCATTTTCTAATTCCTCGCTCTAAACTCTCTCTATTTATGCATTTCTATTATGTATATTTCCCTCCTGTCCTCTGGAAACTTCAGATAGAGAGAATCATTCCATCTGTCACTCACAGTGAATGATCCACTTAGTTCTCTGCTGTCCCCTCCCCATAGATGATTATGCATGTCACATCACAGCACAGGAGATCACTTGGGAGGCTGTATCCTCCTCTCTGCTCTCTTTGCAGCAAAACCAAGAGATCAGATAAACACAGGATCTCTCACAGCACAGCAGGGATTCCTTTATACAGAAACAAATCGAGTCTAGATCAGATAAGGGAGACTTAGCTTTCTCCCTCCTTGTCCTGAACAGAAGAGAAAGTGAAACCACACTGCACTGAGAACAGAGGGAGGAGGGAGTGCATAATTACATGACAGTTTATTCAGCCAGGACTAATCGTCTGCTTATAATGGGACAGGACTAATGCAGCAACTCTCTGCAGGGTTTGATAATGGCGATAAAATGGAAACTACAAACGGTACAATAATGATTTTACATGTTTTTAAAAGGTCTGCTCAGTCACTATTCAAGGGTAATATTAGTATCATACTGAAAAATGACCTGACAGTGACCCTTTAATTGTAATGTTCACTATCAATAGATTTTGGAATAATAATAATTTACACAATTGGATGTTTAAAATATTTTTTTTCTGCGCTGAGATAATCTTTTCTATGTGTCCCCGCTATGTATTGTGTAATGGATGTGTTTGACCATACAGGGACATGGTCTGATCATACCACATCTCCTGTACTGAGATAATCTTTTCTATGTGTCCCTGCTATGTTCTGTGTAATGGATGTGTCTGACCGTACAGTGACATGGTCTGATCATACCACACCTCCTGTGCTGAGATAATCTTATATGTGTCCTGCTATGTACTGTGTAATGGATGTGTCTGTCTGTAAAGGGATATGGTCTGATCATACCACACCTCCTGTGCTGAGATAATCTTATATGTGTACCTGCTATGTACTGTGTAATGGATGTGTCTGTCTGTAAAGGGATATGGTCTGATCATACCACACCTCCTGTGCTGAGATAATCTTATATGTGTACCTGCTATGTACTGTGTAATGGATGTGTCTCAAGGTACTGGGACATGGTCTGATCATACCACATCTCCTGTGCTGAGATAACCTTATATATGTGTCCCTGCTATGTACTGTGTAATGGATGTGTCTGACCGTACAGGGACATGGTTTGATCATACCACACTTCCTGTGCTGACGTAATGTACTTACATAATTGCCATGTGGCTTGCGCTTCCGTCCAGTTGTAACACTATGTCACTTCCGCCGGAAGCCACAAGGCAATTATACACCCAAGTATTGGGTGTAACAATATGGCGTCCGATGGCGGTAGTGCTGCCTGCCACACTACCGCCACCGGCACCCCCTACCAACCATTTCCTCCCCCCTCCTCCGTTCTCACCCCTGCCTGGCGTTAGCGATGCTGGCTGAAGGCTCCAGGATGATAGTCTATGTAGAACAGGTCATGTGACAGGGTGGGCTGATGTGACGTCACATGACCCACTCCCAACAGACTCGTCCTGGAGCTGTCAGCCAGCATTGCTAACGCCAGGCAGGGGTGAGAACTGAGGGGGGAGAGGCACAGATACGCAGGGGGAGAGGCACAGACACGGGGGGATGGAGAGGAACAGAGACACAGGGGGACATGCAGGGAGGGGCACAGAGACACAGGAGGACACGGGGGGAAGGGCACAGAGACCAAGAGGGACACTGTGGGAGAGGCAAAGAGATGCAGGGGGACACGAGGAGAGAGGCACAGAGACGCAGGGGGACGGGGGTGAGAAGCACAGGGGGGACACGGGGAGAGGCACAGAGACGTAGGGGGACGCAGGAAGAGGCAGTGACATGGGTACACAGGGGGTGAGGCAGGGACATGGGTGGAGGGGCAGGCAGGGACACCGGGAGGGGCAGGCTGGGACACCGGGGGGGTCAGGCAGGGACAGAGGGGGTGAGGCAGGGACACAGCGCACACAGGGACCCTCCCGATGCAATAGCATCAGGCCCACATCTAGTCTTATATATGTGTCCCTGCTCACATAACAGTATACAGACGGGATCGCAGCTGCTTATTTCTGTGATGATAAACATTTCCCTGCTTGTATGGTCAGACACATCCATTACACAGTACATAGCAGGGACACATATATAAGAATTATCTCAGCACAGGAGACGTGATATGATAAGACCATGTCACTGTATGGTCAGACACATCCATTACACAGTACATAGCAGGGACACATATATAAGAATTATCTCAGCACAGGAGACGTGATATGATAAGACCATGTCACTGTATGGTCAGACACATCCATTACACAGTACATAGCAGGGACACATATATCACATTATCTCAGCACAGGAGATGTGGTATGATCAGATCATGTCCCGGTACGGTCAGACACATCCATTATACAGTACATAGCAGGGACACATATATAAGATTATCTCTGACCTGATTGAGATAGTAGAGGGAAGGGGGACCCCCAGTGTATTCCTGTCACTGGACGCTGAAAAGGCCTTTGACAGGGTACACTAGGGCTACCTGCGCGGGGTCCTTGAGAGATTCGGTTTTTTCTGGGCCGATCTGAAAGCGATCCTAAGTCTCTACTCCAACCCTGGAGCGCGTGTCTCCATGTCGGGTTACTTATCACAGCATTTTACCATTACCAATGGGACGAGACAGGGATGTCCCCTGTCTCCCCTGATTTTTGCCCTGGTAATGGAACCCCTCGCCGCCTCGATCAGGTCCAACTCACAAATCTCAGGCATACAGGTAGGAACCAAACATCACGTCATAGGGCTTTACGCCGATGACGTTATTATCTCGTGCGCGGACCCAGCCAAATCCATCCCTGCCGTAATGCAAGAGCTGGAAGCTTTCTCAGGAATATCTTATAAGCTGAATATGGGAAAATCCATGGCGCTCCCAGTTAACTTATCGGAGAAGGAGTTGGGAGATCTTACAAAGAGGTTTTCATGTACATGGGCTCCAGACGGCATACCCTATTTGGGCATTGTGCTGTGCGCTTCTCATCATATAGCACGAGTGAACATCCTAAAACTAATAGATTCACTGAGGGGGTCCCTAGACTCCGACCCTCTTCCACCTTTATCCTGGATGGCTCGTATCCAGGCCTTTAGGATGATTTGGATGCCCAAAATGCTTTATCTCTTTCGCTGCCTCCCGCTGGTCTACCCGACTAAATTACTCTCCCAGTTACAAAGACAGATTAACAAATTTATCTGGGCAAAAGGAAGACCGAGGGTTCTGAGACGCACGATGTACCTGAAGCTCAAAGGGGGAGGCATGGGAGTACCTGACGTGACCGCATACCTTAGAGCCACGATACTTGAAGCGGCTAGGGAATTGTGGAGACGCCAGTCTAACCTGAGTTGGGTTCAGTTAGAGACGGAGATTTCACCAGACATGGCACCCGATGGGCTTTTGGCGGGAGCTGGTCTTGGTAGGAGCGGAGTGGTTCATCTGCTGGCCACTATCTGCTCGTTGCAATCAGTGTGGGGAAAAATTCCAGCTTTCTGGACCAGGCTGCCCCCCGAGAGGATCCCGCTAAGAGCCTTCCGGATACATATCCCATCTTTGAATATTTCCACATGGCGAGACCTGGGAATTGACACTCTGGGAGATTTAATGAGAGATGGCAAACTGCTCACCTTCCAGCAGTTTAGTGAAGGGAAGAGGGAGCTACTCACTACATTCCTATAGTACTCTCAGGTACGTCATTTTCTAGGATCTTTAGATTGTTCGCACGATCTAAAACAGTCTTTGCCATCCCCACTCCAACGATACCTCTTTTTCGAGGGTCGGGTCCTGAAGGGTCTATCCACCATATACGAAGGCATACTAACCCAGAACTCGACACAGAGGCTGCCCTCAATGATTCGGTGGGAGGGAGAACTGGGCTTCTCTGCAGATGCAGATGAATGGGAGGGAGCGATCAGAAGAGTCACCCAAACTACGAGATGTATTAACCACTTAGAATCCCTCAAAAAGGTCCACTTGCGTTGGTACACCACCCCTTCCAGGCTAGCTAAGTTCGGTTCGGGGAGTTCACCAATGTGCTGGAGGCAGTGCGGTCAGAGGGGGGACCTGGCGCACATGTGGTGGTTGTGCCCCAAGATAGCCCAATTTTGGACGCTTGTAGCTGGCCTGATGGGCTCAGTCACTGACACCTATATCCCCTGTCACCGCAGCTTGCAATACTACACATAGGCGCGGAAGTCTTCCCTCCCATCCCTCGTCACGTCATTACATACGTCTTAATCGCAGCCAGGCTGTGTGTGGCAGCTGTTTAGAAGAAACTGGCCCCCTCCATCTGTGGGAGATGTCGTCAAAAAATTAAACCTAATTTTCTGTCACGAATACCATTTAGCATTGAACGCACCGAGACGTAGATACATTGCTGAGGCATGGGAAATGTGGGCAAAATACCCGGCGGCTATACAGCCACCGTTTTAAGCAACGCTCAAACTGGAGTGTGAAGTTCTTTACTCTCTAATCTGCTCTTTTTATCTAAGCTCTACGTTTCCTCTCTTTCTCTCTAACCTTCTCTACCTGTCTTCCTTCCCTTCCCCCCTGCCTTTTCCTCAATTTGTTTTGCCAAAGCTATACGGGTCCTTGGAGACTCTCGACTTGAGCCAGACGTAATATGGCTCACTGTCACTACTTACTAAGGGAAGCCTCGAATGCCACATCCACTATGCCATGTGTTTACATCCAGTTGCAATCTGTAGCCACTACTCCCCCCCCCCCCCCCCTTATTAACTCCCCCATCCCCTTCCAGACTACCCCCATACCCATTCTTCTCACCCTACCCCCTCCTTCCCCTCCCCCCCTCCGATTAGTTGAAGTATTCTTCCCCCCCTGTCCAATTACCTCAGGAGATGTTTATTATTGTACTGATATTCTAATATTGTCATTAATGCTGTTTGTGTACTTATTCAATCTACAATAAAAATTTATTGAAGCGTAAGATTATCTCCGCAGAGGAGATGTGGTATGGTCAGCCCATGTCCCTGTACGGTCAGACACATCCATTACACAGTATATAGCAGGGACACATATATAAGATTATCTCCGCAGAGGAGATGTGATATGGCCAGACCATAGCCCTGTATGGTCAGACACATCCATTACACAGTACATAGCAGGGACACATATATAAGATTATCTCAGCACAGGAGATGTTGTATGATCAGACCATAGCCCTGTATGGTCAGACACATCCATTACACAGTACATAGCAGGGACACATATATAAGATTATCTGAGCACAGGAGATGTAGTATGATCAGACCATGTCTCTGTATGGTCAGACACATCCATTACACAGTACATAGCAGGGACACATATATAAGATTATCTGAGCACAGGAGATGTAGTATGATCAGACCATGTCTCTGTATGGTCAGACACATCCATTACACAGTACATAGCAGGGACACATATATAAGATTATCTCAGCACAGGAGATGTGGTATGATCAGATCATGTCCCTGTACAGTCAGACACATAAATTACACAGTACATAGCAGGGACACATATAGAAAATTATCTCCGCACAGGAGATGTGGTATGATCAGACCATGTCCCTGTACAGTCAGACACATCCATTACACAGTGCATAGCAGGGACACATATATAAGATTATCTCAGCACAGGAGATGTGATATGATCAGACCATGTCCCTGTACAGTCAGACACATCCATTACACAGTGCAAAGCAGGGACACATATATAAGATTATCTCAGCACAGGAGATGTGGTATGATCAAACCATGTCCCTGTATGGTCAGACACATCCATTACACAGTACACATCAGGGACACATATATAAGATTATCTCAGCACAGGAGATGTGATATGATCAGACCATGTCCCTGTACAGTCAGACACATCCATTACACAGTACATAGCAGGACACATATATAAGATTATCTCAGCACAGGAGATGTGATATGATCAGACCATGTCCCTGTACAGTCAGACACATCCATTACACAGTGCAAAGCAGGGACACATATATAAGATTATCTCAGCACAGGAGGTGTGATATGATCAGACCATGTCCCTGTACAGTCAGACACATCCATTACACAGTGAATAGCAGGACACATATATAAGATTATCTCAGCGCAGGAACATTTTTTTTAAACATCCAGTTGTGGAAAATATTATTCCAAGATTTTCTGATTACAATAACACCGGGTAATTGAGGTTACCCATAAAATCCCCTGCCCGGTCGTCTAGCTTTTTCTGACTTATGTATGCCCCGTTATTCAGTGATTACAGGCTGTCCTGGCCCATGTTTATAGTTTGAATTCGGTTAGTTTCAAAGTACTCCTGTAAAAACCCACAAAACCCTGAGGAAGAATATAATCTACCCCCAATTAAGGGCTCCATCAGATATACTTACAAAGTTAATGTCTGCCATTGTGGTAATATTCCTACCCCCTGTCACTATTGCACGGGAATAGAGCAATAAACACAATTCTTGCTGCCACTAGAGGGCGTTATCTGCAGCTGTGTTCCCATCTGGGATATTTATGGCAGAACCACAGGCGATGTCTATAATATCTCCTAGGTGTAATCCCAGCTTCTGGATATTGGTAGAACAACAGCCGCATTGCTAGGAATGGAGAGATGGGCGCACATGTGCGGTTTATTCTCTCTATTCTCTCGCATGGGCGAGTATTACATTTGCCATGACTGTACAATGCTCTCACTTCTAATGAATAGACATTTATGGTTTGCATCCTGCAGGATATAAGGATTTCTTTCATAAGAAAGTTCTTTGTGATTTATGTATTTATTCATTTATTTTTTGCTTGCTTCCTTTTTTCCTTCTTTCTTTACAAAGGCCGGGAGAATAAAAGCTGTGGGTATAGTGGGCATCGAGCGGAAGCTGGAAGAGAAAAGAAAAGAGACCGACAAGAACATTTCCGAGGTTAGTGATCGCCGCTCACACTCGCATCATTGTTGATCCAGTAGACTTTCTATATTTAAAGGGATCCACAATCGCCACACCTGAGTTTACTTCCGCAGTTTATTATATGTCCCGTACAAACAGTTTTTTTTAATTAAACAGTTTGGATTTTTATTGGTAAAGGGAATGTGACAATATTTTTGTATTTCCATCATCAGTCTCCACAGATCCACCATTCAGATGTAGTGTTGTACGATCGACATCCAGTAACTCCATAACATGACACTGTATATCCTGATCATATGATAAGCTCGTTAGAGGGTCAATATTGACTAAAGGCTGGGTTACACATACCGATGTTCCAGCGACCCAATTAACGACCGGACCGGGATCGCTGGAACATCAGTATGTGATCACTGGTGAGATGCCAGTCAGGCAGATCTCACCAGCGATCACCCAGCGATGTACTGACACCCGATGGTCACTGAGATCGGTCAGGGTGTCTGGCGCACACTGGGTGTCGCTGGTCATTGCCCCTGTCACACATGCCGGTGCATGCATGACAGCAGGAAACCAGTGACCGAAAAATGGTCCTGGTCATTCCGCAATGATCAGCGAGGTCATCGCTGGTCACTGCGGCATGTCACACATAGCGAGCTCGCTGCAATGTCACAAAACCTGTGAGCTACAGCGACATTGGTTGCGATGTCCCTGCATGTAACCCCAGCTTTAGGATTGCTACTAAAAAAAGGTGACGCTAGAGTTTAAGTCCTTTTTAAATAGGCAATTTGCACATGACTACTATGCACCACATCTACATTTAGAAGGCTTATGAGATCAAGTTTACACAATTCAGCTGGATTTATTGTTTTTAGACATATCTGATTGCTGAAGTACATAAGGGGGTTATCCTGTACTGGACAATACCTTATAAATGGATCCAGGGAGATGGGGGAGGGATGTACTCTCCTCCTGGACCAGCACCACTCCTCCGTACTATGTGCTGTGTTCCAGGCTGGTCCCCTCCACAGTGCCAGGGCCTCCTCCAGATGCAGTACCTCATTATTAAAGGGGAACTCTGGGGAGATAATGCTTTTCTTTGTACTGTCACTGCCCTCCTTCATGATGATTCAGAGCTGTGCACTTTTGTTCTAGGATCTATAGATCACTTATAATCAATAAAATCATATCTGCTCCTCAGCTCTTACTCTTCCCTTTTGGTGACAGAGAAATTCAGCCTTATGCTTCAGCAGTGACAGGAGGTGTCAGGGGCATAGACCCTGGGGGCTCCAGGACCATCTTACATTCCCGCTCCCTCACACTTCTGCATTAACAGGGGGCATGGCCATCAGCCCCATGGTTACACTATAATCCTTCCCTGATATACCATCTTATGTAATGTATGAACAGGGTTCTCTCTTCAAATAGCAATCATGTCACCTAGCAGATATGAGTACACGCTGTGATCTTCTGCTGTTGATGGTACATAATGTGTGCTGTCATGTATCAGGCCAGGAGCAGAGGCAAAGCACTACATTGATTGATTCAGCACTGCCCAGGTCTCCCCTCCCTCATATCAACTTGGTAGCTTCCTGTCCCCTGAAACTTTAGCACTATTCATGATTGAATTTCTCTGTCCCGAATGGAGGGGCGAGAGCTGAGGAGCTGAGGAGCAGATATGATTTTATTGATTTATAAGAGATCTATAGATCCTAGAACTGTAGTGCCCAGCGCTGCTTCATCATGTAGGAGGGCAGGGACTGTACAAAAAATGTAATCTCCCCAGAGTTCCCCTTTAAAGGGATGCATTGCTCAGTACTGAGGAGTGCAGGAGATGAGTATAGTGTTTTATTATTATTATTATTATTTTTTTTTTTTTTTTAATTTTGTTTCAGGGAAGGATTTTCTTCACATTTTTGGATGTAATAAAATACACTACAAAAGAGTATATTAAAACTTAAATTTTTTTCATATATATTTTAAAAGAAATAATTTTCATATTCATATTGCAAAAACACAGGGGCTTACAATGGCAATATTAAAATACAAGAGGATCCGTGGACACAGTATACCTATACAAGTGTTGTTTTGTGCTCAAAATAGCAACATTAAATGTACATAGGAGCGAAGTCTGTGTTCCAGTATACACAAGGTTTTGCAAAATCCCCTTCACAATACTGTCATACAGAAAGCAGGCGAAGCTGTGTAAAGGTCATTGTACCCTAAATGAAGCTGGACCAAATACATAGATAACTAATGAAAGGTGATATTGACACTGTGCTGGTATCTGTATTGTATTTTAATATACCATTAAAAGCCCCCTGTGTTTTTGCATTAGAATATCTGAGAATTTTTCTTTAAAACTCCAATTTCTATTATCTATATAGTTTATATGTTCTCATTTGTTGTGGATTTCATTATATCCAGGAAGTAGTGGTTCTATACTGTCTGAGTTTTGCTCATACACTGTTTCTGTAGTATTGGAAATGGGAAATCTTTGTGATTAAACATTACAGGGTAGTAACATCATCAGTCTCAAGAATGCACCATTTCCTTTCTTTCTTGCACCTGGAGGTTGTGTGCTCTGTATTGATAGACAATTCTGAATAGCTGCATGTTACACCGCCTAAATTGTGCACTTTCCATGCTGCAACAGAAGCAGCCGTGCATGTGATCGGCGGTCTGGCTGCCTCGCAATTCTGCCTTGGGCGGTCTGGCTGCCTCGACGTCTGGCTGCCTCCGATCGGCTGCTCGGTCTGGCTTCTTGCTGCCTCGGTCTGGTGTTCTCTGGCTGCCTCGGCGGTCTGGCTTGCTCGGCGTCTGCTGCTCGGCGGTCTGGCTTGCTCGGGCGGTCTGGCTTGCTCGGCGGTCTGGCTTGCTTCGGGCGTCTGGCTGCTCTGGCGGTCTGGCTGCTCTGGCGGTCTGGCTGCCTCGGGCGTCTGGCTTGCTCGCGTCTGGCTTGCTCGGCGGTCTGGCTTGCTCGGCGGTCTGGCTTGCTCAGGCGGTCTGGCTTGCTACGGCGTTGGCTTGCTCGGCGGTCTGGCTTGCTCGGGCGTCTGGCTTGCTCGGCGGTCTGCTTGCTCGGCGGTCTGGCTTGCTCGGCGGTCTGGCTTGCTCGGCGTCTGGCTTGCTCGGGCGGTCTGGCTTCTCGGGCGGTCGGGCTTCTCGGCGTCGGCTTCTCGGCGTCTGGCTTGCTCGGGCGGTCTGGCTTGCTCGGGCGGTCTGGCTTGCTCGGGGTCTGGCTTGCTCGGTGCGGTCTGGCTTCTCGGGCGGTCTGGCTCCTCGGGCGGTCTGGCTTCCTCGGGCGGTCTGCTTCCTCGGCGGTCTGCTTCCTCGGCGGTCTGGCTGCCTCGGCGGTCTGGCTGTCTCGGGGTCTGGCTGTCTCGGCGGTCTGGCTGTCTCGGGCGGTCTGGCTGTCTCGGCGTCTGGCTGTCTCGGCGGTCTGGCTGTCTCGGCGGTCGGGCTGTCTCGGCGTCTGGCTGTCTCGGGGTCTGGCTGTCTCGGGCGGTCTGGCTGTCTCGGCGTCTGGCTGCTCTCGGGCGGTCTGGCTGCCTCGGGCGGTCTGGCTGCCTCGGGCGGTCTCTGCCTCGGCTCTGGCTGCCTCGGGCGATCTGGCTGCCTCGGGCGATCTGGCTGCCTCGGGCGGTCTGGCTGCCTCGGCGATCTGGCTGCCTCAGGGTATGGCTTCAGAGCAGGGATTACAACCTCTATGGTAAATAACTTGTTTGTCCAAGGCTTCTTGCCTAGAAGACCGCCCACTACTGATTGCCTGAAGCTGTGGCGGGTAACTTGCAAAGTTTCTGGTATTTACAAGTACTTAGTCATTATATCCATTTATGATATTAAGAAATACCCCTTTAAAGGGAATCTGTCAGCAGGTTTTTCCTATGTTAGCTGGGGACAGCATGCTATATGGGGTTAAAAGACAGAGCAACTGTACTTCTCTTATTGGAGTCTGTGCAATTGTTTATTAACACTAATGGCTTAATTACCCTGTGATTAAGATTACTGGACTAAAATGTCCTGCCCATGGCAGTCTGACATGCCCTCTGCTGTAAAGGTACAAACTTGTAGCAGTCTGTGGAGCGCTGGGGTGAGGAAACACTATAAAAGCAGGATGCGGTTGGAAAACTTTATTTAACCCTTCGCCTTAAATAAAGGTTTGTAACCACATCCTGCTTTAATAGTGTTTCCTCACCTCAGCGCTCTACAGACTGCTACAAGTTTGTACCTTTTATATCCTCTATTCCCTCGAGGGAAAGCTGCAGGAGCAGCTACAGGTAACAATCTTAACAATTGGAGCCGGCTTAAGGACCTGCGGTGACGTAATTCTAGGGCTTCCAATCACGTTACCCATACCCGAAGTGCTGTGGAAGTGACGTCTGCGGCGCCCAACCCCATTACGCGAGTGGCTAATTGGCCCCCTTGTAATATAATCCCACTGGACCACCAGGTTCTTCACATTGCACTCCCGGTTTCCTTTCTTTGTCTACATGCCCTCTGCTGTGATGGTGCATGGACGGTGAATCTTAGAGCCAGGTGTGGGTGGGGGCAGCTGTCAGCTCTGCTGTGTTTCTGAATGTAAATTCTTTACTGCCTGAAGCCATTCTCTCACAATTAATCTATGTGATACACCGTTGGTTTCAGGGTTTCTTTACCTACATTATGTTGCTGTGAGATGAGTAGCAAAAACCTGCTGACAGATTCCACACACTAGTAAACTAGTGAACAAATCATTAAAGGAAAACTGTCAGGTCAAAAATCCACATGTAACTGATATCATTTTCTAATTCCTCCCTCTAAACTCTATTTATGTATTTTTTTATTTATATTCTCCTCCTATCTTCTCTAAACTTCAAATAAAGAGATTCATTCCATCTGTCAATCACAGTGAGTGATCCACTTAGTTCTCTGCTGTCCCCTCCCTGTGCATGAATATGCATGTCACATACTCACACCACATCACTGCACAAGAGATCAGTGGGGGGACTGTACTCTCCTTTCTGCTCTCTGTGTGCAGCATCACAAGAGGTCAAATACAACACAGAAACTGTCCCAGCACAGCAGGGTATCTGCTTTACAGGAACAAATGGAATCTAGATCAGGCAGACTTGCAATAGCTCTCTCCCTCCGTTATATCAACTGAACAGACCTGTAAATGTACCGTTACACTGCACGACATCGTTAACGATGTCGCTGATACGTCACGAGTTTGGAGGCGTTCCAGTGACATCGTTAGGACGTGGTTGCGCGTGACTGCAAAGTTGTAACGATAAATCGTTGGATCGCTGATCGCAGGTTTGAGAACATGTTCTCAAATCACACCATCAACGATCAGCCAACCTGGTATATCGTGGTGTCTGACATTGCGATAACGATGTCGTTTACGACTTCACTCATTCACAGCAATGAGCAGGGATCATTCGCGTGTGTTTGCGAACGATAGCTGCTCACAACATCGTTGGTGAGTTGTCCATGATATCTATACGTGTGACATCTTACCAACGATGTCAAAATGACCACGCACCCACGAGATCGTTGCGGACATAGTTCCAACGTTGTGCCGTGTAACAGTACTTTTAGTGAAACCTGACACTGCACTGTTAGCAGAGGGAGGAGAGAGCTGCTAAGAGGGAATGCATAATTACATGACTGTTTATATGGTACAGTACTAATCGTCTCTGTTTATAATGGGACAGGACTAAAGCAGCAGGGTCTGACAATGGTGATAACATGGAAGCAACAAACAGTACAATAATGATTTCACATGTTTTTAAAAGGTCTGCCCAGGCTCTATTCAAGGGTAATATTAGTATCATACTGAAAAATGACCTGACAGTTTCCCTTTAAACGGAATCCTAATTTTAAAAAATGCTCAAAAAAAACTGTGGTTCCTTTCTTCTTATTTTTTCATTAACTTATATATAGTGCCATTAATTCCGCAGCACTTTACATACATCAGCAACACTGTCCCCATTGAAGCTAACAATCTTAATTTCCTATCAGTATATCTTTGGCGTGTGGGAGGAAACCGGAGAACCTGGAGGAAACCCACACAGGGATAACATACAAACTCCTTCCAGATGTCGTCCTTGTGGATTTGAAAGCAGACCCCAGCGCTGCAAGGCTGCAGTGCTAACCATTGTGCCACCGTACAGTGTAACCACTGAGCCACCATAAGTGCTAACCACTGAGCCACCATACAGTGCTAACCACTGTGCCACGTACAGTGTAACCACTGACCACCATAGAGTGCTAACCACTGAGCCACCATACAGTGCTAACCACTGTGCCACCGTACAGTGCTAACCACTGTGCCACTGTACAGTGCTAACCACTGTGCCACTGTACATGCTAACCACTGAGCCACCGTACAGTGCTAACCCCTGTGCCACCGACAGTGTAACCACTGTGCCACCGTACAGTGCGAACCACTGTGCCAACCGACAGTGCGAACCACTGTTCCACCGTACAGTGCGAACCACTGTGCCACCGTACAGTGCGAACCACTGTGCCACCGTACAGTGCGAACCACTGTGCCACGGTACAGTGTGAACCACTGTGCCACGGTACAGTGTGAACCACTGTGCCACCGTACAGTGCGAACCACTGTGCCACGGTACAGTGTGAACCACGTGCCACCGTATAGTGCTAACCATGTGCCACCGTACAGTGCTAACCACTGAGCTACTGTACAGTGCTAACCACTGAGCTACTGTACAGTGCTAACCACTGTGCCACCGTATAGTGCTAACCGCTGTGCCACCGTATAGTGCTAACCAGTGTGCCACCGTACAGTGCTAACCACTGAGCTACTGTACAGTGCTAACCACTGTGCCACCGTACAGTGCTAACTGCTGTGCCACCGACAGTGCTAACCAGTGTGCCACTGTACAGTGCTAACCACTGAGCCACCGTACAGTGCTAACTGCTGTGCCACCATACAGTGCTAACCACTGAGCCACTATACAGTGCTAACCACTGAGCCACCGTACAGTGCTAACTGCTGTGCCACCATACAGTGCTAACCACTGAGCCACTATACAGTGCTAACCACTGAGCCACCGTACAGTGCGAACCACTGTGCCACCGTACAGTGCAAACCACTGTGCCACTGTACAGTGCTAACCCTGTGCCACCGTACAGTGCTAACTGCTGTGCCACCGTACAGTGCTAACCGTGTGCCACCTTATAGTGCTAACCAGTGTGCCACCGTACAGTGCTAACCACTGAGCTACTGTACAGTGCTAACCACTGTGCCACCGTACAGTGCTAACCACTGTGCCAGCGTACAGTGCTAACTGCTGTGCCACCATACAGTGCTAACCACTGTGCCACCGTACAGTGCTAACCACTGTGCTTCAACACATGCTGCAGCAGGAGCCTCCCCCGTGTATTTGTCACATGTTGACACTGAAGAACAGAAGCAAAGTGGTTGGGATCCGGGATGGAGCCGCTGCTGAGGACTCCAGACCTACAGATATCACTTCTATAATCTGTCCATAAACAAGCTGTAATTAGTATGTATTTGCCTGTAATGCAGCAAGTCCACAGCCGCGGGCCGGCTCGTCTGCCTCATTTCTGTTTTGCTCTCTAGCTAAGCTTGGTGATGACTTCATGTTCCCATGTCTTCTCCACTTATGTTTTCTGTCATTCCTGAGGATTTTCTTATTCCAGATCTATTATTCATCTGTTATTTTTCTGAGACC
>JARQOC010000002.1:663810911-664144151 GCA_033576535.1 Allobates femoralis | reverse complement strand
CCATGGACGAGCTGCCTCAAGCACAAGGGCCCGCCTCCATGGAAAATAACTAAGTTTTTATTAGCCTATATATCGGGGTAACAGCCCCACAGAGCCATGGGGGACCCCTTGCCTGAATGCAGCAGATATGCTGCATTCAGTGCTGGGCTTAGATTTTAATACATAGGGGGGTGACAGGTCCTCTTTAAGATGGAGATGGGGGGCAGCACTGGTGTATCATGCAAATGGAACAGCCACTCTGTCTTTTAATTAAGGGAAGCAGCTGCTTGCATAACGTACACTAATGAAGTTGCATAAGGAGTCTGTCATATTGATAAGTGAGGTACACTAAGTGTCTGAACAGGAGCCTATTAGTTACGCCAGTTGCGGCGGGCTAGTTAACACTGCATGAACATATGCACCATGTCTGAACAATAGCCTATTAGTGACGCCCCGTGTGGCAGGCTAGTTAACACTATATCTGACATGATAAACTCATCAGTTTACCAACCCAACTCAGCCCCACTACACCCTGCAAAAAATGTATGAAATTTGCATGAACAATTCGAGGTATTAGTTGGAATTTTGGCCAAAATATAGAAGCTTGCAACCCAACTCATCACGGATCCTCACGCTTGCAAGTCCCTATCTATATATTAAACCACTGAGGAAAAAAAATTCAGTCTAAACTCACCTTGGCCATCTCATACCATTCACAAGCTGGGTGCAGAGAACTTCCCAAGATAGAGATGTCCCCATCTCCACATTCGGTGCATAGTATTAGATGGCCAAGGTGAGTTAAGGTGGCAATTATGCCCTGACTGCCCCTGCACACCTAATAAATACGTTTTTAAAACTTCCCATACTGTATTTTAATAATCTGTTACATCTAATGATTTCATTGGAGAGATGGTTGTAGATTTGCAGACACTGTATGGCTAAAATGTAGTAATAATAATAGTAACAAAGATGAGAAAATCATAAAGAATAATAAGTCTTTATGTAGCACCAACATATACTACAGCACTTTACAATATCAGACGTTATAGCATATTACATGGTTCAAAAAGGAGTGAGGGCTTTGCTCACAAGAGCTTACAATCTATGAAGTTGGAGGTAAAAGGTCCTGTATTGTGTAATCCAGACATATTCCCCAAATCATTGGAGCGCCAGTAACTTGGGACTTGAAAGCACAGAATAATGTCAGTGACATCTTTGTTGTAACCGTATGAACAATGCAGGATTGTCTGTCTGTCCCGTGAGCAGATTGCATCCTTCTTCTGTGACAAACGGACGACAGATTGTTAAACCCGGCTATGGCGGTCACGGGACTGATCTGCACATACTACAGATTTGTTTCTTCTTCCTGGAGCGTCCATGTTTTCCTGTCTGGAGTCTCTCGGGGCTGAGATCAGAGGCCTCACTCTGCATTGTTTTCAGTCTCCAAATGTCACTTAACTCATTACTACTAGATTGCTGTTGCTATAGTTTGTAATAACGAGTCTTTATAAGGTATTTTAAATGATAAAAAGTTGGGTTTTATCATGGTTAAAGGGGTTGTTCCTTTTCAATTAAAGGAGTTGTCTGGGCTTTTTGTATAATTTCTGTGTATGTCTGCACCTAAATGCTGATAGTTTGTTATTTACACACTGTAAGCATTTTGCCTTGTTACCTAGATATCGCTATTCGGCGTGTGGAGGAGCAGCTCACCCCCTGGTGTGTTTTCTTTGGAGTCTATGTATAAATGTCCCCCAGTTCCCCCAGTCTCTGCATGCCCGGCCGCCCCAAACTCCAACAAAGCCATCCTTCCACCAGTCTCCAGTATGATCACCCACCCTCATTCACTGAATGGAAATGAATGGTCATCTCCTGTCTGCAGCACTGTGCCGAATCTGCAGCTGTGAAGGAGATGGCCGCTGAGTGCCTGTGCTGTGCAGGCTTGTAGGAGACTGGGCGTAAATGTAAATGACAAGTAGTAACGTTCACAGCCAGGCTCCAAAACAAACATGCCTTTGGTTGAATACTGAGCCACTCCTCCACACGCTGGATAGCGATATCTAGGTAACAATGCAAAATGCTGACAGGGTGTAAATTACAAACGGTCAGCATTTTGTCGCCTAGATACACACAGAGATATTAAGGACAACCATTTCTCAATGAGCACAGTTTGTTATAAAAACAAAGAAACAAACTGTGCTGTAGTCTCCTTCCTCAGGTCCTCCGTGCAGCCTCCACTGCGGCTCCCGGTGCCTGCATTGGCTGCAGCACTGACCTCATGATGAGTGCAAGGAGGCAAATCAGTGAGCTCAGTGGCTGTGTGCGGGATATTCAGTCTGCATTGGACGAGCCCCTGTGGTCATTGATTGACAGTCGCGATGTCAACATGACGTCAGTCGGTGAGCTCACCGGATCTGGGCAGGACATTCTGGAGGATCCCCTGTGCTGATTGGCTGTAATGTTGTCGACATGATTACCATCCAGATCCCCTTTAAAGAGAACCTGTCATGATCAGAACACTCATCTACCTGCATTATTGTATAGAGCGTACCTCAGGGATTACCTTTGACAACACACAATGGGCATCAAGTTGAACAGAAGGGAGATACCTGATTGGAGTGATCCACTGAGGACTTGACAACATAATTTTCATGAAATGATTTGCAGATTGTACGTCACATTTTCTGTACAGTGAGATCCGGTGTCATTATAAAAGTAGTGTCTCTGAGGTTTCAATGTGACATACCGGATTATAGGACACCTCGTCTTCTGTGAGCATTGGGAACAGATGCAGGAATGGACCCAGGGGCTGCGGTGGGGGCACAGAGTGTCAGCGGGTACAGGATATTTTACAATATAAACTTAATACAGCTAAGTATAATGGCCGCTTTGTAGTCTTCCACTGGCTTGACTATTTGCAGTGGTTCATCTGACATTTTTACGCCATTGCTTTCATGCTTTGTTTTTCATTCTTTCTCATTCTTATGTTTAAAGGACAATTTGATGCAGTAATCACAGAGGAGTATTTGTGCGGTGGATAAATAGCGGGACGTCCGGCCTCAGCGCTGTACCTTCCCCGGCTATAGAGTAATTAATGAGAATGCCCAGAGCTCGGGGGCTTCCTGCGTCTGCTGCTGCCCGCTGATAACACTGCAGCCATGCCGGACTGTGTTTACAGGAGGAAGTTCCTGTTAGGTGTGGGCCGTTCCCCTTTGTCCTCACTTCTATCCCTCTTTTGGAGCATGTTATTAATTAGGGTTAGGAAGACTATGACCTGTCGATACGTCCTTGATATAAAGTGTAAAGGCAAGAGTGAAGAGACTCTCCCAATCTGTAGTGTTCACAGTTTGGGGTGGGTTTTTCTTAATTGTTGAAATTCCATTCTCCAACTTTGTAGTATGTTTGTTATGGAATTTCGGTGCAGATTCTGCGCCAAGGGTGTGATACCAGCTCAGAAGGCCATTCTGTCCTCTAGCCTGGCTCCATCTCTATAGACGGTGGGTGCTTACTTCTCATATATATGACTTATTACCTATGTTCCTTCTCTTTTAGTCTTCACTGACCCACCAGGCTTAGATGTGCTGTATCTTCAGAATGCACAAAAATGATTATTATATAACTCTAATATAATCTTATTAGCCCTATGGACCCTGTCTCTCGCCTCCGCTGCCTTATCACAGATTCCGCTGCTATCGGGGGCGTTTCCTATTTGAAACATGACTGAAGCTGTTTGGTAAGGGGGCTGGCTGCCTATTTTTAATACCTAAGCTAGCCCCCTTCTCTGTCTTTCCATTGGCACTGACCTAAAGGGACCCGGCTTAACTATTGAAATCTTATGCTATATTAGGATGTTAACTATCAATCTCATGTCTTTATATTTTCACCTCAAGGATAACTTTTCATGATAGGCTGTCATAAATGCACATGAGGAATTAATTGAATAAATTGATTTGTGACCATGATATGTTTTACATCTGCAGTTTTCACCATTTTCCCCTTAGCAAATCCTACCTCCAGCGGAGGCTGGAGGGCAGAGCGGAGGCTGGGGCTGGAGGGCAGAGCGGAGGCTGGAGGGGAGAGGCTGGAGGGGAGAGCGGAGGCTGGAGGGGAGAGCGGAGGCTGGAGGGGAGAGCGGAGGCTGGAGGGGAGAGCGGAGGCTGGAGGGGAGAGCGGAGGCTGGAGGGGAGAGCGGAGGCTGGAGGGGAGAGGCTGGAGGGGAGAGCGGAGGCTGGAGGGGAGAGCGGAGGCTGGAGGGGAGAGCGGAGGCTGGAGGGGAGAGCGGAGGCTGGAGGGGAGAGCGGAGGCTGGAGGGGAGAGCGGAGGCTGGAGGGGAGAGCGGAGGCTGGAGGAGAGAGCGGAGGCTGGAGGGGAGGGCGGAGGCTGGAGGGGAGAGGCTGGAGGGGAGAGCGGAGGCTGGAGGGGAGAGCGGAGGCTGGAGGGGAGAGCGGAGGCTGGAGGGGAGAGCGGAGGCTGGAGGGGAGGGGAGAGGCTGGAGGGGAGAGCGGAGGCTGGAGGGGAGAGCGGAGGCTGGAGGGGAGAGCGGAGGCTGGAGGGGAGAGCGGAGGCTGGAGGGGAGGGCAGAGGCTGGAGGGGAGAGCGGAGGCTGGAGGGAGAGCGGAGGCTGGAGGGGAGGGCAGAGGCTGGAGGGGAGAGCGGAGGCTGGAGGGGGAGAGGCTGGAGGGGGAGAGGCTGGAGGGGGAGAGGCTGGAGAGGGAGAGGCTGGAGACAGTGGGGTAGATGGGCGGGGGGTGCACACTCACCGCGGGCGCTTCTACAGGACGTCTGCTGTAGGAGGAGAGGAGGGGCGGGCAGAGCAGCAGGACAGGAAGTCCTGTCCTCCCTGCGCGGCGGCTGCTGCTGGTAGCACGGGTACCCCAGGGGGTGCGGGGCCCCCCCAGGTGGCGGGCAATGGGCCCCCCCTGCCTACGCTAGTCGCTGGAGGGCAGAGGCTGGAGGGGAGAGGCTGGAGGGCAGACGGAACGTCCGAGAGCCGCTCCCTGTAGCCGGGCGCCAGCCGGCTACCCTGCACTGGTGACGTCACCAGCATGGGTCCGAAGGCCATCACGGAAGTACCCTTCGGGTATTCCGGAAGTGGCCTTCGGCTTTTATATATTATGAGCATAGCGCCTCACTGCCCATTGAGATACATGGAGGACTTTGAGTTTCAAATATTACCGCTGTAAGTGAGGCTCGAAGCTCATTGGTCGCTGTGTGCTGGCACCGACCAATGAGCATAGTGCCTCACTGCCCATTGAGATACATGGAGGACTTTGAGTTTCAAATTTACCGCTGTAAGTGAGGCGCTATGCTCATTGGTCGCTGTGTGCTGGCGCCGACCAATGAGCATAGCGCCTCACTTCCCATTGAGATACATGGAGGACTTTGAGTTTCAAATTTACCGCTGTAAGTGAGGCGCGAAGCTCATTGGTCGCTGTGTGCTGGCGCCGACCAATGAGCATAGCGCCTCACTTCCCATTGAGATACATGGAGGACTTTGATTTTCAAATTTACCTCTGTAAGTGAGGCGCGAAGCTCATTGGTCGCTGTGTGCTGGCGCCGACCAATGAGCATAGCACTTCACTGCCCATTGAGATACATGGAGGACTTTGAGTTTCAAATTTACCGCTGTAAGTGAGGCGCGAAGCTCATTGGTCGCTGTGTGCTGGCGCCGACCAATGAGCATAGCGCCTCACTTCCCATTGAGATACATGGAGGACTTTGATTTTCAAATTTACCTCTGTAAGTGAGGCGCGAAGCTCATTGGTCGCTGTGTGCTGGCGCCGACCAATGAGCATAGCACTTCACTGCCCATTGAGATACATGGAGGACTTTGAGTTTCAAATTTACCGCTGTAAGTGAGGCGCGAAGCTCATTGGTCGCTGTGTGCTGGCGCCGACCAATGAGCATAGCACCTCACTGCCCATTGAGATACATGGAGGAATGCTTCACAGGTCGCGTGGGCGCTGCGCGCCCACGGCCACAACGACGGAAACAGTGCCGAAACTTACGGAAGTGCGTTAGGGGAATTATATATTAGATGTATGCCCTCGTTTTAGCACGGACTCCCATTGCCCTTTTGCTTGTTCGGAGCCAGTCTCCCCAGCTTGTCTGTTTTGTCTGTACACTTATAGTATAGTGCTCCTCTGAATCCGAGAGTCTCCATTATGGGAATCTGATTAAAGGGCGAACTTGATCAATGGAGAAACACGTGTACGGCTGTACTGGGACCAGTAATGATCGCTGACGAGTCACTCACAATGTCATAGTATTGGCGAAATGTTGTTTAAAAGAGATTTATGGGAAATAAACTGTTTCTTCAGCGATCTGCCTTCTGAGGGTGACACCAATGCAAACTGCACATTTCTACAGTTTTTGATCATTTCTGCTCAAATTCTTGTAGCCTAGATAGGATTGGGTCGGATTTATTAATGGCAGTAAAAAGCTGTATGAACAAGCTTCCATATTTGAGAAAATCTGTGCTTCACAAAGGAACATTATCTCAAGATCCCAAAAATGTGGTCTTTATGGGTTAACCAATTACAGCACCACTTCAGGAGGGAATGGGGGGGTTCTCCACACTTTAAATGTAAGTTTCCTGCCTCTAGTGTTATACTCGCCCTCCTGCATTTCCATACATTTTTAGCACCACTCCGGTGACAGCATGGTGTGCCCATGAATTCTAAATGGCCAGAGTCCGTTACATCACAAGCTCTCAGTGCAAGTCTATGAGAGCCAGATCAAGGCCCCCATAGAGTTACATTGAGTTGTTGCCTCTGGCGCTCTTCATGAAACATGCAGGTCATAAATCACTGGAGATCGATTGGAAAAGGATGGAGGTGGCAGCAGGTGAGTATAAGACAAGGGGCAGTTGACTTAGATTTAAAGCACCACTGCAGGTAGAATAAAAAAAAATGCTGGGGTTTTGCTTTTAAAGGGTTGTTCTTATTTTAGCAAATTATCACAACAGGAAATGTGATCTCTTGAGGGGTTCATTTCTGAGACCCCCATCAATCCTGAGAGTGGGTCTCTGCAGTTGCCATCTTTGGACACCTCCATTCCTGTGTGTTTAGTTTCAGCCTCTATGACGACTTATTGCTTTCATCTTCTGTTTTCCAGGCCTTTGAAGATCTCAGTAAGCTCATGATAAAGGTATGGTGAGATATTAATATTGGCCTGGGTTTCCAGTCAGCACAGCACTGACAGACGGCTGCCTCCATTATTTTCACAGGCCAAGGAAATGGTGGAACTGTCCAAATCGATAGCGAACAAAATCAAAGACAAACAGGGGGACATCACAGAAGATGAGGTATAAACACACGTCTGTGACCAGGGGTCATGGGAACAATATTATTTAAGAAGGCCTTGCTCCAGGAATAACATGATGTGAAATGGTGTCTGGGATGGAGACCTCTGCCCCCGACCTGTATATCTCCGCTGTCATGTGTACATTTTTCCTGGAATTCACTATCATAAATGAATATGGAAAAATTTACATGGAAAGATAGAAAACCTGTTATTTTCTCTATATACTGTAGTATTGCACTATATAAGACATGTTCCCTATAAAGACTAAACGTTTTTTTCAACTTTACAGTATGTATGTACATATGTGTGTGTGTTTATATATATATATATATATATATATATATATATATATATAATATCTTATATTATATATAAAACCCGAAGGCCACTTCCGGGGAAGACCACGCCCACTTCCGTGATGGTCTTCGCCCAGGGCTGGTGACGTCACCAGTGCACTGTAGCCGGACGGCGCCCGGCTACATGCACCGGCGCCTCCTCTCTCCTCCGCCCCTGCCTCCTCTGCCGCCGCCGCTCCACACTCCTGTGCCCGCGCCCCCTCCTGCCTCCTGTGCCCGCGGCCGCTCCAGCCGCCTCTACCCGCCCGGCACAGCCTCCTGCCGCCTCAGCAGCCCGCCCGGCACAGCCTCCAGCCGCCTCAGCAGCCCGCCCGGCACAGCCTCCAGCCGCCTCAGCAGCCCGCCCGGCACAGCCTCCCAGCCGCCTCAGCAGCCCGCCCGGCACAGCCTCCAGCCGCCTCAGCAGCCCGCCCGGCACAGCCTCCAGCCGCCTCAGCAGCCCGCCCGGCACAGCCTCCAGCCGCCTCAGCAGCCCGCCCGGCACAGCCTCCAGCCGCCTCAGCAGCCCGCCCGGCACAGCCTCCAGCCGCCTCAGCAGCCCGCCCGGCACAGCCTCCAGCCGCCTCAGCAGCCCGCCCGGCACAGCCTCCAGCCGCCTCAGCAGCCCGCCAAGTACAGCCTCCAGCCGCCTCGCAGCCCGCCAGGTACAGCCTCCAGCCGCCTCTGCAGCCCGCCCGGTACAGCCTCCAGCCTCCCCTGTGCCCTGGCCGCTCCAGCCTCTGCTCTCCTCTCCCTGTCCTCTGCCCAGCCGCCTCTGCCCCCTGTCCTCTGCCCCCTGTCCTCTGCCCCCTGTCCTCTGTCCTCTGCCCCCTGTCCTCTGCCCCCTGTCCTCTGCCCCCTGTCCTCTGCCCAGCCGCCTCTGCCCCCTGTCCTCTGCCCAGCCGCCTCTGCCCCCTGTCCTCTGCCCAGCCGCCTCCCTGTCCCCTGTCCTCTGCCCAGCCGCCTCTGCCCCCTGTCCTCTGCCCAGCCGCCTCTGCCCACTGTCCTCTGCCCAGCCGCCTCTGCCCCCCTGTCCCTCTGCCCAGCCGCCTCTGCCCCCTGTCCTCTCCCAGCCTGCCCCCCTGTCCTCTGCCCACCGCCTCTGCCCCCTGTCCTTGCCCAGGCCGCCTCTGCCCCCTGTCCTCTGCCCAGCCGCCTCTGCCCCCTGTCCTCTGCCCAGCCGCCTCTGCCCCCTGTCCTCTGCCCAGCCGCCTCTGCCCCCTGTCCTCTGCCACAGCCGCCTTCTGCCCCCTGTCCTCTGCCCAGCCCCTGCCTCTGCCCCCTGTCCCTCTGCCCAGCCGCCTCTGCCCCCTGTCCTCTGCCCAGCCGCCTCTGCCCCCTGTCCTCTGCCCAGCCGCCTCTTGCCCCCTGTCCTCTGCCCAGCCGCCTCTGCCCCCTGTCCTCTGCCCAGCCGCCTCTTGCCCCCTGTCCTCTGCCCGCCGCCTCTGCCCCCTGTCCTCTGCCCAGCCCCGCCCTGTCTCTGCCCAGCCGCCTCTGCCTCGTCCTCTGCCCAGCCGCCTCTGCCCCCTGTCCTCTGCCCAGCCCGCCTCTGCCCCCTGTCCTCTGCCCAGCCGCCTCTGCCCCCTGTCCTCTGCCCCAGCCGCCTCTGCCCCCTGTCCTCTGCCCAGCCGCCTCTGCCCCCTGTCCTCTGCCCAGCCTGCCTCTGCCCCCTGTCCTCTGCCCAGCCGCCTCTGCCCCTGTCCTCTGCCCAGCCGCCTCTGCCCCTGTCCTCTGCCCAGCCGCCTCTGCCCCCTGTCCTCTGCCCAGCCGCCTCTGCCCCTGTCCTCGCCCAGTGCCCCTCTGCCCCCTGTCCTCTGCCCAGCCGCCTCTGCCCCCTGTCCTCTGCCCAGCCGCCTCTGCCCCCTGTCCTCTGCCCAGCCGTCCCTTGCCCCACTGTCCTCTGCCCCCTGTCCTCTGCCCCCTGTCCTCTGCCCCTTGTCCTCTGCCCAGCCGCCTCTGCCCCCTGTCCTCTGCCCCAGCCGCCTCTGCCCCCTGTCCTCTGCCCAGCCGCCTCTGCCCCTGTCCTCTGCCCAGCCGCCTCTGCCCCCCTGTCCTCTGCCCAGCCCTCTGCCCCTGTCCTGCCGCCGCCTCTGCCCCCTGTCCTCTGCCCAGCCGCCTCTGCCCCCTGTCCTCTGCCCAGCCGCCTCTGCCCCCTGTCCTCTGCCAGCCGCCTCTGCCCCCTGTCCTCTGCCCAGCCGCCTCTGCCCCTGTCCTCTGCCCAGCCGCCTCTGCCCCCTGTCCTCTGCCCAGCCGCCTCTGCCCCCTGTCCTCTGCCCAGCCGCCTCTGCCCCCTGTCCTTCGCCCAGCCGCCTCTGCCCCTGTCCTCTGCCCAGCCGCCTCTGCCCCCTGTCCTCTGCCCAGCCGCCTCTGCCCCTGTCCTCTGCCCACCGCCTCTGCCCCCTGTCCTCTGCCCAGCCGCCTCTGCCCCCTGTCCTCTGCCCAGCCGCCTCTGCCCTGTCCTCTGCCCAGCCGCCCTCTGCCCCCTGTCCTCTGCCCAGCCGCCTCTGCCCCCTGTCCTCTCCTGCCTCGCCAGCCGCCTCTGCCCCCTGTCCTCTGCCCAGCCGCCTCTGCCCCCTGTCCTCTGCCCAGCCGCCTCTGCCCCCTGTCCTCTGCCAGCGCCTCTGCCCCCTGTCCTCTGCCAGCCGCCTCTGCCCCTGTCCTCTGCCCAGCCGCCTCTGCCCCCTGTCCTCTGCCCAGCCGCCTCTGCCCCCTGTCCTCTGCCCAGCCGCCTCTGCCCCCTGTCCTCTGCCCAGCCGCCTCTGCCCCCTGTCCTCTGCCCAGCCGCCTCTGCCCCCTGTCCTCTGCCAGCCGCTCTGCCCCTGTCCTCTGCCCAGCCTCCCCTGTCTCTGCCACGCCTCTGCCCCCTGTCCTCGCCCCCTGCCTTGCCCCCTGTCCTCTGCCCACCGCTTGCCCCGCCCTCTGCCCCCTGTCCTCTGCCAGCCGCCTCTGCCCTGTCCTCTGCCCAGCCGCCTCTGCCCCTGTCCTCTGCCCAGCCGCCCTCTTGCCCCCTGTCCTCTGCCCAGCCGCCTCTGCCCCTGTCCTGGTCCTCTGCCCCGCCTGCCCACGCCTCTGCCCCCTGTCCTCTGCCCAGCCGCCTCTGCCCCTGTCCTCTGCCCAGCCGCCTCTGCCCCCTGTCCTCTGCCCAGCCGCCTCTGCCCCCTGTCCTCTGCCCAGCCGCCTCTGCCCCCTGTCCTCTGCCAGCCTGCCTCTGCCCCCTGTCCTCTGCCCAGCCGCACCTCTGCCCCTGTCCTCTGCCCAGCCGCCTCTGCCCCCTGTCCTCTGCCCAGCCGCCTGCCCCTGCCTCTGCCCCCGTCCTCTGCCCCCTGTCTCTGCCACCTGCCTCTGCCCCCTGTCCTCTGCCCAGCCGCCTCTGCCCCCTGTCCTCTGCCCGCCCCTGCCCCGTCCTTGCCCCCCTGTCCTCTGCCCAGCCGCCTCTGCCCCCTGTCCTCTGCCCAGCGCCTCTGCCCCCTGTCCTCTGCCCAGCCGCCTCTGCCCCCTGTCCTCTGCCCAGCCGCCTCTGCCCCCTGTCCTCTGCCCAGCCGCCTCTGCCCCCTGTCCTCTGCCCAGCCGCCTCTGCCCCCTGTCCTCTGCCCAGCCGCCTCTGCCCCCTGTCTCTGCCAGCCGCCTCTGCCCCCTGTCCTCTGCCCAGCCGCCTCTGCCCCCTGTCCTCTGCCCAGCCGCCTCTGCCCCCTGTCCCAGCCGCCTCTGCCCCCTGTCCTCTGCCCAGCCGCCTCTGCCCCCTGTCCTCTGCCCAGCTGCCTGCCTCTGCCCCCTGTCCTCTGCCCAGTCTCTGCCCGCCGCTCTGCCCCTGTCCTCTGCCAGCCGCCTCTGCCCCCTGTCCTCTGCCCAGCGCTCTGCCTCCTCTCTTGCCCCCTGTCCTCTGCCCAGCCGCCTCTGCCCCCTGTCCTCTGCCCAGCCGCCTCTGCCCCCTGTCCTCTGCCCAGCCGCCTCTGCCCCTGTCCTCTGCCCAGCCGCCTCTGCCCCCTGTCCTCTGCCCTGATGCCGCCTCTGCCCCCTGTCCTCTGCCCAGCCGCCTCTGCCCCCTGTCCTCTGCCCAGCCGCCTCTGCCCCCTGTCCTCTGCCCCTGCCGCCTGCCTGCCCCCTGTCCTCTGCCCAGCCGCCTCTGCCCCCTGTCCTCTGCCCCCTGTCCTCTGCCCCCTGTCCTCTGCCCCGTCCTCTGCCCCCTGTCCTCTGCCCCCTGTCCTCTGCCCAGCTGCCTCTGCCCCCTGTCCTCTGCCCCCTGTCCTCTGCCCCCTGTCCTCTGCCCCCTGTCCTCTGCCCAGCCGCCTCTGCCCCCTGTCCTCTGCCCAGCCGCCTCTGCCCCCTGTCCTCTGCCCAGCCGCCTCTGCCCCCTGTCCTCTGCCCAGCCGCCTCTGCCCCCTGTCCTCTGCCCAGCCGCCTCTGCCCCCTGTCCTCTGCCCAGCCGCCTCTGCCCCCTGTCCTCTGCCCAGCCGCCTCTGCCCCCTGTCCTCTGCCCCCTGTCCTCTGCCCCCTGTCCTCTGCCCCCTGTCCTCTGCCCCCTGTCCTCTGCCCCCTGTCCTCACCCCTCCTCTGCCCTCCAGCCTCCCCTGTCCTCCTCACCCCTCCAGCCTCCGCTCTCCTCACCCCTCCATATGCAATGTACAGTATGTGTATATATGTAGGCACTTCCGTCACTTTGTCCGCACTTCCCTCAACTTTGTACACACACATACACACACACACTCCGCTATACTTGCCACCGGCCCTACGTCCGCTGCCTGCATCTTCAGTCGACATGTCGCCGCCCCCAAACTACTTGATCCAATATACCGTCCAAGATGTCTCGCCAAACTACCCGGACGACATATTCTATCCAGTCGTCCGGGGGCGGCGACATGTCAACTCAGGATCCAGGCGGCGGGGAAAACGCAAGGTCGGTGGTAAGTATAGCGCAGTGTGTCTATGTGTGTGTATGTATGTGTGTGCTCACCACGCTGCCCACGCCGCTGCGCTGACCACTCTGCCCACGCCGCTGCGCTGACCACTCTGCCCACGCCGCTGCGCTGACCACTCTGCCCACGCCGCTGCGCTGACTACTCTGCCCACGCCGCTGCGCTGACCACTCTGCCCACGCCGCTGCGCTGACCACTCTGCCCACGCCGCTGCGCTGACCACTCTGCCCACGCCGCTGCGCTGACCACTCTGCCCACGCCGCTGCGCTGACCATGCCGCTGCGCTGCCCACGCCGCTGCGCTGACCACGCCGCTGCGCTGACCACGCCGCTGCGCTGCCCACGCCGTGCGCTGACCACTCTGCCCACGCCGCTGCGCTGACCACTCTGCCCACGCCGCTGCGCTGACCACTCTGCCCACGCCGCTGTGCTGACCACTCTCACCGTACTCCGCTGCGCTGACCACTCTCACCGCACTCCGCTGCGCTGACCAATCTCACCGCACTCCGCTGCGCTGACCAATCTCACCGCACTCACTGCTAACCACTGAGCCACCGCACTCACTGCTAACCACTGAGCCACCGCACTCACTGCTAACCACTGAGCCACCGCACTCACTGCTAACCACTGAGCCACCGTATACTGTGCTACCCACAGAGCCGCCTGTATACACACAATTCATTTCACCGCACTCCCGTAACTATTAGTAAATAAACTATATATGGATTCTAGACTACCCGATTCTTTAGAATCGGGCCACCATCTAGTATGTATATATATATATATACACATATATACACACACACATCTTTCTCTATTGTAATGCACATAACAATGCCGAATAGGCTTGGTTTTTACTTCTTTATTTTTAATCGTGAAAAGGGAAGGATTGTTTTAGTGGAGATATATATACACACAATAAATGTATATCTTCTAAAACTTTAATGTATGTGTGTGTGTATCTATATATTTATACTGTCACATACCCACTTCTCAGTACGTGGCTTAGATTAACCATTGCAGGCGCAACCCCATCTCCTCTCACTCTATCCAGCACTCGACCTCTGATCTATGGTGAATGAGATCTCAATCACCCCCGACTCACACCGCGCACCCTGCTTCACACATGCTGCCACCAGTCACCTGATTTGGGGGAGGGTTGATGAGTCCCCCTAAACTAAGACCATCAGACAATCAACAAAAGCACACCCTCTCTAGGGTAATGGCTTCTTTAGAACATGCAAGGTTCAGACTTATTAATGTTTTAATTTTTAATATAAAAGGTGCAGTGCTCACAATAAAAGATATAAAGATGGAACTAAAAGGTGAATACAAATAGGTAAAACAGTTGTAAAATAAAAAGGGAGAAACTTACAGAAACCTAAACTTTGTAGCTTGCCTTCTGTAGCCCGATGGGGAGGGCAGAAAAATGAATGTGGATCACAGCAGTGTTTCAGCTTCCCCAAATCTGTGAACAGAAAACTCCTTGCTTGTCTGGGTTCTTATAGTGTTTTGAGTGAGGTCAGATTCCCAGCCCAGCCTCCCAATTTACTATTCTAATTCTGGAACTATGATTGGAGCCCAGTCTAATTCAGCCATGCATACATTATTTTTTAAAATGGTCTTTGTCTTAATCCCTTTCTCTTTCATAACAGTAAATACAAACTGTCCAGCTGTATTAGATCCCTTTGATGGGGTCTTCAAAGTCATAAGAGTTGTAAAATGGTTCCACTCTGTGGTTTATCAGGACGTGCCCCTGGAGAGACCTGTAGTCACTGTGACGGGAGAGCTAGCTTTGTGCTTAGATAACACAGGTTGTAACCTTTTGTGTAATGACACAGAATTTAACCATTATTTGCTGGGTCCATTCCGTTAGAAACATATTCCACTACATATACTAACTGTAGAACACGGTGTTTCTGGAGCATAGCAACTAACTGTTTTTAGTTATAAGCTGAGTGTATGTCTGTGTGTGTGTGTATGTCCATTATATGCATCAAACCTGCCCCACCCACCACCACTCCACCCAAATTCACCTTGCTCCCACCCCAAAACTACCCCTTCCCCCAAACCTGCCCACCTACACCCCCATGAAATGCTGCCCTCTCGCCCTCCTTAACCCACACCCCTTCAAACCCGCAACCCCTGCGCAAAAATGACAAACCTGCACCCCTGCCAACAAAATGCCCCTCCCTCCAAAAAACCACCCCCGCTGCACCCCACAAATCTGCGCCCCCCCATATTCGCACCCCCCCACAGACCCTGAGTCAAATGGGGTGTGTGCAAAATTTTCTGATTAAAGGTGTGACGGTGCAAATTCCTTAAGTGGACATACATACATTGCGAAGGGACGGGGCCATAAAGGTGGTGGAGCTATGAAAGGGTGTGGCTATGTGTAGTGGGCATGGTAATGTGGAGTGGGTGGGGCTATGACACAGCTGTGGAGTGGGTGTGACTATGTGAAGTGGGCAGGGCTATGTGGAGTCAGTGGAGCTAATACACAGACTTTGGAGTAGGCAGTGCTATAACACAGCTGTGGAGTGGGCGCGGCTTATGCCACATACACACGCATACACTCAGCTTTATATATTAGATAGAGATTATATATATTTATAATCTCTGCTAAAACAGTCTTTCCCATATCACAATTTAAAAATTAAGAAATATAAAATAAGCCTTTCTGGCTTTATTGTGTATATTAAAATAGAAGATTTAACCCATGAATGTTTTGAAGAAGACAATAATCAAAATGCCCAAGTTGTGTTTTTTCAATCAACAAGCCCACCTCTATCAACGTGGATGAGAAAAAGTTGCTAACCTTATGAAAAATGGGAGGAAAAGGCACAAAAAAATGGCCCTGGTGGGAAGGGGTTAAGCTAGAGAGTAATTAAATGCCATATATACCTCACTATTATTTCTATAGACCATAAAGTTTAAGTCATACCTGCTGAGTATGGGAATTGCCAATCCAGTGACACGGGAAACCCATGGATCTGGCACACACTACCACATGCAGCTAGCAAAGCAGCTTGCCACCATGTTACAGGCTCCATTAGAGGTGAGTGGATTCTCTTTTCTGTTTTTGGATACTTCTAATATGCAGAGATTCTCATATTTATCATCATAGGAGTTATCCTTTCTGGGCGGCTACTGGCCATTTATGCTATTACGACACATAAATATCATGTGGTCTCCCAGTCTAAGCCCCAAATATTTTTCAGAGCTGCCAAGCAACATGTGGACATTGACAGATGATCATCACTGTTACACTCTTTATATATGATATGTTTGTTTAGCCAGGTATGACTTCTTGATATTTTTTTTTCTCAGGAGCGAGGGGGCATAATGTCCCTCACAGAAGTATACTGCTTAGTAAATCGAGCCAGGGGCATGGAGGTATGTTAGAAATGGTCTACATGAGAAAGCACTTCCATCAAAGTTTTTATTCTCTTCATATATTTCAATCATCATATTATATCACACTGTTTACTTAAAATTGCTCACTTTACCATTCTACCCAGTTAATTCTTCTCTTTTTCATTAGGTCTATGACATTACATTATTAAAAACTGACTAGCTGAACTAATCTAAGCTCTATGTAAAACTGGGAAGTCTTTTTTTTCCTGCATGAGACATCGCTGCAAAAGTCTATGGCAGCGGGGAGGAGGGAGCTGCTGGGTCAGGAGCTGAAGGGAATATTGCAAGCAGGGACAAGTGACTTCCTGTTTCTACATAGAGTAGAGAAAAGAGAAGAATTAAGTGGGTAGAAAGACAAAACAAGCAATTGTAAGTACATAGTGTTATATAATATTATTGCAATGTATTAGGATAAGAATTTTGATGGGAGTGCTTCTTTAATACATATTCATTGTCGCCAGCCTGCATTAGAGAGATAACTGCTCTTCGCCTGTCCAAACAGTGAGGAAATGTTTTTCTTTTCCCAATCACATATATTTGAGAGAGGCTTATATTTAGTCTTATTTACCGTATATACTCGTGTATAAGCCGACCCGTGTATAAGCCGACCCCCCTACTTTTGCCCCCAAAAACTGGGAAAACTTATTGACTCGCGTATAAGCCGAGGGTGGACTCCAGCACAGGTATACAACCCCCAGCAGTGAGGTATACAGCAGCCTCCCCAGTGGTAGTATACAGCAGCAGCCCCAGTGGTAGTATACAGCAGCCCCAGAGGTATATGCAGCCCCAGAGGTATATGCAGCCCCATATGCAGCCCCAGAGGTATATGCAGCCCCAGAGGTATATGCAGCCCCAGAGGTATATGCAGCCCCAGAGGTATATGCAGCCCCAGAGGTATATACAGCAGCCCTAGTGGTGTATACAGCAGCCCCAGAGGTATATACAGCAGCCCTTAGGTAGTATACAGCAGCCCCAGTGGTGTATACAGCAGCCCCAGGGCTGTATACAGCCGCAGCCCCGGAGGTATACAGGCCCCCCATCAAGCTCCAGGGCCCCCCCTTGCGCGGCAGCCTGTAAAGTAAAATCATACTTACCAGTGTCCTGTCGTGCCGTCCGCAGCTTGCCAACACACGATCCCGGGCTTCAATCCGCGTCTTCCGGCTTCCGACTTCCTGTAGTCGCGGGCAATGACGTCATTGCCCGCGACTACAGGAATGCGGAAGACGCGGAATGAAGCCGGGGATCGTGTGTCGGCAAGCTGCGGACGGCACGACAGGACACTGGTAAGTATGATTTTACTTTACAGGCTGCCGCGCAAGGGGGGGGGCCCTGGAGCTTGATGGGGGGGCCTGTATACCTCCGGGTCTGCGGCTGTAAAATTTATATACTCGCGTATAAGCCGAGGGGGGGACTTTTCAGCCCAAATTTTGGGCTGAAAAACTCGGCTTATACGCGAGTATATACGGTAACTTGATTTGTTCCTCTTTTACAGTTAATTGTTGTCAACTTTCAGTTAATCTTTGTCCCCAGTAACAATTTGGTATATATACACACACATATACTTACAAGTGGGCCAGGGGTCGAGGTGTACAACCAACACGTGTGTGTGTTATATTGTAATATAAAAATTGTGCCCGGGGAGGAAGATTAACTAAAAGCGAATGTGTTCCATGTTATAACTTGAGCATTAAACAAAGGACAGTGCTAACTTCTGCTTGGTAAATATTTTAAGAGCCGATTTTGCATATCTGATGGGATTTTTGCTTTCACAGTTGCTGTCACCTGAAGATCTGGTAAACGCCTGCAAATTGTTTGAGTCCATGAAGCTTCCACTGCGGTAAGATGATTTTCTGCCGTACAGTCCATTACTTCCTCTGACTCGCAGCACTTTCCTTCCCTCCTCACAAATGTAAAATTAACCTATGGCCCAGGAGAAACTTCCTGCCTAGTTTCCCATTCAATACAATTGACCTGCACCAAACAATAAGACAAAGGTGGAGAATTATGTAGTAAATGGAACAATGCTTTTTGCTCACCAGGATATGAGATGTGGTTTACGGCTATGGGTGCTCTGCTAACACCGACATTGATTATGGCTGCAGGACCCACTGCACAGTTTCATCTGGTCTTCTTCATCTTTCTTTTCTGCAGGCTTCGTATTTTCGATAGTGGTGTCATGGTAATTGAACATCAGTCTCACAATGAAGAAGAGATGGTGGCTTCTGCCCTAGAAACGGTACATTTGACTTAAGTTTGTCATGACTAGAGATGAGTGAACCTTTGAAGGTTCGGGTGGTGTAGTCAAACATTTTGGCACACTGTCTGTGACCCCAAACTTGACCTGAACCTCATCGGAAGTTACTAATTGGAAGTTCATCTCCTTGCCCACATACAGCCAGCCATAAATAAAACATGTCTGAGGGTGTTTTTTCTTTTCTTTTTTCACAAATTAATTTTGGACACACACTACACCCAAAAAACTGTGCGTTTAACCCCAGTGTGAGTTAATCATACACTGCTTGGAGCTCACACTGGGCCATGCACTAACGTACCCGACCTCAGCGATGCTTGCTCCAGTAAAGCACCTAAATTCCGATCACGAACAGGTTTGCTCAACATTGGGAAGTTTGGCGACCGGCACCAAACCTTGAAAGATTCACTCATCTCTAGTTGTGGCTTACATACCATCATTGTGAATCTACATTTCCTAAAATGTCTTTTGTGATTGCGTCCAGTATACTAGTGTATACAAAGCAAAAACAAGGATACCTGTAGTTACAGGGAGGGGTGCTCTTACTCTTATATGGCTATCCCCGGCAGACATTGCATGATGATACTATATATAAAGCAGTAAATGTTAGTGCGGAATGATGAGACATATGAAATAAATACTAAATCAGTAACCTATAACGCAAATGTGCATAACTGTACTTCAGCGATGGGGTCCACATGTGTGGGGGCTCCAAAGCTGAGCTCTGATCACTGCTGCTAAAGGCATCATCCAGTGAGAATTTGCTTTTTGGTTAAGGCTTCACTGCTGGGACCTGTAAGATTGATGTAACAGGAACTTTTTCACACTCAAAAAGGAACTGCAGGTCTGATTCCAGCCACTTCTCCATTCATCCTCTTTGGAGCTGATGGGAATAGCCACATGCAGAACTCTGCACGGAAATAATAGAGCGGTGGATGAGTTCCCTGTTCTGCTGATCGGTGCAAGTCCCAGCGGTCAGACGCCCACCAATCAATAAGTTATCATTGATCCTACAGATGGGCGATCACGTATTTTCATCAGATAACCCCTATGTCTCCGTCAATAGCATTCATATGGAGCGGATGCCATGAGTGCAGGGGTCCGGTCACTGCTATTTTGCTATTCCTGTGAAGCTCTGCCACAGGCTGAGCTTCATAAGAGATTGCAATTTACATGCTATACTGAAATACTCTGGCATTGTGGTATATAGTAGGGACGATTGCAAAATCCCAACTTCAAGTTCCCAAAGGGGACTGAAAAAAGAAATTAGAATAAATAATATTAACATATATTGTTACACCACATCAGTTAAAGTCCATTCTTATCATTATATCATTAATGTATGCAGTAAACCCTTTAAAGAAAAAATATAAAGCTCCTGAATTGTGTTGTCAGTCACGACCTCCCCATATAGTGAGCAAAACATCAAAAGGACTCCAAATTTGTATCAATAAAATTATTAGCTCGCCAGCCAAACACCAAGCTCTATCTCTACTGATGTAAAATACAGTGTAACAGACCTCAGCAAATGGTGACATAAAATATTATTATTATATTAGATTTAATCATACTTTAATTTTTTTCACCCGTTTTTCTGTACAGTGTATGGTAAAAAATCAATTATGTTATCAAATTTGCCTTTTTTCAACAGGTTTCTGAAAAGGGTTCACTGACTTCTGAAGAGTTTGCCAAGATTGTCGGCATGTCTGTCTTGTTGGCCAAAGAAAGGTATTTCCCTTTGCTCTCTCACCTGATCCTGCTGGTGCTCAGTACTGCAGTGATATATTGTTCCCCAGTTTACTGCTTGCTCCCCTGTTCTTGCTGGTGTGGAGTACTGTAATGAGATATTATTCCCCAGTTTACTGCTCGTTTTCTGTTTGTGTTGTTGATTATCTCACCAATGTTTCATCAACCTGCCCCCCACCCCCCAAGAATTACTGCTTGCTCCCCTGTTCCTGCTGGTGTGGAGTACTTTAATAATATAACTCTCCGGTTTACTGCTTGCTCCCCTGTTCCTGCTGGTGTGGAGTAGTGATGGGCGTACCCATCGATGTTCGGGTTTTTTAGAGTCCGGATTCGGCACCGGACTTGACCGGAACTTGAGTCCGAACCTCGAACCCGGACTTTAAAGTTATGAAGTGGTGGCTGGAGGGGCTGTTAAAAGAAGTAAAACAGTGATTAAACATCAGCGTGATTACTTACCGGGGTCTGCGAGCTTGTACTTCCAGGGCCGCTCATTAACTTCCTGGTTATTCACAGTATGGTAGATGCTAGAATGTATGGTCTGCTTCAGGTTACGATAATCCACAACGATGGTCCCACGAAGCTCTGCTATATCAAGAGATTGCAGCAAGAGAACAAGTGTCTTCTTGCTGCAGCCTCTGTGATCACACTGACTGCAGCGAGTAGTGTTGATGGCACTCACTGAGTCACTGTAGTTGCCGGCAGTGCAGTCATCTGAGTTCACTGCGCGGGATCCTCGGTGACATCACCCGCGGCAATCAGTGTGATGCAGAGGCTGCAGCGAGAGAACATGTGTTTCCTCATTGCAATCTCTTGATGCAGCAGAGCTGAGTGTGCTTCATGGGACCATCATTGTAGACTATCGTCAAGGGTATGTTGGGGTAATAAATTGGAAAATTAGGGTTGCCTGTCTGATTTATTTCAAATAAAATATTTCTTTCTTTGCATTGTGTTTTTAACTTTTCCTCACAGTATTGATAATGGTGGGGCTCATAGAGACCTGAAGTTATCAATCTGGGCATATTGACAAGCTGTCAATACTCAGCTGTCGTTAACCCCTTCTATCACACTGATGCCACTGCACCAGGGCATCGGGAACAGCCGGATAAAGTGCCAGGAATTGACACTTTTGATAAATGTGCCAATTTCTGTGGTGGCTGCAGGCTGCTAATCTTTAGCCAATAACTATGGGCCTCTCTGATGAGAATGCCAGCCCCAGCTGCCTGGGTTTCACCTTGGCTGGCAATCAAAAATAGGGCACAGCCCACACAATTTTTATTTTAATTATTTATTTAAATAATGAAAAATAAATAATCTTCTGTATTTTTGATTGCCATCCGGGGTTGGCAGTCTGTAGCTGTCCACTTCATCTTTTGCTGGGAGATACAGGAAGCTCTGTCATTTTTTTAATTATTTATTTTTGCACTACTATGACGTCAGGTTTGTTGCCTATGGCAATGACAATCTCAGACGCCGGCACAATGGGTGAGTGGCGCAACAGCCAATCACAGACTCTGTCAGAGAATGGATGTGATTCGCTGTTGTAGTAAGTGCAGTAACCTGGAAACAGCCCATACATTCTAGCATCTACCATGCAATGTATAATCAAGGGAAGTTAATGAGCAGCCCCAGAAGTTGAAGTGCGCAGGACCTTTTAAGTATGACGCTGCCAAACCCAAACAATGACTCGGACGTCTCAAGGAAGTCTACGTTCGGGGTCCATGCCTGAACACTAGGTGTTCGGTAAAGATCCCGAACTTTACAGTTCAGGTTGCCCATCACTAGTGGGGAGTACCGTAATAATACAACACTCTGGTTTTCTGCTCGCTCTCCTTTTCATGGTGCCTGAGTACTATATTGATAGCACTTCCCCAGTTTCATGATGGTGCAGAGAATAACCATATTATTCCCTTAACAGATTGCTTCTTGCTGAAAACATGGGGCACCTCTGCAGGGACGATTCAGTTGAAGGTTTACGCTTCTATCCAAACCTATTCCTGACGCAGACTTAGGACTTTTCAGAGATTTCGGTACAGATGTGCCGAAGATCAGAATACGACGTGGAGCACATCGAGAACAAGGACGCTCTTGTACAATATCCGCAGAATAATGATTGAAAGAGGACAGACACATCCAAAGCTTGTCCTTGACCATAAACGTCTGTTCTTGTTTACTGGGGAGCGCAATATACAAATCGGAGTCTTCACAATGACTAAAGGTCATATGGACAAGAACCTCGAGGGTTAATCTCCGCACATGATACGGTATGCTTTATCAACACCCATGATGGCAAGGCATGGATTACATGTGCTACCTCCTTTCATTTCCAAAGGATTACTTAAAGCCGGGCATAGAATCTTGATTAATTCATAAGGATAACTTCTCTACAAGTTTCTTGCATTAGTTAAATAAATTTACTTCACTGAACCAACTTTTCTGACACTTCAAGAAAATGTTTGGATTAAATAAAAATAAAATGTTTTATGCCTTATTATGGAAAAGAGGTGTCCGGTACTGTAAAGTAAATGTGTATAACCCTCTTCACACTGATTAGCAGCTTTCTTCCTATATATACAGTGTACACAGAGCTGCCTATCAGTGGTGTAGGCGGGGTTATACAGAGCTATGCTGGACTACCTGGAAGTCTGCCTGATAGTCCTCTAATGAAAATCTTCAGATTTCCTTTAAATGATACAATTCTGGCAGCCTGCAGATGCCACTGATGGACGCCTACAATACACTGTTTTACTATTGTGTTCAGTGATATGCTTAGACATCCCACAATGCTGTCTTTTATACAAGTATCTGGGTCTGTTGCACATTTGGGTGAGTGGGACGTGTGCTTCACCTTCAGATCATAAAGATTTGACATTTTCACAACTTCAGTGTTGTTGCTGAGCCTTAGGCTGAAGCCACCATTCATTCATTGATGGTTTGCTGCTGTCCTCCATTCAGTGTGGAGAGTACCGGACAGACTGGTGGAACGGGTGACTGCAGAGCCATCACCTTCCCAGGGATCATCAGGGCTCTAGCTTTTTCTTACTCAGGTTTTCTGTCCTCATTTTAGTATCTGGATTTTTCAGTATATTAAGTATATGAAGCTTAATTCTATGTGGCCCTGATTCACCATTTATGATTTATTGAAGTCCCTTTTCTTTTTGTCTTGCTCTATTTATTGACCTTTTTTGTGCCTAGGTTTGGGCAATCAGTTCATGAACGTGGCACAAAAAAATGATTTTTGTTTTGTTTTTTAACCAGTTTTTGGGACTTACGTTGGATATCCTTTGTCTAAAAATGTGTCAAACTCCTGACACTGGGGTGAGATGCCAAAAAAGTGTGACTTTAACCAACAGTTGTATTTCAAGAGTCTGTCTAAAACATTTGGATAAGCAAAACAAATAAAAAAGACGTAAAGAAAGTCAACTTAAAAAGTGGCTTAAAAAGTCACTAAAAAGGAACAAATTACTCCAGAAAAGTACAGAAACAACTATGATGACTCCAGAGGCTTACTGTTCACAATATACATTGATATTGTTATATTCAAAATATATATTGAAATCTATTCATGTTTGGTAATACAGTGTATGGAGATTACTACCAGTTTGCTCCTTAGGTATGCAATTTCTAGCAGTGCATGGAGCCGGCTCAGTAGTCGAGGTCTTTATACCCGACATGTATGTCTGTGTTACACAGCCGTCTTCTTCCTGTAATCTCTCCCTGAGATTTCTGTGATTTGACCATTTAAATGTGGCTGTCAATCAGTTTATTCAGCATAACGTCCCATCCCATCAGCTCCACTGATACAATTTGTGGGATGCTAATGGGTTGACATGTCAGCGATGGACCCATGGCTGCCACATAATTACCAGTTTTTCAGTCTCCATACCTTTGTGAAAAAATGTCCTATTCAGAAATCAGTGTCGTTCAGTATGTTTCCTCTAAGTGGTTGAAATGAAAGGACAGCTCATCTTGTGAAAAACAAACCATTACAGGGGTTAATTGATGGAATAGAAAAGCGTTTGGTCTCAGATAATGGTGATCGAAACCAATTTAATATTTGTTATATACACATTTCCCCACAATTTTTTTTCCCATTTAGAAAAAAATATATACTTATATAGCACCATCATATTCTCCAGCGCTTTACTGACCTCATAATCTCTGTCCCCATTGGGGCTCACAAGCTAAAGTCATTATCAGTATGTCTTTGTTGGATCACGTTTGTTATTGTCATTACTGTAGTCACCTGAAGATTCATGGTAACTGACACAGATATATCTGGCTACAATCATTTGCACTTTAGACACCATGGATCCGATTCCCTTTATAGTCTGCAGTGGCATTTTTTCTATACTATATGTAATATAATAAGCATGTAAAATGCTTTTAACCTGCAGGCTAATAGCACTGTCAACCTGGCTGGCATCTGCACATTAAACCCTGCTGCCAGGAGGTAAAGAACTTTAATCCTGCTGGCAGCTTTCCGGTTTCAGTCACGGGGGCGGTGCCGGCGCAGGTTCAGTCACCGCTCTGTGTATGGAGAATGGTGGCTGTAATCTCGTGACCTCTTTCCCCCCCCCCCCCCCATCCCTGCACTTTCTGACTGACAGCCGCTCAGCATTAAAGGAAGCTGTCAGTCAGTGCGGAGGGCGGTTACAGCCGCCGATCTACATACACAGAGCAGTGACTGAACCTGCATCGGCACCACCCCTGTGACTGAAACCAGAACCCTTCCTGCAGGATTGAAGTTCATTTTCCCCCAGCAGCAGGGCTTAATGTGCAGGGGCCGGCAGGTTATTAACCTGCAAATTAACCCCATTCCTGCTGGCTAATGTCATTTTTTCACTTAACAGGTTCATTTTCATTTCCTCTGGAGGACAGAACTTTACTCAATGCTATTGAAGGTGTTTAAATCATTTGTAATCTTAAGGAACATCAGTTTATGCCTAGAGGACCATTCCCCTGGTGGAAGAACAAGCTTTTCTTCTAATACAGCCTAATTGGTGGATTTACTTTTCTTATCTATGTTGGAACACAGTTTGTTCCTAGTTTTGTACCTAAATTATTTTTTTCTTTTGCACAAACTTTGCTTTTCAATGGCTAAAACTTGTAGCAGCACAGTAAGAACATGTCCCCTCATCATAGAAGATTGATGATATCTCCCGTACACCTTGCTTATATTATAGAGATATGGACACTTCATATTCTGCCATATGGTGCTGTATTATGGGGTTATTTGGGTATGTTGACATTAAATTTCTCAATGTGGATGCGACATTGCGTCTGAAGCTAACAGAGCGCGCGGGTGTAATACGCACCCGCCCCGAAATGACTGCGAAATCGCGTCACGAGCCCCACTACAGGCGGCAGAGAACACAGAGCGGCGGAGGCTGGCATTTTAATATGATTACTAATCACCCTATGGAGGCAGTGATAACAAATGAGGGAGGCCTGGATGAGTGACTATGAATAGCATAGTCACATTATCATCATAATGAAGGTACTATAATACATTTTCTTCAATTCACTTACCCTGCATTTAGGACTAAAGTAGTTAGGAAAAGTTGCATATGCTCTAGGAAGATGTTCTAATAGGTTTTGGAGTGTTTGGGGTGACGGATGCCTTTAAGCGGCGGTCTTGCGGTCATTTTCACGATGACTCTGCTGCCAGTGTCTTTTTTCTTATATCTTCTTTGTAGAGTAACAAAGCCGCCCAAGGAATGAACGTTCCTCCTTTTAACAGCCTCCTTGTTTTCACACTGTGAAGCAGTTCAAAGAGCGACCAAAGGGCTGAACAATGTTGTTTTCACATTGCTGTGCACTGTGTTCACTTTTGTGGGTTTTTTTTTTTTGGTTGTTTTTTTTTTTAAATGGTAGATATTGGGCACCTGAAAATAAGTGTACACATGCCTTTAAAGCATTTTTTACATGTATTTTTCAGCCAGAAAACCATACATAACAATACTTTGTCATATCAGTATAGACCACTGCCATATAGAATGACGAGAATTTTTAGTTTGCTTAATTTATACAAATTTGACAGCATAAACCTTTATAAATCGTCTTCTGAGATTAGGAGCATACAAACAGTGGCGTAACTTCAGGCCCAGGGGCCCAATGTGACAGCTCCAAGGGGCCCCCAATTATTGCAAATCTTTAATAGTAATAGTCTTTTTCTATGGGCCAAAGGGACTTTTGGGGCCCCTTAGCCTGCAAGGCCCGGGTGCGATCGCAACCCCTGCACCTATTGTAGTTATACCCCTGCATACAGAGGTACAGTACAGTGAGTGCTATTCTAAGTTCCTTCTTACAGCTCTTTCAGGTTGTAATATGGCCATGTGCATGGTGCCTAAATGTATGGATTTCTGAAATAACACATTTCTGGTTCCAATGCGGGTTTGACGCTATCCAAAATTGCATTGAACAAAGACATTCTATAGAGGTAGTCTTCAAAAAAAAAAGTCAAAATACTATATTGTTTATGCAAAATGCATTGTCTGCGATAGGCTGATAATTGGATAGCACATGTCCACGTGCTGTTGATTTATTTTTTTCATGGACCCTTTTATTAGATGTCCAAAAAATAGCTGAATCGCAGTACCCTTCAGCGTCCACTAAACAGTGTGATGAAGCCGGTATCTTCCATTCGGTGCACTGCTTACACTCGGCTTCTGATAATGATGAAAGTGGTAGAAAACTCCCTTAGGTCCCTTCGCACGTCCATGTTTCCAGTATGAGTGGTGTCTGTTTTCACACATACTAGTGAAACATTCCCAAGCATACTAATTAAAAATCAGTGGTGATCTTCTGTGTAAACCACATGCATGTCCGTGTGATCCACAGAGAGACATGTCTGTTTTTTTACCAGCAGCACAGATGATACACCTGCAGCACACAGATGACGTCTCTATAACATGTACTGGAGAAAAAAAAGCATGACATTGAGATGAATTTTTCTCCTTCGCCTCATTGGGGGACACAGGATGTTCCAATTAGACGGCTAAGAGATATAAAATGTTACGGAAGAAAAGCAAGACATTCTCTTTTTTTGTGTGTGCTTAAAATGTGCAAAATAGATAGATTTTACAGCTATTGACCAAATACCGTATATACTCGTGTATAAGCCCCTGTAACCCCCCCTACTTTTGCCCCCAAAACTGGGAAAATTCATTGACTCGCGTATAAGCCGAGGGTAGACTCCAGCACAAGTATACAGTCCTTAGCAGTGTGGTATACAGCCTTCAGCACAGGTTTACAGCCCCCAGCAGTTGGTATACAGCTCCCAGCACAGTGTATACAGGGGCTCCCAGCCATGAACAGGCTCCACAGTGTATACAGGCTCCCCAGCAGAGTGTATACTAGGCTCCCCAGCAGAGTGTATACAGGCTCCCCCAGCAGTATACAGGTCCCCCAGCAAGTGTATACAGGGCTCCCCCCAGCAGAGTGTATACAGGGGCTCCCCCCCCAGAGTGTAACAGGGCCCCCAGAGAGTGTAGACAGGGCTGCTTCGGCCCCCCCAGCAGAGTGTAGTACAGGGGCTCCCCCCCCAGCAGAGGTGTAGTACAAATGGTACAGGCTCCCCCCCCCTCCCCCCCCCCCAGCAGAGTGTGTACAGGGCCCCCCCCCCAGCAGAGTGTGTACAGGGGCTCCCCCCCCCAGCAGAGTGTTACAGGGCTCCCCCCAGCAGGTGTGTACAGGGGCTCCCCCCCCCCCAGCAGAGTGTGTACAGGGGCTCCCCCCCCCCAGCAGAGTGTGTACAGGGGCTCCCCCCCCCCAGCAGAGTGTGTACAGGGCCCCCCCCCCCCAGCGGAGTGTGTACAGGGGCTCCCCCCCCCCCCCCCAGCAGAGTGTCACAAGGCTCCCCCCCAGCAAGTGTGTACAGGGCTCCTCACCCCCCCACAGAGTTGTCAGGCTCCCCCCCACTGAGTGTCAGGCTCCCCCGAGTGTGTACAGGGACTTCCCCCATGCTGCCGCTGCTCTCTGTACAATAAATACAGTGTTATTAGCTCTCACCCGGCCGGCAGATCGCTTCTGGCTGTGCATCCTCCCTCCTCCCTGCTTCTTGTCATGTGACCGGGGTCACCTCGATGACGTCACCGGCCGGTCACATGACACCAGGGTGGAGGGAGGATGCAAGCCAGGAGCGATCCGCCGGCCGTGTGAGAGCTAATAACACTATTTATTCTACACTGAGCAGCGGCAGCATGGGGAGGCTTTATTGTGGCGGGGGCGCCATACTGTTATGGGGAGCCTGTAATGGGATATGCACTGCTTCCCCCCGCGGATGGGCGGGGGATGCAGTGCATATCATGAATAAGTTATGAGCGGCTCCACGTCACGAGCCGCTCATATTACAGCCTTCCCCCACCTCCTCCAGCCTCCTCCTTGCTCCCGGACACAGCCCCCACTTCACACAAGTATATGACTCGTGATAAGCCGAGGGGGGGACTTTTCAGCCCAATTTTTGGGCTGAAAAAGTCGGCTTATACACAATATATACTGTAAATAATTTCAGCCCGCTGCTATCTGCTTTTCCTAGACACCACATCATTTTTCTTTTCATTTAATTATCAGGCTGGGAAGATCCATGGTTTTAGGCCCTTCCCATCCTAATACTATCAGCCTGCAGCCATGCAGAAGTAGTGCATCACATAAGATGTACCAATTCAGGCACTTCACCTTGGCTTTTTTGCCCTGGTGCGGTGGCAATCGGTATAATGGTTTTGGGGTTGATGTCAGCTTTGTATTGTCAGCTAGCATCAAGCCCTGGTGTTAGTAATGTAGAGGCATTTATCAGACACCCCCATTACTAACCCAGTAATCAAAAAAACACACACAAAAATAATTTATTTCAATAGCCACTCCCCAAAAGTTACCCTCTTTTACCATTTTATATAAAAAAAAAAACATGCTCTGCCGTAGTCCACCAAATCTGCCATAGTCTACCGAATACGCCATATTCCACAAAAATATATCTGCAAAAAAACAACTTCATACATACAGAGAAATAAAACAAGGCACTTACCCTCCATTCACCACTTTATTCAAACCGCCATCCTAAAAATCTCAACTGTTCTGACGTAGTCCAGAGCACAGAGTGAGCAGGAATCTTCTAAAAACGTATGTCACTGCTCGCGATCCCCAGCTCCTCTAAAGAATAGAGATATTAACGTTACCACTTTGTGGAGTAGGGGTTGTTTACTAGGAAAGGAGAGAAAAGAATGTGAGTAGGTTGTGGTCAGACACGGGAGAGGGGAGTTAGAGAGCTTAAATAGGGAACCGAGGTGGGTGAAAATGAGGTCCGATGTGTGGCCATCTTTGTGAGTGGTTGAGCACAGGACCATTGAGTGAGGCGGAAGGAGGAAGTTAGTGTTAGGAGCTTAGAGACAGCGGAACGAGAAGTGTCAATGGGGATGTTGAAGTCACCTAAGATGATTGTGGAAACGAATTGAAGGAATCAGGTTAAGTGTCTTGATTTATTTCTCTGTGTATGTTTGGTTTTCTTTTCTTCATTTACCGTATATACTCGTGTATAAGCCGACCCGTGTATAAGCCGACCCCCCTACTTTTGCCCCCAAAACCTGGGAAAACCTATTGACTCGTGTAAAGCCGAGGGTGGACCCCAGCACAGGTATACAGCCCCCAGCAGTGTGGTTACAGCAGCCCAGAGGTATATACAGCAGCCCCAGTGGTAGTATACAGCAGCAGCCCCAGTGGTATATACAGCAGCAGCTCCAGTAGTTAGTATACAGCAGCCCCAGAGGTATATACAGCAGCACCAGTGGTAGTATACAGCATCCCCAGAGGTAGTATACAGCAGCCCCAAAGGTATATACAGCAGCCCCATGGTAGTATACAGCAGCTCCAGAGGTAGTATACAGCAGCCCCAGAGGTATATACAGCCCCAGTGGTAGTATACAGCAGCCCCAGAGGTATATACAGCCCCAGTGGTAGTATCCAGCAGCCCCAGAGGTATATACAGCCCCAGTGGTAGTATACAGCAGCCCCAGAGGTATATACAGCCCCAGTGGTAGTATCCAGCAGCCCCAGAGGTATATACAGCCCCAGTGGTAGTATACAGCAGCCCCAGAGGTATATACAGCCCCAGTGGTAGTATACAGCAGCCCCAAAGGTATATACAGCCCCAGTGGTAGTATACAGGCCCCCCAGTGGTATACTGACCCCCACCAGTAACACACAGCCCCCCCTCCTTAGTATGTCCCCCCCTCAGTATGTCCCCCCCCAGGCTGCGGCACCTGTTAAAATAACAAACTTTAATACATCACCTCTCCGCCGCAGCTCCTCCGGTCCTCCGGTCCCGGCTTCTTCTTCCTTCTTGTGCCGGCTTCTGTGACGTCATCTCCTGCGCCCGGTCACATGACACCGGAAGCAAGAAGAAGCCGGGACCGGAGGAGCTGCGGCTGAGAGGTGATGTATTAAAGTTTGTTATCTTAACAGGTGCCGCAGCCTGGGGGGGACATACTAAAGAGGGGGGGACATACTAAGGAGGGGGGCTGTGTGTTACTGGTGGGGACCTGTGTAGTGCAATAAGCACAGCATCCCCCCGCCGCTGATGGACGGGGGGATGCCGTGCATATTCATTGCACTAATGAGGCGGCCCCACGTGACCGCTTGCGGTCACCGCAGCCCCTCCTGCCTCCTCCAGCCACCGGTGCAGCCCCCCCCCCCCCCCCACAGCATACCGAGTGACTCGTGTATAAGCCGAGGGGGGGACTTTTCAGCCCAATTTTTGGGCTGAAAAACTCGGATTATACACGAGTATATACGGTATTCTTTTGTGGACTATGATGGATTCCAGACACTACAGTGGAGCTGTATTGGGTTTTTTGTTTTTTTTGTCTTAATAAAATGATAAATGAGGGAAAGTTTCAGGGAGTGGTTATTGAAAAACTTGTGGGGCGGCTGCGGGCTGGGAAGGGCCCAATAACTGTGGACCTTCACTGTATGGTAATACCAGCTCTGCTGCTGTCTGCTTTACCTTTACTGGTTATTACCGTATTTTTCGGACCAAGACACACTTCTTTTCCTCCAAATTCTGGAGGAAAGTGTGGGGTGCTTCTTATGGTCCAAATGTACTTTGGCTGGCTGTAGGGAGGGGGCAGTGGCAGAGTGGGAGCATGGGGGAAGCAGGAGAATGTCCCTGATGCTAGAATCCCGCGCTGGGGAAACCACGTGTGCCCAATACTTAAAGTGGAGGAATATTCAATAGCTGCTTCCCCACCCACCTGTCAGCACCGAGCAGCGGAGGGAAGCAGCTAATGAATATTCCTCCACTGTAAGTATCGGTCACATTGTGGACTCTACAGCAGCTGGGAAGAGCAGGCAGAGCTGGGATGGCTGCAGACGTGCCAGCATACCTCTGGAGCACAGCGTGTGCTCATGTTAACTGCTGCTTTCAGTGTGATAGTCATCATGTAGCCACGATACAGCACTTGTCTCTTAGTGCAGGACCTGTAATGAAGACGGTGGGTTGGAGCATCACATGACAGCCCAGAGCCCTCCCCTCCAGCCTGCCCTCTTCATTACCTCATCTCTGGTCCTGCAATAGAGAAGTGCTATACCATGGCTGCAGGATGATGGATTACAGTGACAGCTGCAGTTAATGTGAGTGTAAAACCTTAGAATGAATTCTTAGTGTTAATAAAGAACTGTACATACAGGCTATCTACCACTCCTGTGGTGAACTATAACTCCCAGCATGACAAAGGATCTGCGGGACATGCTGGGAGTTATAGTTCTCCCTTGATATGAATTGCACCTATGAAATCTTAAAGGGAACCTGTCACCTGGATCTAGGCCCCTACACTATCACTACCTGTCCCTGCACCTTCCTAGCTGCTCCCTATCAATCCCTCTCTGAGCTAAATCCGCCCTATCATACAGCAGAAAAATAACTTATAACTTACAGAAGTCCCTGAGGCTGGGGACTGAAAAGGCGGCCCCAGGCTCCATTCTGCCCCTCCTCAATGCAGCAGCACACGCCCCGCTGGGCGGCATTATTCTTTCTTCATCGCCGCCTCCTTAATTTGGAATCTTTCGCCTGCTTTACACCTATCATGTTGTGGTGATGCAACCTCGATGTGGCCCCTGACCGGGACACAGCATATGGGAGATTGTATCTTCTGCTCGGTAGCAGCACACACAGGGTAAGCTGCTGCTGGAGCTGAGTGCTGATTGAAAGCACTGATGCCCAGGTGAATAGGAGATGATATTAGCTGCCCTGGGCTGTGGGGAGGGGTGGAGTGTGTCAGGACAGCAGCAGGAGCTGCTGTGTAGAGAGCTGTGTGAAGATTTAACACAGCCTGTGAGCTCTCTCAGAGTGGACGTTCATGAGGCTAATGAGCGGACGATGAGGAGAGAAAGGTTGTGTGCTGACCTAACACAGCCCACCCGGGGGAAGGTACATATATCAGCTGTTGGGATTGTGTGAGGTTGTACTCGGCTGCGCCCTGGAACCTGGAGGTCTGCGAATACCTAAACTGTGCCCAGGGGCGTAACTAGAACTGGCAGGGCCCCATAGCAAACTTTTGAATGGGGCCCCCTCCAAGACACGCCCCCTCCAAGACACGCCCCTTCAAGACACGCCCCCTTACAGGCCCCAGCAGTATATACAGCAGCCCCAGTGGTATACCGCAGCCTCCACAGTGGTATATACAGGCCCCAGCAGTATTACAGCAGCCCCAGTGGTATACAGCAGCCTCCCCAGTGGTATATACAGGCCCCAGCAGTATTACAGCAGCCCCAGTGGTATATACAGGCCCCAGCAGTATTACAGCAGCCCCAGTGGTATACAGCAGCCTCCTCAGTGGTATATACAGGCCCCAGCAGTATTACAGCCGCCTCCGCGGTGGTGGTATATACAGGCCCCTGGTGGTGGTATATACAGGCCCCTGGTGGTGGTATATACAGGCCCCTGGTGGTGGTATATACAGGCCCCCCGCTCTCCATTACCTGCAGCAGGCAGTCGCGCTGATCGCAGCCACAGCCTGTCATGTAGTGTGACGCTGTAGCCGGCGATACAGGAAATAGAGCGGCGCCGGCTACAGCCCACATGACAGGCAGATCAGCGCGACTGCCCGCCGGTAATGGAGAGCGGGGGGACGCAGCAGTAATGGAGGCAGCGGTCAGGGGGCCCCGAGGATAGCGTGTGGGGGCAGCGGTCAGGGGCCCCCATGCATACACATACATTCTACACACACTGCAGCAGCCCCTCAGTGGTCACACTGTACATACTGAGCATACACATACATTCTACACACACTGCAGCAGCCCCTCAGCACTCACACTGTACACACTCTACATACTAAGCATACACACACTGCACATTGAGCATACACACACACACAGTGCAGCAGCCCCTCACCACTCACACTGTACACACTCTACATACTAAGCATACACACACTGCACATTGAGCATACACACACACACACACACAGTGCAGCAGCCCCTCAGCACTCACACTGTACACTCTACATACTAAGCATACACACACTGCACATTGAGCATACACACACACACACTGCAGCAGCCCCTCAGCACTCACACTGTACACACTCTACATACTAAGCATACACACACTGCACATTGAGCATACACACACACACACACTGCAGCAGCCCCTCAGCACTCACACTGTACACACTCTACATACTAAGCATACACACACTGCACATTGAGCATACACACACACACACTGCAGCAGCCCCTCAGCACTCACACTGTACACACTCTACATACTAAGCATACACACACTGCACATTGAGCATACACACACACACAGTGCAGCAGCCCCTCAGCACTCACACTGTACACTCTACATACTAAGCATACACACACTGCACATTGAGCATACACACACACACAGTGCAGCAGCCCCTCACCACTCACACTGTACACACTCTACATACTAAGCATACACACACTGCACATTGAGCATACACACACACACACACACAGTGCAGCAGCCCCTCAGCACTCACACTGTACAATCTACATACTAAGCATACACACACTGCACATTGAGCATACACACACACACACACTGCAGCAGCCCCTCAGCACTCACACTGTACACACTCTACATACTAAGCATACACACACTGCACATTGAGCATACACACACACACACACTGCAGCAGCCCCTCAGCACTCACACTGTACACACTCTACATACTAAGCATACACACACTGCACATTGAGCATACACACACACACACACACACACACACACTGCAGCAGCCCCTCAGCACTCACACTGTACACACTCTACATACTAAGCATACACACACTGCACATTGAGCATACACACACACACACACTGCAGCAGCCCCTCAGCACTCACACTGTACACTCTACATACTAAGCATACACACACTGCACATTGAGCATACACACACACACACACACTGCAGCAGCCCCTCAGCACTCACACTGTACACACTCTACATACTAAGCATACACACACTGCACATTGAGCATACACACACACACACACACTGCAGCAGCCCCTCAGCACTCACACTGTACACACTGTAACTCACCTCCAGATAATACTCTATGTCGCTCTTGATGCTCGGGATCCACCTCCGGATCTCAGCTGCTGTGTGTAGCGCCCCCTGCACAGAACACGGGTGAGGACAGCTCTGGCCGGACCACCCCCTCCTGCCCGTCCCCACTCACCAGCCGCGGGCCGCTCCCTGGTCACGTCCCGGACACGTCCCTCTGCATAGAAAATAACCAGAGAGCGCAGGGAGGGGGGGTGGAGCGTCCCTTCCCCCCCAGAGAGCGCAGGACGACGCCCGGCAGGGGCAGCGCACAGTGCGGGGCTCACCTGCCGTCTCCTTCTGGAGCCACAGCCGGTTCAGCCTCCCCTGCTGCTTCTCCTCGTTTCTCGCCATGTTTACATTCACTTCCGGTCAGCTGACATCACGGTCACATGACTTGAGATGGGCAGAGAAATTGTTGTTATGACTACGACAAGTCACATTCACAGAGCGATAGATCACCTGACCTTCGGTCAGTGTAGTGAGACATGTGGGGGCGCTCAGGGGACCATGGGCCCCCCGTTCCGTCCGGGCCCCCTTTACAGCACCCAGGGGGGTATGGGGGCGGGGCTTAGTGGGCGTGGCCCCAAAGTGTCGGGGCCCGCCGGCCAGTCCGCCCCTGTATCGCAGGCGCAGCTGCCGGTATAGCAGCGGCTGCGTAGCGGCGCTGGGTCCGGGCCCCCCACAAGCGCCGGGCCCCAAAGCGACCGCTACGGCTGCTATGCCGGTAGTTACGCCCCTGACTGTGCCATTACACTGTGTGCTGTGTGAGTAAATACCTGAGTCACTGCCTTCTGTCGTGCCGATTCTAACCGCTACCTTACAGTGTAAAGCGGGTGGGAGATTCCAAATGGAGGAGGCGGCGATGAAGAAAGAATAACACTGCCCAGCGGGGCGTGTGCTGCTGCATCAAGCAGGGGCAGAATGGAGCCTGGGGCCGACCTTTTCAGTCCCCAGCCTCAGGGACTTCTGTAAGCTATAAGTTATTTTTCTGCTGTTTTATAGGGCGGACTTAGCTCAGAGAGGGGAGACAAAGTCAAACTGCTCTCACTGCAATGGAGAGCGGAGAGAGGTCGGAGCCACAGGCTAAAATGAATGCCCCTTCGGGTGAGGAGGCACCTGAAAGGGCTGATGAAGACACACATCACAGTCTAAGTCAGTTCCAGAATGTGGGGGAAACATGGCCGCAAGACAGAGCTGATTTAGCAACAGGGGAGACACAGCAGATTGATTACAAGAAGCTAGCAAAAGAAATGGCGTCCCACCTTGCTGAGGAGTTCAGGCAGGCAGTCACAGAGTTGGTGGCAGCAAGCACAAAAGATCTGAGATCTGAGATGGGTCAACATGCACACAGACTGCAGGAAGCTGAAGCCAGAACTGCAGCTGCAGAAGACAGAGTGTTGGAGCTGGAGCAGCAGGTGCAGGATCTCAAGAAGCAATCCTCTTATGCTACAAATAAACTTGATGATATAGAGCAGTGATGGCGAACTCCAGGCCTCGAGTGCCGCGCACAGTGCAGGTTTTCAGGATTTCCTTAGCATTGCACAAAGGTTGGAATCATCACCAGTGCAGGTGATTATATCATCACCTGTGCAATGTAAGGAAATCCTGAAAACCTGCACTGTGTGGGGCACTCGAGGCCAGGAGTTCGCCATCACTGATATAGAGAATAGATCCCGCAGAAGCAATCTGAAAATTGTGGGTCTGCCTGAGTCTGTCTCCCCTGCCCAGCTAGATGACATTTTTGAAGTAGGGCTGCCCAAAGAATTAGGTCTTGCTCATAAATACAGGACCGAACGTACCCACAGAATAGGTCCCCCCAGGATTTCCATCAAAAGTGATGCTAAAAAGGGCTCTGCACGTGATACAGACTGATAAACCAAGGCACGCCATTGCCAAATACCTTAACCACAGGGACAAAGAGTAAATATTACGTGCCTACAAAGCGAGGAAGCGTCCCCTTATGATCCTGGGTTACAAAGCCCTCTTATTTGCAGACTATTCTATTGAGGTGACCAAACGGAGAAGGGCATTCAGTGAAGTTTGTACCTTACTGTTTAAAAAGAACATCCGTTTTCAACTTAATTATCCAGCCACCTTAAGATTTAGGTCACAAAAAGGTGCTTTCACCGATCCTACAGAAGCAATGAGGATAATCAATAGTAAGAACGTATCTTCTGACGGTAACAGATTGGGACCAAGTAACCCGCACGAATGGATGAAGCCCCTGGAACTGGCACAAAAGCAATAGGTAACATGTCATCCTCGAGATCGTACAGACTGCGGTCGGAGTCGCTGTTGGATAACTCCCAGGAGAAGAGTCTGACACCTAGACAACAGCGCCAACCGACGCCCAGATTGAATAAAAAAAAATCAGGACAACCCACTTGACTGGAGATCGTGACTTGATGGCACCACTGTTCCTTTATTATGGCGAGGGTCTTAACCCTGTTCAGCTATGGTGTTGCACTATTGCAGACTTCGTCCAAGTCTCTACATTAAACTGCAAAATTTCCCCCTTCCCCTGCCCCTTTCCCCCTCCCTACCTTTTTTTTATTTTTTTATTTCCTTTCTCCTCCTCCTGTCTAGAGGGGTAAAGAGAGATATTTTTATTTTTATCTCTGTTGAATTACGGTATATACAATAATATAAGTATAAGAAAATATCCTTAGAGTTCAAGATATGAGGGACACAAATCTCATGATGAACCTGTGGTGCACATTGTCACTTTACTTGGCCGTGCAGGGAGACGTGTGCTCTCCTCGTCCAAGGAGACAATAGTTAATTACTTCATTACTTCTATGGGGTCTGGGAACTTTATTCTTAACTTTGTGGTATATATTTAAAAATGCGGGGGAGGGGGAGGAGACTTGCTCTTTCACGCCTCGGCCAAGGAGGTAAAAAGTGAAGTCAACAGACTTGAAGACGGAGAGGGGGGAGGGGGGATGGAAGGGGAAAATTGCCTTACTAATATTGTCTTTCTTAGCGTACTTTTATGTTATAACTCCTCCAACCATTGCTTTCAGATCCAGGGTTACTAGACATGTTAGCCTCATACCACAAAGTCACCAGTTAAAACTTTCTATTAGAAATACTAATGGTAAAATGGGCTTCATGGAATGTTTAAGGTCTCCGCTCCCCGGCGAAACAAATGATGGTTCTCCGGCACCTCAAAAGACTTGGAGCGAATGTAGCCTTGCTTCAGGAGACACACCTTGAACAATCTGATTTTTTCAGACTTAAAAAATTATGGGTGGGGGAGGTCTACGGCTCAGGAGCAGTTGATAAAAAAGCAGGGGTTATGGTACTTATTAGCAAATCTCTAGCCCATAAGATTTAGTCGTAGACTTCGGATGGGGAGGGTCGTCTGTTTCAAATGCATATCCAAATACAAAATGTAAACTATAGTTTATATAATATTTATGCCCCGAACTCATCACAAAAAGCCGTTTTCCAGAAGCTATCATGCCGCCTTCTGATGGATCAGGAGTGTAACAAGAAACTGGGAGGAGAATTTAATTGGGTGCTTAACGAGTTAGAAGACAGGAAACGAGGTGACTTTTCAAGTTTTTTGGGGAGGGGCGTGGTGCTCCCCCCCGGGTAAAACCCTTTGGGGAACCTACTGCTTGATTGCAACCTGGTTGATACATGGCGCACGCTACACCCACTTGATAGGGAATATACCCACTTTTTCCATGTACATAGATCATGGTCGAGGCTGGATATGTTTTTCACCTCATCTTCACTGTTTCAGAGAGTGCTTGACTCAAAAATAGGAGACATGGTTATTTCTGACCACAGCCCGATGATACTAGAAACCAAAGATGTGTTTCCAAAGGGAACCGACTACTTATGGAGATTCCCTGATATGTTGACCAGAGAGGAAAATTTTGGTAAACTCCTAAAAGAATGGTGGATGGAATATGCTACAAATAATGCAGAACATCTCTCGTCTCCGGGATTGTTCTGGGAAGCGGCAAAGAAGGTCTTGCGTGGTAATATCATGGCCTATAGCATTAAACTAAAAAGAAAATCAAAGAAAAGTACCTATTAGCCAGCACTAAAGTACGAGAGAAGTATCTCTTATATAAACGAACCATGTCAGATCTAGATAGGGAGAATTGGATATCGGCCAAAAAATGTTTTGATAATTGGGCAGCCAGAAGAGAGGACATGTACCGAAGCCATCTAGAGATAGAATTAAATAGATTTGGAGACAAAGTGGGGCGTCTACTGGCAAGATTAGCGAAGGGTAGGAGACCTTTCACTCCTATTTTAACAATCAGTGATAATAGCGGAAAGCTTTGGTCTGACCCCAATAAAATTGCTCAGATACTAGGGAAACACTATGCCACATTGTATAAAGAACAGGATATAGGTAGAATAGAGGGCATGGATTGGTTGAATCACATTAAATTGCCCAGCTTAACTGAAGAGGAAAAAAACTTTTTAAATAGCCCCATCTCCATGGGCGAAATAGACATGGCAATTAAATCGCTGAGCCCGGGAAAAGCACCAGGCCCAGATGGTTTTAACGGAAGCTTTTTTAAAACATTGAGAGAACAGGTATCTCCAGTATTGATGGAGCTATACAATTCTATTTTGAGAGGTGTTCCGATCCCCGAGAGAATGAATATGGCCCACATTAAGCTGATCCCTAAACCTGGTAAACCATTGTCTGATCCAGCTAGCTGTAGACCAATATCTCTGATAAATCAAGACTTGAAACTTCTCTCGAAAACTCTTGCAGACAGATTGGCAACAATATTACCCAGGTTAGTTCAACCACATCAAGCGGGTTTTATCAGAGGACTGTCGACGGTCACGAACATTAGGAGAGGACCCGGGAGGGAGAGGGATCCAGCCATGATCACCCTAGACGCTGAGAAAGCATTTGATAATGTTAGGTGGTCATGGCTGGATTGGGTCCTAGATTCTATTGGGTTGGTGGGACTGTGGAGGATGAATTATATCTTATCTATTAATCTTAGTTTTTATACTCATATAGCATTAAATAAAACAATATGTTTTTCCTCTATTCAGGTACGTATCCAATATTCTCTCTCCGTCTTTGAATCACTCTCCCCTCTCCATTCCAATCAGCCCCCCCTCCTCCATTTCTCTCTCTCTCTCTCTCTCTCTACCTTTTTCTCTCTCTCCTTCATCCTTCTCTTCTCTCTATCTTTCTCTCTTCCTCTCTTTTCTCTCCTCTCTCTCTCTCTCTCTCCTCTCTTCACCTCTTTTCTCTTCATCTCTCTCTTTCCTTCATGTCACTCTCTCCCTCTTTTCCTTTTTTCCCTCTCTATCTATCTCTCTCTCCTCTCTTTCTCTTCTTTTTCTCTTCTCTCTTTGTCTCTCCCCCCCCCCCCCTATCTATTTCTTTCTCTCTTTCTTTCCCACTATGAATCTGTGAACAAGGAGCTGTTTTGTAAACAAAGTGTCTCCTTAGATGTGTATGCTGGAAAGAAGATATGGCTGTGCAGAGTTGCCTTGAAAATGGACAAGCTGATTGGTCCTCGCTGTGCCTGCACCAGGCTGTGCCATGGGAAACCCAAGATAACCTGTATCCCAGCAGCTAAGGGATGATACCATGACGTGATGAAGAACGGACTCCCAGAATACAAAAAACTATTATTATTAACAAACATAGATATTAGCTTAATCCCACCTAACTCCCACCCTGCCATGGACATTTACATGCTTATCTTTTAGACTATAAAATGCCCTGTACCCGGATATCGGGTTCAGTTGTTGCCGTGTACGTTGTCATTATAATTAAACCTGGACACGTTATAAGCTTGAACCGGACTCTCTCGGTCTGATTTACTTTTATCTGGTACCGCGTGTTCATAGTCTAATCTGGGATGACTGGCAAAGGAGTGGAACAGTAAATCGTCCCCGACAGGACCATTTTGCCAATTTCTTAATTCCCTATATAACAACCCGAAAGCCTGTATAAGTATTCTGGGGTTTTTATCGGACACATTTAGACTGGAGAAGGGAACACGCCAGGGCTGCCCGCTGTCGCCACTTTTCAACCTAGCGATCGAACCGCTAGCATTATATCTGGCCAATCAGAACACCTATGAGGGAAATAAAATTGTCCCTCTTTGCTGATGATATTATTTTATTTTTGCAACACCCACAAAGAGATCTTAGGTCAGTGCTAGATGATATAGGAAAAATAGGTAAACTTTCAGGTTTTAAATTAAATAGGGATAAATGTGAAATTCTTTTTCTTAAAAATGGACCCCATATTAGATCTGAAAACTTGTTTTGTGGGATCCCTGTAGCCAAAGATAGTTTAAAATATCTTGGGGTCCATTTGGCCAGATCGCCAGATCTGATTTATAAGTTGAACTTCCTCCCGATTATAGAAAAAATAACTAAAGAACTGGAAAACTGGAAAAACCTACCATTATCACTGCTAGGCCGAAGCCATCTTATCAAAATGATAAGCTTTGCGAGACTGCTCTACCCATTCCAGACAATACCTATGCTGCTGAAACACATCGATATCAAAAGGCTCAATCAGGCATTTTCCAAATTCCTATGGGGAGGCAAAAGAGCTAGAATAAAACTAATGACTTTGATTCAGAGAAGAAGGAGGACTGAAGGTCCCAGATATCAGAGGGTATAACTTAGCGTGCGTCATGAGAAACGTTTTAGATTGGGTTAACAAAACATCTAAATTTTCTGATCTGGGTTTGGAGGGGAGCTCTCGAAACCTTGGGATCTATCTGCCTTGTTACGCGCCTCAATGTCAGAACTACCTCCTAAGATTAAAAATACATCCATTTACAGAGACACAGTGTTAACTTGGAAGGCGATTAGAAAAAAATTGAATCTTTCATGGAGAATTTCTAAAATTTTAAATCCCTGGGCCAGCCCGACCTTTCCGCAGGGGATTGAGAACTCGCTGTTCCGTTTATGGAAAGAGAGAGGGATGGAGACCCTGGGAGACCTCATGCATATGAGGGAAAGGAGATGGTTGAAGGGCACGGAAATTCTAACTAAATTTAACCTTCCTGGATCTCTTGGTTACAATATTTGCAGATTAGACACCATCTTTTGTCCCGGTTGCAGGATGTGTCGGCTGAAATAGACGGGAGGGAGTGGGATGACCTGGTAAAAACTCCTGTGAATGACATCTCTATATCTTCCATATATAGTAAACTTCAAGCTTCCCTTAGACCACTAATTACCCATAAATTATTCTCCCAGTGGAAAAAACACATAGATGATCCAGAATTAACTCCAAAGCTACTGGAAGGGTGGGGATCAGTAAGAAAGTTGATTATAAACGAAAAATGGAGAGATTCCCAATATAGCCTAATGCACGGAACCATAAAAGGTTTTAATATCTCCCCAACACCGACTAATAGAGAAAGATGGGTCCATTGTCCTAAATGCAAAGCCTCTATGACTGACCTCGAACATGTGATATGGTCTTGTACAAAGACACAAAGTTTCTGGAATGAGGTTGGCGATTTGGCCTCGGGACTCTATCCCGAGGAGAACAGAAAAGATCCGATGCTGTGGTTGTTTCATTACTCGAATGACGCGGTCACTAACAATCGGTTACATGTCTTGTTTCATACAGTTTCCCTAGTGGCAAAGAGACTATTGCTACAACATTGGATTAAAGATTCCATTCCTTCAATGGAGATGATGCATAACACCCTCAGAAAAACACTAGACCTCGATTCCATTGAAACACTTAAAAACTAGGGATGGGCGAGTCTACTCGCTAGGACTCGTTACTCGGTGAGTAGTAAGGGACTCGCAGGACTCGGTACTCTGCGAGTTTCCCAGCGATTACTCGCACAGTAACGAGTCCAATGCAAGTCAATGGCAATCCTAGTTTTGTCAGAGTTTACTTTTTCTCACTCGCTAGACTCGCTATATCACATCGCTTTGTAGCTTGAATCTCCCCAAAGCAGCGAGTCTGAGTGAGTCTACGAATCCGAGTCCTGTATACTGTATTCGGGACTCGCGAATACAGAATCTGTTATGTTCCGACAAAGCTTCCGAGACAGCCTAGCGTGTTAGGTCAGAAAACTTGTGAAGATGGACAAGCATGTTAGCCAATCATATTCAGTAATAGCACAGCCATGTTGGTTGTGGCAGGACTATGATTGGCTTCTGTCCATCGTGATGCCTATGTCATGTATGAGAGGCGAGGCTGTATATAAGCCTTGCCACCGCCATTTCCTCCACATTCCTGTGACGATCTGAGCCTAGTGCAGGGTGAGGTAGATGCTGGAGCAGATCATAGGGAGTGTCAGTCAGTGTAGGGAAACTTCAAGATTCCTTATATTTAACCCAAACAGCTCTTCTGAGAGCTACCAGGAGGACAGAGGAGTACTGTGTAGAGGACTGTAGGCAGGCAGGGAGGAGCAGCCTTACAGTGCACACAGGACCGACCTCATAGCTTAGCTTACTCACTCAACTTTCCTAATAGCTGAAGTCAGAGGCTTAGGGTACTTTCACACTAGCGTTTATTTGAAATCGCGGCTGACCGCGTTTTTTTTTCCGCAGCCGCACCTGCCGCAAGTGCCAAAACCGCACTTGCCACACCTGCCGCAAGCCCGCCTATACATTGTATGGGGCTTGCCGCAACTGTGCCGCAAGTGCAGCCGGTATGCGGTAATCGTGGCAGATGCTGTTTTTTCACCGCATCTGCCGCGATTTCAAATAAACGCTAGTGTGAAAGTACCCTTAGCTGAGGTACTATTTCTTATTTTTTTGCACCTGATAGATTTTGGGTCATGATAACCCCTTCAGCTTTATTTTCTCTGTGGCAGACCAGTGCGTTGCTGCTCTCCTACCTGCAAATAAGACAAACACATGCGAGTTTGGCCTCGGAAACAGCAGCAAAAAACTGTTGCGAGTCGGGTTTCCAAAACGGCAATGCGAGCGTTTTCCGAGACACATCTGCGCACTTTACTCGCTATTACTCGCTTCCCCATTCATGAACATTGGACTCGCTAGACTCGCAACGAGTAGCGAGTCCCGGGCTCGGTCTCGCTAGAGTCAAGCGATTCCAAGTAATTTAGGACTCGCCCATCACTATTAAAAACCCTTCCAAATTGACAAAAAAAAAATTTAGCAAATGGAAACCATATATTTTAAAAACTTTCTCGGTTTCGTACATCGCAAGGTTTATGTTACCTTATAAACACACAGAGTGGTATGCACTAGAAGATCTAGGAGGGTATCTGGGTAGATTAAAATGTAGTGATTAGGTGATAGTACTAACATCTATAACTCTTTATAACATTTTAAGTAGTAGAAGGACAAGGTTGGAGGAGTCTGGTTAAGAAAAATGAAGGCAATTGGGTGTAGAGGTAAAATTCTATTGTTATGCTTTCTTCGATTCTACCAAGCTAAGCCTCTGTTGTTTCTTGTTATTTGTTCATATACATAAGTCGTCAATATGCTACCGGAGCTAAATTATTTCTAATTTTGAGAGAGACTTATGTAACTTGTTTACTGTTGTTTTGTATGAAAACTGTTAAAATCTTCCTAATAAAAAAGATGGTTCAAAAAGGGGAGGAGGACCTGTCACCCCCCTGGTGCTTTCCAAACTGAAAGCAACACTGAATGCAGCGTGTATGGTATTATCTCTACACTTTCGAAAGTGTTTTTTACAGGTTACAGGGAGTAATAGAAACATGGGAGACCCCTTCCTTAAATGCAGCAGTCACACTGCATTCAGTGGTGCTTTCAGTTTGGAAAGCACCAGGGGGGTGACAGGTCCTCTTTAAAGAGATGGAAAGAGGATACAAGGGGACATGGAGCATTACAATGATGGCAGACTACTGTTGGGCGCTTCAGAGAGACTTTGCAGGTGCAACTCACAAGCACACATGCACAAAGAGGAGCCTCACAGGAAAGAAGAATTATAGATATACAAAATTATAGATATAGGTTACAGTAAGCAGATTAACAATGACAGACTGATAGGGCCATGTCACACGTGGCGACGGCACTGCCGATTTCTTAGGTGATGCAGGAGCGTGGCCTATCAGCACCGATATCGCCCCTGCGTCGCCTAATGTAAAGGGGTGATGTCTGCGTTACATATCGCCTCTGAGTGGTCGCCTGGTTTCACAGCAGTGCTCTGAAACCAGGCAAGCACTCAGGGGCGATGTGAACACATCGCCCCATGTAAATGGGGGACGGCGATCTTACAGGCGATGGAAGCCATAGGTTTCTAGACATCCCAGCGGCGATGCCGCCTGTCAGATTGCCGGTGCGTTGCCAGAGGTGTCGCCCCATGTAAACGGGGGATGGCAACGCTGGCGGGGCGCCAAAAAGTGCGCACTCCCGCCCGTCGCCGCTGATATCACCGGCCACGTGTGATGTGGCCCATACAGAGGGGAGAGGACCCTGCCCTTGTGGAAATACAGTCTACAGGATATTGAGGAGGAGACAGTAGGTCATGGGTGTGGCAACTCTGGTGGTGTGGAGGCAGCTCGGTCATTGTTGGCTGTAGCTTTCCAGAAGAGATGGGTTTTTAGGTTCTGTCTGAAGGATCAGAGTGTGGTGCATAATCGGATGTGTTGAATTCCGGAGGATGGAGTATATTCAGAAGAAAACTTGGACGCGGTTGAGATCTCTATCCATCTATCTTTGTCCATTTTTAACAAAAAACTATTCATTTTTGAGTCATATATTTTTTCCAGTATGTGTCACAGGGACAGCACACAGATGACACACATGTACACACAGATGATCAGATCAGCTCAGAGCATTGATCTAGCTCAGTGTTTCACAAACTCCAGTCCTAATAATACTAAGGAAATCCTGAAAATATCACCTGTTGGGGCCCTTAGGACTGGAGTTTGGGAAACACTGATCCTACCTGTGCACAGTTCTGGTGGCAATGCTACAATTGTAATGTAGCACAATGGATTAGACTGTACTGTGAACTCATGACTGCAATCAGAATAATAAGAAGAAAGCAGAGGTACCCAACCTTTCTGACCTTGAGAGCCACATTCAGCTTTGAGATAGGCTCACTAGCCACATCTAGCTTCAATCCTCCTCACAGTAGTGACACCCAAGAGTGCCCATAATGATATGATATGAAATCACACTTGGACAGTATACCAAGATCAATGGGTGCCTACCTTATCCCCATCCAGATCTGCTCTTCTGTGAGGAGCTACTCAGAGATTACCATCTGTAGACCTACTCTTCATAGCTGTTTGCCAGATCTGGTGCTAATTCACCAGTGTGGAAGACAGCCGTGAGCTGCACATCATGGGCCCGCAATCTGCAGGTTGGGGGACTCGTGGTGTAAAGCCATAACTCTTTCCAGTGGTATAACTTGAAGCTCATGGGCCCTGATGCGAAACCTCCAATGGGGCCCCCAATTATTGCAAATCTAATCTTTTTCAATAGGCCAAAGGGACTTTTGGGGCCCCCCAGGCTCCAGGGCCAGGTGCAATTGCAGCCCATGCACCTGTTGTAGTTTGCACCTGGTGTAGAGACATAACCCCTACCCCACCAGTCAGGTGCCATCTAAAGTACTGGTATAGTGTATTATTTTACCCCTGTGAAGCTAGTTGACCTGCACTATACTTATAGACAATACGACCATAGGATGGATACACTCGTAACACACTTGTATTTCTTCTTTGGAGAACATTTTACAAAGCCTTTTGAGTTTCCTTCCTAAACTTCCTGGTGGGATTGCACTGCTCTGACGAGACATGATCCCATGGCACAATGTGAATGAGGCTGTACTGGAATATCTCTACTTTGGCTTCCCCTTTGACTTAGTTTATGAAGCAGCAAGGGGAGTAGTCCATCCATTTCCCTCTCCACCCTTCCTTCAGGGAGGAGATTGTATTAGCTGCGACTTGTCTGGGGAAACTGAATAAAATCTTTCTATCCGCTGGAGTAAAGCTGCAGCTCAGTCAGTGCCAGGGAGATGCCTGCAGGTGTGGAGGGCCCCTGGCATAGTGCAGGAGCATGGCAGGTGATGGTGAGGGGTAGGCACTCCATGCTCCCGGTTAGATCTGACAGTGGGACGCAGCGAGGCTTCCTCATTGGCTGATAGTCCGCACATTGGAGGTAAGATTCTTTTTTTCTCTAGTACATTTAGGCAAGAGAAGGCTTGTCAGAGCCAATGACTGATTTATAGAACACGCTGGATCGTATCGTGACCGAGCACACATCATGAGGCCACATGATATTTCATATTTCTAATTCATTTAGATTTTTTTTTATCTTTATTTTTTTCCATGTATTAAATTTGTTGCTTGTGTGATCTGTAGATAAAACTATCGCTCCTTGTTAGTCTGTTTAAATATTAATAAAAGTGTATATAAACTGTAAAATGAATAGAACAGAAATAATGTCATAATTGTGCTATTAAACACATCGTAAGCTAACTTAATCAGTAAAGTAAATCTTGCCTGTAGGCATTAGCAGCAGCGCGGGACAGCGAGAGGATATAAAGGTAAAGGGATAAGTAACTGTTCTCCATGTAAGAACTTGTCAATTATATGGAATAATGGGCACATAAAGAGCGGGCGCACACGGCTGTGATATTGATCACTATACTTGGCTTGATGGGCATGGCTCCAGACCAGAACTAATTGCCGATAAGGTGGTTGATCTGTACACAGGCCATGAAATACGGCCCTCATCTGACCATAGGAGCTTAAACTCACTAAAAATAAGTAGATTCAAAGGCTGAGCATTTAACACTCAGGTTGTATATAATATGTATTCTTTTATAGCACTATTAATTCGCAGTGCCTGACATACATTACATTATTGTCCCCATTGGGGCTCACAATCTAAATCTCCTATCAGATGTTTTTGGAGTGTGGGAGGACTATGGTACACAAACTAGAGAATCAGGAGGAAAGACACACAAACACAGGGAGAACATACAGACTCCTTGTAGATGTCGTCCTTGGGGGTATTTGAATCCAGGACCCCAGTGCAGGACGGCTGCAGTGCTAACCTCTGATCCACCATACAATGCCAACCACTGAGCCACCTACAGTGCTAACCACTGAGCCACCATATATAGTGCTAACCACTGAGCCACTGTACAGCGCTCACCACTGAGCCACCATACAGTGCTAACCACTGAGCCACCATACAGTGCCAACCACTGAGCCACCGTACAGTGCCAACCACTGTGCCACCGTACAGTGCTAACCACTGTGCCACCGTACAGTGCTAACCACTGAGGCACCGTACAGTGCTAACCACTCGCCATCGTACCATACTAACCACTCACCATTGTACAGTGCTAACCACTGAGCCATGTACAGTTCTAACAACTCAGCCATCATACCGTGCTAACCACTGAGGCACCATACAGTGCTAACCACTGTGCCACCAACAGTGCTAAGCACTGAGCCACCATACAGTGCTAACCACTGAGGCACCATACAGTGCTAACCACTGAGCCACCATACAGTGCTAAGCACTAAGCCACGTACACAGTGCCAACCACTGAGCCACCATATAGTGCTAACCACTGAGGCACCGTACAGTGCTAACCACTGAGCCACCATACAGTGCTAACCACTGAGCATCGTACAGTGCTAACCACTGAGGCACCGTACAGTGCTAACCACTGAGCCACCGTAAGTGCTAACCACTGTGCCACTATACAGTGCTAACCACTGAGCCACCGTACAGTGCTAACCACTGAGCCACCATACAGTGCTAACCACTGAGCCACCATACAGTGCTAACCACTGAGCACCATATACAGTGCTAACCACTGAGCCACCGAATACAGTGCTAACCACTGAGCCACCATACAGTGCTAACCACTGAGCCACCATACAGTGCTAACCACTGAGCCACCATATACAGTGCTAACCACTAAGCCACCGAATACAGTGCTAACCACTGAGCCACGATATACAGTGCTAACCACTGAGCTACCATATACAGTGCTAACCACTGAGCTACCATATACAGTGCTAACCACTGAGCTACCATATACAGTGCTAACCACTGAGCTACCATACAGTGCTAACCACTGAGGCACCATACACAGTGCCAACCACTGAGCCACCATATAGTGCTAACCACTGAGGCACCGTACAGTGCTAACCACTGAGCCACAATACAGTGCTAACCACTGAGGCATCGTACAGTGGTAACCACTGAGGCACCGTACAGTGCTAACCACTGAGCCACCGTACAGTGCTAACCACTGTGCCACTATACAGTGCTAACCACTGAGCCACCATACAGTGCTAACCACTGAGCCACCGTACAGTGCTACCACTGAGCCACCATATACAGTGCTAACCACTGAGCCACGAATACAGTGCTAACCACTGAGCCACCATACAGTGCTAACCACTGAGCCACCATACAGTGCTAACCACTGAGCCACCATATACAGTGCTAACTACTGTGCCACCGATACAGTGCTAACCACTGTGCCACCGTACAGTGCTAACCACTGAGGCACCGTAACAGTGCTAACCACTGAGTACCATATACATGCCAACCACTGAGCCACTGTACAGTGCTAACCACTGAGCCACCATACAGTGCTAACCACTGAGCCTCCTGTACAGTGCTAACTACTGAGCCACCGAATACAGTGCTAACCACTGAGCCACCGTACAGTGCTAACCACTGAGGCACCGTACAGTGCTAACCACTGAGCCACCATACAGTGCTAACCACTAGCTACCATCATACAGTGCTAACCACTAGCCACTGTACAGTGCTAACCACTGAGGCCACCATACAATGCTAACCACTGAGCACCTTACAGTGCTAACCACTAGTCACCATATACAGTGCTAACCACTGAGCCACCATATACAGTGCTAACCACTGAGCCACCATATACAGTGCTAACCACTGAGCCACCATATACAGTGCTAACCACTGAGCCACCATACAGTGCTAACCACTGAGCCACTGTACAGTGCTAACCACTGAGCTACATATACAGTGCTAACCACTGAGCTACCATACAGTGCTAACACTGAACTGGCCCTATCAGTGCTTTTAAACAATGAGATATACACAGATAGAGTTATAAACCATCTAGCCCTGTAAGTGAAAACCACATCATAGCACCTACATGTAGACTTCAATTGAGCTTTATAACATAGATGCTAACCACTGAGGCACGTACGTGTAACCACTGACCTCGTTGCCGACTTATGTATGTAATAAAGTGCGCATAACATTTTTAATACAGAAAAAAATGTCATATTTTAAGCGGCAGAATTAAGAATTATGTCTATAAATCTCGTTCGAACGGCCTGCAAAGAAATGTCTGCTTTCATATGTCGGTACTTCACGCTCTCCCCGCAATGCAGATGCGTGCTCAATTTGGTCCTGATAAGCCATGTGAATACCTAAGGCTATACCAAAAAACGAATCCTCTGGCAGGCAAAATGCCACATTTTTAGCATTTTTTGTTTTTTAGTTTTTTATCATATAGGCTGTGAGAAAAACGCACAAATATTGAGCAGACTGCTTCTATTTTCTGCACTAAAATCTGCAGGTGAAAAAACCTGAAGGTGGAAAGAGCACTTAAGAAGACCCATAAAGCCACGTCACACGTAACGATATCGTTGCCGATATCATTCAAAAGTCACGTGTTCTGTGACGCTTGAACGATGTCGAAACGACATTGTTGCATGTGGACACTACAAACGATGAACGATCAGTCGGCTGATCGTTCATCGTTTGATTTGAGGACATGACCTCAAATCTATGGTTGGTCGCCCGGTGGACACGCAGCACCGCTGCGTGTGACACCGGGAGACAACCGATAAGCCAGCTCCCAGCGCCTCTCTGCAATCGCTGGGAGCTGGTCTCCAAGGTAAACTGCGGGTAAATAGGCAGTGCGCGCTGGCTAGATACCTGATGTATACCTTGGTTACCAGCCTTCTCCGCTCACCGGCTGGTATCCAAGGTACACAGCGGGTAACTAGGGCCCTAATTACCCGCTGTGTATCTTGGATACCAGCCGGTGAGCGGAGAAGGTTGGTAACCAAGGTATAGATCGGGTATCTAGGCAGCGCACGCTGCCTACATACCCGCAGTTTACCTTGAAAACCAGCCTGCTCCCGCTTACCGCAGCCTGGCAGCGGGAGCAAGACATCGTGGAAACGATATTTAAATCATTTCCACGATGTCGGTGATCCACTGATCGCTGGTGAGTCTGCCTGTGTGACAGCTCACCAGCGATCTGAACGATATTGTTAGCGATCGCGCGTGCATGAGATCGCTAACAAAATCGTTCATCAGATTGAAGCGTGTGACGTGACCCATAGACTTTGCTGGAATGCGTTTTCACTTGAAGAATTAATTAAAATCTGCTAGTAAAAACACATAAAAATAGAACCAAAACCGCTGTGTGCACGTAGCTTTAGAGCCCTGTATATAGGATCCATATGTACATCCTATAAGAAATATAAAAAGAGACACAAAAAGTAAATTATTTAAATTCATTCCTCTGTATAGGAGCTTACAATCTAAAAATAGAGATAAAGTTCATAAACTTTGCCCAAGGAGCTAACAAATCTATCAATCACCAGGTTCCAATAACAAATATTGCCATATAGTATTAGTGCATTGCTATATTACATTTTGTACATACTGTAATACCTCTGCTGCCTAGGGGCGTAACTACAATAGGTGTAGGGGTTGCGATCGCACCCGGGCCCTGCAGCCAAGGGGGACTCAAATGTTTCTCTGGCCTATAGAAAAAGACTAATACTATAAAAGATTTGAAATAATTGGGGGCCCCTGGGCCTGAAGTTACGCCACTGCTGCCGCTGTAAGCACAGTGTAGTCCCATAGACATATCAATGACATGTTAGGTATGTGACATCTAACAAGTACAGGTATGATACTGTATAATTACAATATTTCCTAGGGAAATATGCGGACATTGATAATAAATGATATATTATGCGATTATGAATATTTTCTTAGGTCGTGTACATGGATTTTCTTCTAGTCAGCATTTTCCATTTCTATGTCTGGAGGAAATGATCACAAATGTGTAACTGAGAACTGAACCTGGTTATGTCTGTGTTGTTTGTGGAGCTACTATACTGATATAATGACATTTTAATGACTATCTGTATAACATTTGTTTTTCGCAATTAGTAGGTGGCACCTTTTTTTAGTGGTCACTGAGCCTGATTTATCAAAACTGTTTAATAGTAAAACACCTTTTTATCGTACACAGGAATCAATCAGAGCTCGGCTTTTGATTTAACAAAACGGAGTTAAAAAAAAAAAGTCATAAATTCCTAAAACCCATACCTTTCTAATTAGGAAAATAGCACTTCTGAGATGTTACTTGGAGCTAACTTATACCACATACTGTCAAGCTGTTTCTGGGGGACAGGAGCGCTCAGCAGTCAGAAAGACAGAGTGAACAGCAGTGTGAGCAGCCTCTTCTGATCTCACCCCCATTGGTATCTCCTGTATTAGATGAGAAACACAGGGAGAAAAGTAGTGTGAGCAGCCTCTTCTTACCTCAGCATCCCTGGGATCTCTAGTATCTCTTCAGAAAGACAGGGTTGACAGCAGTGTGAGCTGCTGTTTGTTTGTAACTCAGCACCACTGCTAGCTCCAGTATTTGACTAGAAAGACAGGGAGTGTACAGCAGTGTAAGCAGCCTCGTCTTACCCCAGCAATCTTTGTATCTCCAATATTAAAGAGAACCTGTCACATCCTCTGTGCACTCTGAACCAAGAGCAGTTCTGTGTACATATCTCTAATCGCTGCTTAGCAGTCCTATCGTACAGTAGCACACATAAACCAATCTAATCTTTATCACGTTATCATGCCCCTATGCCCAGCATCACTTGAATCTGTATACAGAGCTCCACATGCTAATGGCTTTGTACCTCTCAGCATTGAGTGTCTGGGTGTATGTGTCCCAGCTTCAGAGATGTTGCTGCGTTTCCATTCATGCACACTATGCCTCTTTGAAGCTGGAACGCATACACCCAGACACTCAGTGCTGAGAGGTTTTGTATAGATATGTAATTGACACTGGCCATTGTAAAGCATATTAATTGAGCTGACTAGTCAAGATAACTAATGCCCCCTCAAGTAGTCAAAGCCCTAATTAGCATTTCATAAACTGACTTTAGAAATACTTTTTCTAAAGCTCATTTTGTGTGTGTTAATACAAGCTGGGACTATTAGGCAGGGATTTTAGATATGCACCCAGAAATACTCGTTATTCTGAGTGCACAGAGGACCTGATGGTTTCACTTTAAAAGAAACAAATAAGGACAGCAATGAGAGCAGCTCCTCTTACCTAAGCATTCTTGCTATCTCCAGTATTAGATCAGAAAGATAGGGTGGACAGTTGTGTAAGTAGCCTCTTCTTATATCAGTACCCCTGGTATATCTGGTAACTCATCAGAAAAACTGGATGAACAGCAGTGTAAGCAGCCTCTTCTCACCTTAGCACCACTTACCTTTGCACTAGTGATTAACTCCAGTATTAGATTAGAAAGATAGGATATACAGCAGTGTGAGCAACCTCTTCTTACCTCAGCACTCCTGATAATCTCCAGTATTAGATGAGAAAGACACGATGGACAGCAGTGTGAGCAGCACTTCAGCACCACTGATAATTCTAGTATTACATCAGTGATTATGTCAGTGCATCTAGTATTTGCAATATTACATCACAACAACTTGGGACACAGCAGTGTAAGCAGCCTCTACTTGCCTAAAATGAAAGCTGGCTTCTGGTTGCTATGGCCAACAATGACAGTTATGCTATTAGACATTTTTCATAAATTAGGCCCAATAACTCTATGAATCCCCTGAACAGTACCAATCCCCCAAGACTCATCTGTACCTTGTAAGCCTCATATATAGATTGCAAAATAACGGACGTGAAGCAGTTACTCATACCAACCAATAAGATGCCACCTTCTTTGTTTTTTACTAAACTAAACTTAATCTGGTGAGGAACAACTCACAACTCCGCTTTTTTGTACTTGAGGGGAATAAACGAGAAAAGGACATGTCCATGGAATCTGAGGGTCACTACACCAGGTACTATTATCCAAAATTATACATGATCCCAATGACAAGTAATGTACACACAATTTAAGCCCCATCATAAAATTATATCCAGAGGCTACAAAACATGATCTGTCTACAGTGCAGCATATAGGTCACCCATAACATTGTACTGTACAAAAAATCATCTGAACAAAAAACAAGGTAAGATTATATTGACCTATCTATTCACATATAGAATGATTGGCTATGCTGACTTCCACTGTAGCTGTCTGGTCACTGTATGCCCTGTGGCCTTGGTTGGAAATGAATGTTGATGTGTAATTCACATTTGTCTTCGTGTAGGTAACACGTCATGGAGTGATCATTTCAGCTAGTAACAGAATGAGACTGAGCAGCTTCTCTTACCTATCTCTGCTTCTTCTCTGGGACTCTGGTAAGTTCTGCCATTGTAATGGATTGTACCAGGGTTGATTAACGTGTTTGGTGTGTAGGGTGGATTCAGCTCTTTACTTGAAAAAGACTCGATAAGCAAAGTTGTCAAGGAACACTAAAAAAAGACTTAAAAAAGAAAGTCAACCTAAAAAGTGACAAAAAATGTTTAGAGAATAAGGAGTAAATACTAAAAATGAGGAGGCTATTCAAGAAAACTGGAGGAACAGTTGTGATGGCGGCCGGGGTGGTATGCATGGGTGAGGGACTCTCTGCTTCCGAGGCAGTGTCTGCCCTGGTCACCTCCACAGAGCAAGGAGGAAGGGGTTGGTTGGGTTGATCCTGCCTGGGTGTGTGGTATTGGTGTGAGCAAGCCATTGTGCAGGCCAGGATCCTTGAACTGGGGATTCAGAAACACAGATCATAGTTTCTTTGGTTTCAGTATTTTACTCAAAGAGGACCAACCAGCAGGCTTTAGATCTATAAAGTGAAGCAACTACCTTACAGGATCTGGGATACTGAGTGCAATCATACCGATTATACGTATGATTGTAGAAATAAATGTTATAGAAGTGTGCAGCAATTAGCATAATAGGGGCAGAAAGTGTGCAGCAGGGGGACTGAGTGTGCAGCAATTAGCATAATAGGGGTTGGGTTTCTATGTATTACTGCCATGTTTTCTCTAAGCCAAATCCTCTCCTCTTCCTCTCTCCATGTCTCTGCTTGACTGTGATCTTCACAAACAGGAGAAGACCTCTCCCCCTCCAGTCTCTGCAAGTCCTGATGTGTCTCCTTTCACAGATCTGGACAGAACCCTTCTTTTGTCATCACAGATGACAGATCACAGATTGGGATCTGTCTATGGAGCATGCTGGGAGTTGTAGTGTCTGTTGATGTGCAGACTGTGTGATGGAGCATACTGGGAGTTGTAGTGTCACTGGCTCAGGATCTGCAGATCCAGAGACACTGCAACTCCCAGCATGCACCATCAGACAGTCTGCAGATCCAGAGACACTACAACTCTCAGCATGCTACATCACACAGTCTGCAGATACAGAGACACAACTCCCAGCATGCTCCATCACACAGTCTGCAGATACAGAGACATTTTAACCCCCAGCATGCACCATCACACAGTCTTATGCCCCTCTTATGCTAATTGCTGCACACTTTGACCCCTACTGCACACTTTCTAAGGACTTCTATAACATTTATCTCAGCAATCATACATGTAATCATTGAAGTAAAGGTATGATTGCACTCAGTATCCCAGAGCCTTTGCATCTTGGCCTTGGTCTCCGGAGCTGAACTAATAGCTGTCACGTTCCCACCAGAGCCTGCTCCTGTGGCTTCACTAGACACAGCCGTATTCACCCTGTAGGTGGTGGTGGTGATAGGGAAGACATCTTGACAGGAGATTCTGGAGAGAGCAGGCTTTGCTCATTCACTACGGTTAGAGTGGCTGGGACCTGTGGTGCTTCAGTCTATCAGTGTTAGTGTGTTGGCGGTTCAAGTAAAGTCATTAGTTTCTGAGCTTCGGCCTATTGGAAAGTGCCACACCCTACATATACCTTCAGCCTTTTCCTACAAGCTGCCAGAAATAGTTTTTGGTTCCCCTGTTTAGCTTGTGTTTCATTTAGAGTTAATCGGTTTGCTCTGCCTGTTTTTTGGACTTTTTCCTCACGATTTTGTACTTTGTTGCCATCCTGTTGTTGGATCCTGGTTTGCCCCTTTCCTGATCTCCTGGCTTGTCCCTGTTTGGTGACCATTCCTGCCCCAGACTGCTGCTTATCCATAGGCAGTTAACGCCTGGACTCTGCCATAATTCCGATCTCTGTATAGGAATTAAAGGGTCTCAGAGTCACTCGAGGTTACGCCTAAATGAGCGGCTTGTGCCGGTTGCCTCGAACAGACATCACATTAGCCTTGTAGACATATATGAGGTTGTTAGTTAAGATCAGGCCAGAAATTGCAGTTCTTACTCCAAATGTAAGATACGAATATGTGATTGTCTCCTTTGTCATCTGACTGTTGCTAATCATAATTTTCTGTTCTTTCATTTTATTTAGTTTTCAGTGAGTCTGGTTATCTTCACCTGAAACAATCTCACCACACCGCCTTAAGTAAATCTCCTGTCTATGTGGACATTATTATACAAGGCAATTACAGTCTAACAAATGTTTCAGTCAATCTTATGGATGTAAAGAGCAACCACATAATTACGAGTAAAGAGCTTCTGGCAAACCAGACGCGGGGTGACCTGGAATTTGGGTGCATCCATTTCATTTCAGCCGGACTGTATCAGTTTCAAATGAGCCTGGAGGCAGAAAATGCTAGCTCCATCACTGTCATAAGCAGCCTTCTGAACGTCACCTGGCCAATTTTTCACATTGACTTGAACAGGACGACCAATGATATGCAGAGATCTTTCCAGATTGGAGTCTTCACTAATGAACAGCTATGTTCTGGATTTCCCAATCAAGAACCTATTCTTCTGTTGGAGGTGGAGCACACACAGAGCTTTCAGGAGATAGAGGAACCAAGCACTGACAGATTCATGCTCTATAAGACATACAAGAACGTCCCATTGTCCTCCTCCCAATGGGTAGAGCTTGAATGTGCATCTGTACAACCTGAAGCTTTCATTACAGTGTCCCTTAAATCCATGCTTTCCGAGTCGGTCATTGCTCATATGGGACCCATTGACCTTGTCAAGACCTTTAAATATAAACTTGTTACCACGATGGAAAAAAAATGTGATAAGTCTGTGGCTATTTCCATTATAGCCGCTCCATGTAATTATGCTGAAGGGAAACTAATTGTGTACAAAGAGTCGCCCAGAAGCCCGGGTGAAGGTGTCAATATATTAGCAGAAAGTACACTGCAAAAAGGAGAGAAGAGCTCGTACTTCAACTGCACCTTGTTTGAGATCGGGAAAAATAAATACTGCTTCGAATTTTTGGTGTCTTCTACTGTCACGATGAAGAACTACTCCGTGCCAAGGGCCAAGCAGTGTGTGGAGATTCGGAGAGAAATAGGTGAGTAAATATATTATTGACGTTCATAGATTTAAAGTGTAAATGTAATTTCCTTAAAAAAAAGAAAAAAACAATACTGCACTGGTTGTTATTGATGGGTCACATTGCATCTGAGATAATGCTTTTTTGTGCCATATGACTTATTTTCTCACATTTTCTGTGCTCTATTAAAAGCTGCATTTTATGTCTGTATAGACGTGGCCAGTAGCTGATAGGAAGCAGTGCAATGTGTCAGCAGAGAATGGGTTAACAGAGATCGTGACTGAGCTGTGCGGGGAGAAGGCAGACAAGGGATTAACAGAGATTGTGACTGAGCTGTGTGGAGCCAGATGACAGAGCAGAGAACTTGTAAAGAAGAGTTTACACCCTGACATTGATTAGCTCTATGCTGTAATTTGATACACTGCTGACTGCAGCTGGTGAGGAAACAATGTAAGCCATGCCCCCTTTCCCTTATATGGATACCTGCCCCATATTCAGTGTAAAGATGGATCTTAGTGAGAATAAACGTGTCTGCTTCACACACAGTTCAGTGGGGACACCTTGTGGAAGGTTTATGAATAGTTACCAACCAGAATTTTCTAATGAACTGTATTTGAAAGTTTAATAAAATCATTTGCTCTACGTTATTATTAAATAAAAATGTAAACAGTGGTTACGCTTTCAGTATTTTTTCGAGCTGTAGGAGTTTTCCTTTAGGATAATTATTCAACCAGTAGGAATGGCATACAATGAAGAAGTAATATTTACGCTAGTCTGTATATAGTCTCTGATAGCTCCTGCACTGATAACATGACTTGGTTTTCACACTAGTGTGATCTCTAGGCACCTGATTTAGAGGACCCTTAATTAAGTTCTATGTACCTACGGTATGTACATGTTTTACATTCATGTATAGATTAGGACATTGAATGACTTTAAATCAATATTGTTTTTTCTTTATCAGAGACGTGGAGTCTGTGGCAGCCATGGAGCTCTTGCAGTGTCACTTGTGGTGATGGTCACAGAGAACGGTACAGAAGTTGCCTATCTTCATCACCTGTAAATGCACAATGCAATGGGAACACAAAGGAGACATCCCTCTGCTCTCTAGAGGACTGCTTGTGTATGTCAGCTGCTCTTTGCTATACTATGAATTTGCATAGGTGGTGGGTGGGATACATCAATGCCTATAATCTCCTGCCTTCCAGCGGGAAGTAAGGTCTGAATTACAATCCCTTAGTTTAAGGCTATCTGCCGAAGCTGTGGATTTACCGTATTTTTTCTCTTCAATTTCCCGCGGTTTTTTAGCCTGTTTTTGACAAATCCGCAGTACAGCACATTCCCTGCAAAGTGTTCAGGAAATTAGAAGTGTTGTGCCCATGCTGCGGATTTTCTTGTGGCTGAAATGGTGCACATTTTACCACGGAAAACTCTGCAGCAAATCAATTCTTGCAGTGTATTTTGCCGCGATTTTCACCCATAGAGGTCAATTTTAACTTGAAAATACGCAGCACTGTTCACAAAATGTGTCTTTGCTGCATTTTTAGTGTGGATTTGGCACACATTTTGCATTGATGAAATGGAGCTCTGCTGTAGTTTTGGTCATAAGCATAGGTACAGCAGGCAGGTACCGGCTGCCATCCACACACAGCTGTCTAGTTTTATCTGGCTTGTAATCAAAAATATAGGGGAGCCCTTTTTAAAAAAAAAAATATTTATTGAAAAGAAAAAAAATGAAGTGGAGCCATATTTTGGTTTCCAGCTAGGTAAAACTAGGCAGTTGGAGGCTGGAATCCTCAGCATGAGGAGGCCCAATCGTTCTGGGCCCCCCACACTGCGAATTGCAGCCCACAACTGCCCCAGAAAATGGCGCATTCATAGAAGCACCATTTTCTTTAGCTGTTCCTGACTCTTCCAGCTGCCTGTGCGGTTGGCATACTGGGTAATAAGGGTTTAATGCCAGCTATGTATTGCCAGCTTGCACTAAGCCCAAGGGTCATAATTTCAGGCCACTATTAGACTCGGCCATTATGAGCCTTTAAGTAAATAGTAAATAATACACCACACTGTAAAAAATCATTTATTTGTAAATTGAAAACAAACACATCCCTCATTCCCATCTTCATTACTCCCCAAAAAAAACCTCCACGGTCTTCAGCAATGTTTGATCATTGAGGGACCCGAAACTAAGTTTAGGCTTCCACTGTGAGTGGGGTGACATCACAGTCTGGTTCATCTGAGGTCAGCTAGAGCGATGCTGAGCTCTGACCACAGATGAACGTTCCTGCATCACCCTGCTCACAGTGAGACCTAAAACTAGTGAGTTTACTAGTCATAAGTGAGCCTGCTAATCAGTAGCGATGCTGGAAAGGACAGGTGGTAAAAGGAGGTTCATAGGACTCTAATCCAGCAGCCGTGGGCTACCTACAGCCACTGGTCCTGCAAATCATTTTGCTCAACTCTAGCGCTTACTTCATAACATCATTTTGCCTGACAGACTACATCTTAATACAGCGGGTAAAAGAAGTATTGAACGCCACATCAATTTTCGAAGTAAATATATTTTAAAAAGTGCTATTGAAATGAATTTCTCACCAGATATCGGTAACAACCCATCCAATCCACCCAGGCAAATAAATCATACCATAGATGCCCTTAAATTTAGTGATGTGTAATAATGACACGAGGAAAAAGTATTAAACATGCTTACTTAAATGTATTTAAAATTTTGTACAAAAGCCTTATGTTGGTGATCCCAATTTGCAGATGCCTCCTGTATACAAAATCTAGTCACATGCATTGCTCAGGTGTGATTTTGGGCCATTCTTCTATACAAACAATCTTCAAACCCTGAAGTTCCTTCCTTGAACTCTGAGCTTTATTTCTTTCATACATTTTCTATTGGATTCAGGTCAGGTGTTGTGCAACAATAAGGTTGTTTGCAAAGGTCTTGAGACAACTCATTGGTTTTACCTATCAGTAGATGTTTCTTGTGTGGCGCCTTGGTAATGAGACACCTTTTTATAGATCATCAGTGATATTCTTTTTCACTTATTGGCAGAATTGTTTCCATTTACTGATAGATTTCAGCTCGTGTCATGACTCTCCATGGCTTTTTGCACCTTTATTCCTTCACGTGTTGAATACTTGTACCCTGTGTAATTTCTCATTATTGCACATCACTAAATTTATGTACATCTATGGTTTAATTTACTTTCCTGTGCAGATTGGATGAGTTGTTACCAACATCTGGTGAGAAATTCATGTGAATAGCACTTTTAGAACTATAATCACTTAGAAAATTGGTGAAGTGTTCAATACTTATTTCACCCACTATATATTTTTGTAGCACCTTGTTTTTCACATGTATGTATTATATTAAATGTATTATTAAATCATATTAAATGTATGTACTATTATGCTTTTCTTAAAGAGCACAATCATATTCCATAGAACATTGCAGATATTATCATCACTGTCCCCAGGGCTGCCACCAGGAATTTCAGGGCCCCATACTGGTAACATTTTTGGGCCCCTTTGAGACCCTGCCTAAACCCCAGCTCCACCTCCACCCCTCGACCCTCCACAGTCCCACTGTCCACTGTTGGAAAAACTCTAATTCTGAACTACGACCTCACCAATCACATACATAGCTATCAGCTTCTGTTTTGGCCAAAATATTTTTTAAGCCTGCCACCATGAGTAAGTCAACTCTTTTGGAAGGGCCCTACTATACTCTAACCTATTAAAAATTTTCTTAAAATATCCAATACTCTCTATAAGTATATCTTTTATTTATTTTTCTTTAAGGAATGTGTCGCATACATTTTTTAAAAATAGAAGTAATCCTGATTGCAGTGGCGCTTCCCTCTCCAAGTGGCTATGTTAGTCTCAGTAAAAAAAACATTTTTCATTTCCCATGATGATTTTACTCACAAAAATAAATTTATTAGTAATATAAAATTAAGGACAATAATGTAGGTACAACACATTTTGGCTACCTGTTAAAACCATAGCTTTATTCAGAGGTACATAAAGTTATCTGTTTACACACCACAAGCTTTCTTTTATATGGTGCTCCACATAATGCAAAAAGGTAAAAGAGGCCAGGGTAACAGCTGGGAGCAGGACGCACCCAGCCAATTAACCTAGTTCTACTTACATACCAATTAGTTTCTTTTCACTGAAGGCTTCCATTACCATTTTGAAAGGTAATTTACATATGTATCCAAATTTGCAATTTTTTAAAAATGACCAATAATACCGCATACAAGTGACCGTCACGTTATGACCAGACAATATATTACCACCACATAGTGACTGAATAATACCACATACATCTCATCATGAGCAGATCTCATTTTACCACCACATAGTGCCATTACACACCAGAGCACTGTACATAGTATACAGTGTATAGTGTCAGTATGCAGGTATGTAATATAAAATTAATGACAATAATGTAGGTACAACGCATCTTCTTCCTTTGGCTGGAGTCACACTTGCGTTTTATGCCTCACATCGTATCACCCGGCACGGCCACCCACTCTACAGGCAGGAGCGTGCAGATGTATGTATTTCTATGCAGCTGCACGCTCCTGTCAGGAGAGCGGGTGGTCCTCATATGCAGTGGTGGATATGCCGGCACATGACAGGGATATCATACACTGGCGACGCGCTCATTGACGTTAGTGGCCAGCCTCTGATTGGCCGGTGGCTATTAACTATTCCAGAGCCGGCAGGAAGCAATATATTTCAACTGAAAGCGCATCCGCACCTTCAGCTAATTACAGAACTGTAACTGTAACTGTAGAATTGATGGCGACCCTGACTGTCCCTACTGGAGTTCCTAATCTAAATTCCTTTTCTGTATGTCTTTGGTGTTTGCGTGGGTTTCCTCTAGGTACACCAGTTTCCTCCAAACACATAAAAAATAAGCACACTCCTTGCAGATGTTGTCCTATGTGAGATTTGAACCCACCTTAGTGCTATAACTGAGCCAACTATTTAACTATACATTTTAAGGAAAACTCATCAGGAGAACCACTGCTGCCCTCTGATTTTTTTACTTTTTTTGTAATATTGCAAATGAGAGTTAATGTCCTAATTGTGGCAGGATGGTACAACTGTTGCGGAAAATGGTGATACAGCTGAAACCAGAAGTTTACATATACTGCATGTTTTTATCACTATCTGACAAAGAATCAGAATTAACCTTTCCCATTTTAGGTCAATTGGGATTACTAGAATTATTAATATTTGCTAAATGCCAGAATTTTGAGAGAAGGAGAATGATTTAAGGCATTTTTATTACTTTCTGAAAAGTCACAAGTTTACATACACTAAAATTACTATGCTGTGTCCCAGAGATGAATGTGCTTTGGTCTGACATGTGCATATCAACCCAAGAACAAAAGAAAAAGACCTTGTGAGATGATGGCGGAAGCTGGTAAGATTGTGAAACAAGTACTGTATCAACATTGGCTGAAAGGCCACTCTGCCGGGAAGAAGCCATTACTCCAAAAGAAACATGAAAAAAAAAATGATTATTTTTTCCAAATGCACACAGGAACAAAGACCTACATTTTTGGAGACATTTTTGGTCTCATGAAACTAAAAATGAACTATTTGGCCATAATGACCATCGTTATATTTTGAGGAAAAAGGAAGAAGCTTGGAAGTCTAAGAACACCATCCCAACTGTGAAACATGTTGGTGGCAGCAACATGTTGTGGGGTTGTTTTGCTACAAGAGGGACTGGTGCTCTTCACAAAACAGATGGCATAATGATTAAAGAAGATTATGTGGCAATACTGAAGCAACATCTCAAAACAAATCCAGGAAATTAAAGCTTAGGCGGAAATGGGTCTTCCAAATGAACAATTACCCGAAGCATACTGCCAAACTTGTTACAAAGTGGCTTAAGGATAACAAAGCCAATGTTTTGGAGTGGCCATCACAAAGCCCTGATCACACTCCCATTGAAAATGCATGGGCAAAGCTGAAAAGGCAGGCACGAGCAAGATGACCTACAAACATGGCTCAGTTACACCAGTTTTGTCAGGAGGAATGGGCCCAAATTCCTACCAACTATTATGAGAAGCTTGTGGAGGGATATCCAAAACATTTGACCCAAGTCATACAGTTTAAGGGCAATGGTACCAAATAATAATGAAATGTATGTTAATTTGTGTCTTTGCAGAAAGTAATAAAAATCCCTTAAAATATTCTCTCTCATTTTTCTGGCATTTGGCAAGTATAATTATGGTAATCCTAATTAACCTAAAACAGGAAAGGTTTATTCTGATTTCATGTCATATAGTGAGAAAAATATGCATATGTGCCTTCTTATATAGTGTATGTAAACTTCTGCTTTAAAATGTACATTGATATAACTTAGGCCCCTTTCACATCAGCGGTAAACGCTGATCGCGGCAGTTGTGGTGAAAAAAATGCAACTGCCGCGATTACTGCTTAACGGCCGCGACACTTGCGGCAAGCCCCATACAATGTCTATGTGGCTTGTGGTAAGTGTGCGGCAGGTGCGGTTTCGGCACTTGCGGTAGGTGCGGCCGCGAAAAAACCTAACGCAGCTTTTTCGCGGCGGCACCTGCTGCGAGTGCCGAAACCGCAACTGTACCGCACTTGCCGCACCTGCCGCAAGCCCCTTAGACATTGCATGGGGCTTGCCGCAGGTGAACCACAAGTGCAGCCGTTATGCGGTAATCGCGGCAGTTGCGTTTTTTTCACCGCAACTGCCGCGATCAGCGTTTACCACTGAAGTGAAAGCAGCCTAACTGCAGATGAGGCTAAACAGCTTGGGAAATAATCTACCTCAAAATACGATGGCTCTGCCATGCAGTACATTGTAGAAGGATAACAAGTAAGGCTTAATTCAATGTGTACACATAACCTATAACATTCGTGACATAATTTATTTATGTACATCATGTTTGGTAATAAAATGTGCTATTTTGCTATATGTCGTATTCTGTATGGTGTCTCCAGGCTTATATATTGTCTTTTCTTCTTTTTGGTATAGCAGTAAAACCTTCAAGCAAATCTACCATAAATACCAAGGACAATCCCAAAACAAGTAACACCGTTACCATCACTGGTATTTCTCTCTGTCTTTTTATCATCGTCATCACCATTGTGATCACAGTCTGGAGGAGGTTCGCTAAGGAGGGCAAGTGCAGTACAGCGGCCAGACACAGCTCTTCTCATTCAGTCAGCTGTCGTAAAAACTCTGATGAAGAAAATATCTACCATCTGAGGGAAAGCTTCTCAGATGCAGGAGATGGTCAACAGGAAAGTATGGAGGAAGAAGTCCATATACCACTGAACTACAGGCAAAGCACTCGTGTAACTGAGGATGAGAACATGGCAGAGAATGACTGTACACAAGCAAACAGTCAAAAATTAATACCACCTATCTTTGGTTATCGTCTCGCCCAACAACAGTTGAAAGAGATGAAGCAGAAAGGTCTCATGGAGGCCACTAAAGTGTATCATGTCTCTCAGAACCCAATGGCAGATACTGCAGTAGATGTTGCATTGGCTCCTCCATTGGTCCCTGAAAATGTAGAAGAAATGGCAGCAAATAAGTTCAGAATACAATCTCCGTTCTTAGAACCAAAGAACAGCCATATCCGAAATGCCAGTGAGAGGCATAGCCCAAGGTCAGTCTTTCCACCGGCCCATGGCCCAAGTCAAACACTACCTAAAATATCCAATGTTAGGAACAGTGAAGGTAAAGGAAGATATGACCGAGGTTATCAAAAAAATAACAACTTCCGAAGAACTTGTAGTTTTCATGAAACAAAGCACATTAAACCCTATAGAGAAAGAAGTCTGACATCGCTATCTCCGAGGCAAACAATGGTGTATAATTCAAGGAGCAAGATGTGGGAATATTCCACGGTTGACAGATTTAAGCCTAAACCAACAAGATTAGAGAGAAGCCCAGAAAATGTTACAAGGGGCGTCTCCTTCCCCTTAGATGCTACTGCACAGTCACCAAAAAGTCAATATCTGCGGTCAGGAGAGAGCAAACCTGATTTAGTATCTAGCAGAAACACTGGTGGTAAATCCAAACCAGCGAGATCAGAGCAAAACCGAATACGAAAAGGTCCGTCACCGGTGGAGAAGTCCTGGAACCGGGGACAGGAGGCCTCTCCTTCCCCTAAAGATAACTACCAACAGAGCCATGTCCATAGTCCGACACATTACCGGAGGGAGAAATGTCAAAGCTTTCCATGGGGTAATGAATATTCCTTCTATGATAACTCAACATTTAGACTTACAGATGCTGAACAGCAGATGCTCGACTTACCTGGATATTTTGCTTCTAATGAAGAAGATGACACCAGTACTCTAAGCATTGAAAGACTGGTCCTATGATCATACAGTCATGGAATAGACATTTTGTTTCTTTGTATACTTTGCACATTGACAGACAAGGGTTGTCATTGGTCACATTGTACTGTGATGACCCCATCATTGTTTTAACACAACATTAAATCTACAAAAGTTGCCCTTAGTGTTCGTCATTCTTCAGGATTTTTTGCACGTTCCCAAAATAAACAGTCTGACAGAAATATGACAGAATTTCTTCCTATCCCCTTTCACGATCAGGAAGCCGAGGCTTGGGAGGAGGCTTAGCCAAAGGTCAACATTTAGGAAACTAAAACATGTAGGGGTGAGATAACCTGCTGCAGCCTTTATAGCTGGAAAAGGTCTGATCCCAGGTTTGTAGGGAGGAGACAGGGAAAATGGCTGATTTTCTAGAAAAAAATGTTTTTTTTCATACATTTATTTAGATTTTTGATCATAATAAAGAATAAAATTAAATCATACTATTACAGGAAGAAGTTCGTTTTTTAATTTATAATTAACATTTGTGTTATGTTTTAATTACATTTAGGATTTAGGAAAGACAGGAAACCCTCTCAATCCACACCACCAAGATCACAATCAAAGGACTATCCTACATAATCCTATTTGATCTATCCAACAAAATGTGAATCCATTATAGATAGATGTACAAAATATATTTAAAGTTATTAACCCCTTTACGACCAAACACGTATATAAATGCTTTTGGCCATGTCCCTCCCTCTGACTCGCCCCAGCGGGGACCGTGGGGTACTCGGAATCGGGCCTTCTTGTTGTCATCAGGGCTGTGGGGATGCTGTGACGGTGGCGTGACCTGGTCTGTGGTCCCTTATCGGGCAGTCAGTAAAAAGGGGGATTTGAAAAAGGGGTAAAAAGGAAAAGTAAAGATAAAATAAGAGTTTGTTGTGACGCCACCCATGGAAGATGGCTGGTAGGGGCTGCTGCGGTCCGTGACCTCTGGGGATGATGGAGTTGGAGCTGTGATGGTATGACTCCATACGGCAGGAGGGGTCCCCAGGGCTTCCAGAGTTAAGGTGATTTGTGGTGATGGGGAGTCAGTGGGGCTGAGCTGGCTGCGGAGCTGGGCTAGGGACACACTCAGGCAGGCTCCTGCTGCCTGTACGGCGTTTCAGTCTACCTCTCCTCAGACGTGAAATGAACAGTCTGACACAATGCTGAGTTTCAACCCGGTTTACTTGGCTTCTCTCATCAGGCACTTCAGGTTAAAAGCAAGTACAGTGGCGGCTCCGGTAGTCCTTGGCAACCAGGATGGCTTGTCCAGTGCATCCCCTTTGTGTTCCTTTCTCTTGGGCTTCTCTCTCAGCGCTGCCTACTCTCCTCCTTCCTGCATGTGCCTCCGCACGCAGAGCCCCGATACAGCAGCCACGGGCCTTTGTTGGGCGACTTGCAGTGTCCCCTGGCTCTAGTATGGCTGCCTTTCCTGCGCTGCATCGGGAGATGGCCACAGGTCATAGAGATCCTTCTGTTATGTGGTTGGGGCTTGAAGCTTTCTCGCCGCCTCTTGCCCCGTCCTTCTGCTTGACAGCTGATTCGGGTGCACGGGTGGATCGCTCACTACCCGCGCCCCTGGGACTCCTTCCTTCTGCCTGCGGTCTGTAGCCCTGAGACCCGGAGTAGGCCTCATCGGTGCTCAGGCCTCCGTGCCTGTGCTCTCTGTCTTCTCTGGCCTTTCCCTTCCTCCGATTGAATGACTCTCTCCTTCCTGTGGTGTTTCCTCTTTGTCCTCTCCTTTCCCTGACCTGACTGCTTCCTGCTCACTTCCCACCCACCACCTGTCTCCCCCCACTGTCCCATAGTTGCCTGAGCCATCCCATTCCCTGGGTTTACCCGCTCGCTCTAGGACCGGGGTGTGTTGGGTGTGTTTGCGAGTGACTGGACTTGCCGATCTCGGTTGCTGCAAAATAATAGTGGTGACCAGACCACAAGGGTGCCACATGAGCTCATGCGCTGAGCTAAAATCATCCCCCTCACATCTCAGCTGAGATGTGCAACTAAGAGCACTGATCCGATCAGTGATTGGATTGGTGCTATTAACCTTTTGGATTGCGCTGTCAATCACTGACAGCATGATCCAAAGCACGGTGGTGGGGATCGCGCCATTCAGCATGCGGTCACGGGACCTCTGAAGGTTACCTTGAAAGCCCGGGGTCCTATGATGCTGTCTGCAATCACTTCCTGACAACGATCTCTGAGCTCTGTCGTCGGCAGAAAGTGAGGATTTCTCCTGTGTTCAGATGTGTAGCAGCTCATCTGTACACAGAAGAAGCAATCACACTTTACAGCTCTGAGGCCTCCTAGTGGACCAAGTAAAATAAAGGAAAAATAAAAAGTTTTTAAAAATATGAAAAAACAAAAAATACACATGTTCAAATCACCCCCCTTTTGCCTTATTGAAAATAAACATTAATGACTATTAAAATAATAAACATTTTGTATCGCCACATTCAGAAATGCTCGATCTATCAAAATATAAAATCAATTAATCGGAACTGTAAACTGCGTAACGGGAAAAAAGACCAAACGCTAAATTAAGTTGTTTTGGCCGCAGCAACATTGAAATAGAATGCAATAACGGGTGATCAAAAATGGTACCATTAGAAAAGTCAGCTCAAGCCATAAAAATAAGCCATCACACAGCCCCAGATCCCGAAAAATGAGAATGCTATGGGTCATGGAAAATGGAGCAAAAGTGCAATTCTTTTTCTTTAAAAACTTCAGAATTTTTTTTTCACCACTTAGATACCAGTAAAAGTATACATGTTTGGTATCTACAAACTCGTACCGATCCGAGGCATCATACCGACATGCCAGTGTTACCATATGGTGAACCAGATGAATAAAAGACCCAAAAACAAACATAATTGCACTTTTTATGCAATTTCACCACACTTGGAATTTTTTTCCTGCTTTCCTGTACACTATATGGTAAAATAAATGATTTTATCTGAAAGTACAACTCGTCCCACAAAAAAGAAAAGCCCTCTTATATTTATTGACTGAAAAATAAAAAATGTTATGGCTCTTGGATTAAGAGGAGGAAATACGAAAAACGAAAAATCGCCCGGTGGTGAATAAAAAGTAGTAAAAAACAAATGTGCCTAACAACTTACCGTAACTAAAATGATACTAAAAGGGCTTTCTCCACTTTGCTTTATTGAAATGTTCCCTATCATAAAATTTCTCTCTACTGGCATCTGGATCCGCTTTAATCTGTGATGAATTTGGCAGCAAGTGTACAGTTACCCTGCAGCACCACCGATGGCCAAATGAAGAATTACACTCTTAATATGGAAAGCATTGAAATACATAGACCTGCTGGGTCCTCCACTGGTTCATTGTAGGGTGTAAATCCTAAAAGGAGAGTCGTTCTACTATAAATTAAACCATTCAATCTTAGAATCTTCATAGAAAATGACATGTAAGGGAACATGCTTAATGCTTTATTTTTATATATCTTACTTTTTTATTATTTAACACATTTTTCTAAATTATAGTTAATTGTTACAGTCATTTTTATTGATAACTCCTTTTTAGTGCATTACAATGTAAATTTTGCATACACCTCCCACTTCTTTTGGACACAATGTTCCAGCTCATCTCCTTCTCCTCCATGTGCACTAGAGGCTTCCACTTTTCCATAACCAGTGATAACAAAATATGGACTTATATCAATGACATCAAGGTAGATCTTTATTAAAGTTTTACATTGTGACTATAGTACTGCATTTAGTATAACTCAGAAGATATGGAGATAAAGGGAATCTGCCATCATGCTATTGTCTGTTAACATGAGACCAGAACGGTGTAGGGACAGAGATCCTGATCCCAGCGATGTGTCACTTACTGGACTGTCTGGTGTAGATTTTATACAATCACAGTTTTATCAACAGTAGATTACCATTAGTAGACTACACACATACTGCCATGTAGTCCTCTATATTCATGAGCTCTGTATAACCCCACTGCTGTTGGCAGCTTTCTGTCTATGCACAGTGTACACAGAAAGCTGCCAGTCAGCTGATCATTCAGAGACCTGATAGATATGCAGCTGCAAAATGGAAAAACTGCACCAAAAAGCCCAGCAAGTCACACATCACTAGAATCAAGGTCTCTTCCCTTATACCAATATACTCTCAGATCCTAGTGACAGATTCCCTTTAAAGAGATATTATAATAATTATAATAAAACGGTTTCATCTATCCAGAGGATAGGTGCTAATTTCTAGATCAGTCTGAACACTGAGACCTCCAGGATCACCATACTGGGACACTTTTGTCATCTCTTTGACTGTGGATAGGTGAAAGCTTTACCTGAATATCCCTGTAAAATATAGGAGGCTGTTGGATTATCTAGGCCCATCCTCTAATACTAGATGAAGTGTCTCCCAGTAATGTCTATTTTGTCGTTCAAATGTGAATATTATTTAAGACATCATCAATCCATCCGTATAATTCCACGTTGACCCTTTTTCTGAGTTGTATATAACCATATGATTGTTAGCAATGGTAAATGACGTGCTCCACCACCATTGCCAGCCGCCTAAATATAACCTGAAGCATTGCTATATACTATACATGATGTGTTGTTAACTCTAATTTGTGTCATGTGGATCGAATTATAAAGAGTTTAAATAAAATTTAATGTAACCACACCCTACATTTGGCTGGGAAGGGGGATACACGTCCATTTTCTCCAATTGTGAATATATTTTGCATGGGAAATGGTATGACCAGGGGCGTAATTATCACAGTCGTGTAATGAGGTGTACAATTCAGATTGTATTATTGAAATTGACACTGAAATGAACTGTGCACAGTCCGCACTTGTCCACCAGGGGGCATCAGTGGACTGTACAATCACAGAGGGTGGAAATCCCCCACCATCTCTGTTGTTTACCCAGGAAGAGAAAGCAGAGGATCAGTGCAGTATAAATCCAGAGCTGAGAAGATCTGCCTGTGGATGTCTGTTTAAAGTGGACTACTTTGCTACACCTTGCCGGAAAAATCACCCCGCAGAAGCCCCTGTGACTGATCCTGGGCCACTGGACTTTGGTGCTGTGACTCTGGCCGCTCTGCAAAACCTTGCCCGCCGAGCACCCAGAGTGCATGTGCAGGGGCCGTGACCGACATAAGGGAGCCATTTGGCTGCTGTGATCTCTCTTCTGCTGCTGCTCTGTGTGCCCTGAGACTGGGAGAGACAGTAAAAGAAAAATTCTGTTACCTGCGGAAGGAGACCAAAGAAGAAGACTGAGGAAATCCCCAGGCCTGCTACGTGGGAGCGACATCTTCTTCTGTGATAGACTGGTACGTGATTTTAGGGAAAGTTAGGGAAAGATACCTTCATTGTTGTGTTTTTTTCTTGCTGTGTACCCGGCAGAAGTGAAGATTCAGAGACTCTAATATATACAAGTGCGCATATAGTTCGGTTGACTGTGATATAAACATGTTTGCCAGTAAAGAAACGTTATTATTGGTTAAACCTGAGTATGGGGATTCTGTTGAGAAAGATCATACACACACACCCGCGGCCTTACCACCGGTCGCTACAGTCGCAACTGGACCCATGCTTCAGGGGGGTCCGGAGACTCCAGTGCCTACTTAAGCTGAATGGGCTATATTCAGATGAAGTGTATAACAAACAGAGACCTGGTGGCTCCCTGCTTTGCTATAAATAATGCCGGTCAATCAGAGCCTGCCAGCTGATGTTGGTGTGCCCATGACTGGGGGCACATGTCAGTGACGTGCGCCAATGTCAGCTGCCGCCTCCTGCTCCAGCTGTAGTAAAGGACACCGCATGGCTGGAAAGTGGAGGGAGGTGAGTAGAATGTTTTTTTTTTCTATGCTCAAGCAGAATGGGGAACATATATATCCAGGATGTGGGACACCTATACCTGGAAGGGTCAAACAGGAATGGTGTCCACGGTCCGCGCTGCTGTTTCAAAAACTGCACTTGGAAGACATTGCTTACTTCATCTGCTACATACCTTGAAGGGGACATATTTTTTAGGAAAGAAGACATATTTACCAAGAGGGGGCCCAGGATGGAGAATATTTATACCAGGATGGGCCCAAGATGAGAAACATATATACCAGGATTAGGGAGATGTATACCAGGATGAGTTCAGGAAGGGGGGCATGAATACCAGAAAGGGGACCAGGATGTGAAACAGATATACCATGATTTTGGACATCTATACCTGGAAGGGGCTCAAGATAAGGGACAATAGTACAGGATGGGGGACATTACTATATAATAGGGGGAGGAGAGCAAAACTTATGTCTTTATAGGATTTAGAAAACTATAAGGGTCCATACATCTGACCAACATGCAGAAGTATGGGGGAGAGGGGGAGTGGGGGGCCCAGATCCAATTCTTGCACTGGGGTCAGCCACTATTAATGCTAAATAAAAATGTTCACAGGTTGGGCCCGGTATTGCAGCTCAGCCCCAGTCAAACAAACAAGATAGACACTGTCTCTGAAGAAAATGACGACTTTTATCCTGCTCTCATACAACCCAATTAAGAAAGAAATTGCCATGTTTCAGGGTGTTTCTGGGAGCCCTGAATCACGTTGACTAATAAATCAATATTGTAGTCACCCTTTGATGTCTAGTGGAATACGGCAATACAGTTTTTAACCCTTCATCCTCCCTACTTTATGTTTCTGAAATAATGACCTTTGTATTTTCTTTGGCTGTAAGCCATATTCATCAACATTTACAGAAATGAACACTTGAAATAGATCACTCTGTTTGTAATGACTCTATATAATGTATGCATTTCACTTTATGTATTGAATTACTGAGATAAATTACATTTTGGTGATATTCTAATTCATTGACATGCACTAGTATATACATATATATAAACATTTCCTGGTGTAATTTCCGCTCTTATCCCTTTGGCATTGCTTTTTCTTTGGTTCCGTTCCTGAGTAATGGCTATTTTTTCCTTTACATACCGCTATCCTTGTTAGTCTCTGGTGTGGCATCCTCAACTCTTTTCTGTTGGCATCTTCATGATGACCTCACCCCGTGGGCTAACAAGATTAGATTTACATAGAAGGAAGAGGTGTTCATATCTTAAAGATGGAGACGCACAGGAACAAAGCCCCCAAAAAATAGCAATACAACATTCTGGAGAACAGCGGCATTTAAACCATATAAGACCATTACTAATTCATGGCAAGTGACAAGTCTCTTTAAAATCTGAGGCTGTTGGCTTATGTCACATTCTGTTTGAACTCATATTACATTGATTTACTGAATACATTCCTTACACATATGTTTACAGTTTTGAACTGATGTTTACACGTTCATTCCATCTCCACTTCCAGCATTCAGAAAAGATGGACGCCGGACCTTCATGGTGGTGAATTTTAGGGAGTACCATAGCCCATGCCAGGTGGACCATACAATGCCATTGTCATACTGGCCTGTATAATTGCCATTTTTATAATACAAGCCGTTTAGGTTTGCTGTATGACACCTGTGAGAAAAGAAACAAGAAGAAGCAGGATTTGTAGGATGATTATAACATCTGTGATCAATTCATCTCAGCTGTACAGAGTATGCAAACCAGGACTCTGCTTTTAGAAACTGTTCACTATTCACTAACTTGTCTATAGTTTATGTTTTCTGCTCATATTACCGAGCTTCTTATTCTAGAGTGACGTATCTATAACATGAACGTCAACCATCCACTATATATTGAATAAAAAAGAAACTGCACTCACCGGTTTTCAGTGCTCGCTGTACTTATTTAGAACAAGATTTCATCGGTGCGCTATTGAACGTAGTAATTAAATGTATTAAGGGGGCGTCCACTATAGATAGACTATGCCTTTTTTATTGCTGAGGTTTCCTGGCCATAGGCTGCTCATTACGGGTTTCTCTGCTGCTGTGACACCCATGGGTCATATATAATGTATATGGTAACCTGATGGCAAGTTTTAATTCTTCAGAACTATACACATGGGAATTGTAAAATTACATAGTTTGCTATTCAAACCCCAGAATGTTAGCACAGGGATCTTCAATATGACATTTGGAAACTAAATTTTGAAACCAGACAAAACTGTATTTATTGTAATATCTTTGAATTTCTTCAAGAAATATGGGAATGTTCCATTTACCTATTAAACCACCAGCCACATTTATTTTCTTTAGCGCAGTTGCCCTTGATATATCGGTCATTGTCATTGTCCACGGTGCTGAAGGGCATGCCTTTGAGTGAGGCGGACCACTGTTCTGCAAAGTTATTTCCTCCATCCAGGGCATCTCCAGCATTGCCGGAGTAATATCCCAACCACAGCTTGTACTTGTCCTGTAATAATAGTGCGGAGCATATATTTAGCATGGTGCCATTTGGTGAATTAAGGGGGTTCTATGATATCCTAGATTAGATGATCAGGAGGTAATCAATACAACAATGTAGAAATCTGACATCTGCACACCCCTTCCCGCCCCCCTCCTCCAATCAAGTCCAATAGGCACCAGAAGCACATGATATATTGAGCTGAAGCAACACCACAACTGTGTATTCTGTGTAGGGTCCATTCATGGGTGCTATGATTCAGATAGTATTCAATAGGAAGTGCAATTTTTTTTCCATAAATCAACAAAACAAGTAAAGAGAAGAAAGTTTGGATTTTTTTTAATTAGAGACATATGCTGCTTTCCTCCACTTGTCAGTCACTTTTTGTCTCTTGCACTGATCAGTGTTAACTGCTTAAATCTGTCTACAAATCTGTGTTCACTGAGAGATCAATTTACACCTGTTGACTATAAAATGCAATGAAGAGATAAGGGAGGGAAAATCTGGAAGGAAATTAACACAAGATGTTATAAAGGGAAGCTACTGAAGTTTCTAATGAAGGTTAAAAAACTTTAAAATGTATGTAAAAGAGAATCTACACTTTCACTTCATTTATGGCTAAATGAAGGGAATAGCTAAACTACAACACATTTTAGAATAATATAAGCAGTTTTTTTGGGCTCATTCAAATGTTAGTGATTTTTCTTGTATGGAAAAGTATCATCATTGTTTGTGATCAGAGTCATCAGAGTTTAGTCAGTGTCTATTTTTACCAAGAGCTTGGTCAGAGTTTCATCAGTTTTTCCTGCATGCAAAAAAAAATGAATTTATGTTTCTCCTATTAAACAGTCTGTGAAATATGGACAGTACATCGATGACATCCATGTGCACATGTCCAATTTTTTTTCACAAACCCATAGACTTGCATCATGATTGAGTTTGATCTGATCAGACAAGTCTCCTGCTCAGTCACAGGGAAAAAATTGGATATGTGAACTCGTAGACTATCATAGGTGAGAAAAAACTTGTATGGGAAAAACTGACATCGGAGTGAGCGGGTACTGACTTTTTTTTACAAATGCAACTTAAAATGATTAGCAAATTTTCACTTCAGTGAGGAAGTGGACAAACTCTAGCGCCACCTTTAGGTAGCTCCTCAAAGTCATAGTGGACTTTCTGACAAGCCTTTTAATATGACTAAGGATTTGTGCCAGATCAGAACCCCAAACTACAGACCCTGCGTTTTGGGGTAACTGCCCCTCATCAGTGTAGTGTGTGGGATATTCTGATCTGGCTGTATGAGAGGCTATAGACGAGGTCGACTAGGACTTTGAGGAGTTACCTAAAGGTGGCGCTAGAGTTCATCCACTTCCTCACTGAAGTGAAACTTTGCATATTTCCTAGAGTAGTGATGTGGCTTTAAATCTCCTTAACTGTCTCCTTACGATTGCAGGCAAACTCCTATCCATAAAGTAGATAGCAAGTTCCCCAGACCTCGTCTATAGCCTCTCATACAGCCAGGTCAGAATATCCCACACACTGCACTGATGAGGGGCAGTTGCCCGAAACGCAGCTTCTGTAGTTTGGGGTTCTGATCTGGCACAAATCCTTAGTCATATTAAAAGGCTTGTTAGAGACTTTGAGGAGTTACCTAAAGGTGGCGCTAGAGTTCGTCCACTTCCTCACTGAAGTGACAATTTGCATATTTCCTAGAGGAGGGATGTGGCTTTAAATCTCCTTATCTACTTAACTGTCTCCTTATGGTTTCAGGCAAACTCCTCTCCATAAGGTAGATAGCGAGTTCCCCAGACTTAAAAGGAAAATAATTCATTCATGAAAGATCCATATATATAACAATAATGCAGGGCAGCTTGATGGCAAGTCCTAGCCACAATGTCCTAGCTACAATATCCTGTGTATCCACACATTTTACCTGTCCGGCAACGAGTTCTGTCCTTAGACAGTACTGCAGTGATTTATATGTGGTTGTATATGCCTATAATGTACAGTATGTGTGTAATATATGTGTATATGTGTGTTCATGCCTGTACAGTGATTATGTGCATGTAGACTGTGTAATGAGTGCATGCATCCGAGGCTCCGCCACCTCTACTGCAAGACACACAGTCACGTCTTACCTCTTCGTTGGTAATCCTGAAGCTGTCATAGATAGCGTATCTTGTATTTCCTTGCCAATCCATCAGATCGATCTTCAGAGACATTTCTCCTACATAATGATAGAGAGGAATAAACTGTCATTAGGTTTTGTAGAAGCTCTGCAAGATCTGTACAATTCTACCAAAATAAATGGCTAAAATATATTTATCTTGATGTACATGACTAATAAAAAATGATAGCTCATGTAATAGCATCGTAATAATGGATGACATGGGTGGCGCACCCAGTTTACTTTCTCACGTGGCGGGTTATTATAACACAGCTCTTTTTACACTGTTGAATTTCACATTTATGAAGAATTCCAAAGTACTGTATATTGTGGTAAATGTGCAATAAAAGCGGACACATACGGCCGTTCAGCAGGTGAAAAATGTGATCATTCCCCAGCCAGTGTTCATCATTTCTTTTTTTAAAGAGGCCAAATCCTTTCTTATATTCCTGCCAATTCCTGCAGATAAGATATAATCAGTGGTTATAAACTCTTCACAGCTATTATAAAGTACCAAGACAGATAGAGTAGTGTTATACATAATATAAGTCTCCGCAGTTACAGGATTTATTGTGATAAATGTCCTTATTCGCTTCTTATCTTAATAGTTCATTCATTATAATCAGTTTTACAAAGTTCAATTATTCCATGAATGAGTCCCCGACATTAATGGGGTTTCAAGTAAAAAAAGTTTTTGGCTATCCAAAGCCTAGGTGATAAAATGCTGATCAGTGGAGATCTAACCACAGGGCTGGTGCATTGGTAATCTGACCTTGGGTTGGTAATGGCTGTTTCTTTTTCTGAGATTTTTCTAACCACAGAGTAACCCTTGACTCTGCCCTGTCCTTCAAACCACACATCCAAGCCCTTGCCATCTCCTGCCGCCTCCAACTCAAAAATATTTCCAGAATCCTTTCCTCAACTCTCAATCTAAAGACCTAAAACGGGTGTCCAGGGTTGCCGAGAGGAGATGGAAGAAATCTCATTGACCATTCCCTCCTACTTCAGATCCTGGAATCTCTTGGCATCACTGACCTAGCCCTCTCCTGGATCTCCTCATACCTAACAGGCCGGACTTTCAGCGTCACCCAATCCGACACCTCCTCTTCGTCCTACCCCCTATCCATTGGTGTCCCCAAAGGCTCGATTCTGGGACCATTATTCCTCTCCATCTATACCCTCGGTCTAGGAAAACTCATTGAGTTCCATGGCCTTCAATACCATCTCAACGCCGACATCACCCAGATCTACCTGTCTGGACCCAACATCGCCTCCCTACTATCCACAATTCCACAATGCCTGCCATCTCATCCTTCTCTGCTCGCTTCCTCAAGCTGGACATGGACAAAACTGAGTTCATCGTCTTCCCCCCAAGTCACTCTCCCCCACTACCCTTTCTATCCATCCTTGTCAATGACTGCTCCCTCTCCCCAGTCTCCGATGCCAAGTGCCTCGGGGTAATCCTCGACTCTTCCCTCTCCTTCAAGCCTCACATCCAGGCCCTCGCCACCTCCTGCCATCTCCAGGTCAAAAATAATTCCCGGATTCCCACTTTCCTTGACCACGACACTGCAAAAACACTTGTTCATGCTCTCATCATCTCCCGCATTGACTACTGCAACCTCCTGCTTACCGGCCTCCCTGCCACCTCCCTTGCACCTCTCCAATCTATCCTAAACTCTGCTGCCTGACTAATCCACCTGTCCACCAGCTACTCCCCTGTCTCCCCCCTCTGCCAAGCCCTTCACTGGCTCCCCACTTCTCAGTGATCCCGGTTTAAAACACTAAACATGACATACAAAGCCATCCACATCCTGTCCCCTCCATACATCTCTGACATAGTCTCTCGATACCTACCTTCACGCAACCTGCGATCCTCCTAAGAGCTCCTTCTGTACTCCCCTCTCATCTTATCCTCTCACAACCGCATACAAGATTTCTCTCGTGCATCTGCTATACTCTGCAACTCTCTCCCCCAAAACATATGACACTTGCCTACCCTGTGAACCTTCAAAAGAAGCCTGAAGACCCTCCTCTTCCTTCAAGCCTACAACCTGCATTGAGACCCGGTTTACCGCACCGTCTCATGATCGGCACTACCCCCTCCTACTGTATTCCCACCCATCCCTCTTATACTGTGAGCCCTCGCTGACAGGGTTCTCTCCCCTCCTGTCTCTGTACGACTTGATTGTCCACATATATTGTACTTGTCCTCGTCTGCCCTTTCCATATGTAAAGCGCCACTGGATTCCAAATAAATAGTAATAACACTAAACTACTAGTGCATGCCCTCATCAACTCCCGTCTCGACTACTGCAACCTCTTCTTCTGTGGTCTCCCTGCTAACACTCTTGCACCTCTCCAATCTGTCCTTAACTCTGCTGCTCGACTAATCCACCTCTCGCCTCGCTATTCCTCCACTTCTCCCCTCTGCAAATCCCTCCACTGGCTCCCAATTCACCAACAAAACCAATTCAAACCACTAACACTGACTTACACAGCTGTCCACAATCTGTCCCCCCATATATCTCTGAACTAATCTCCCGATATCATCCAACTTGTAATCTTCGATCCTCCCAAGACCTCCCCCTTTCCTCCACACTTGTATGTTCCTCAACTAACTGCCTGCAAAACTTTGCCCACTGCCCTGTAGAATGTAAGCCCGCAAGGGCAGGGTTCTCTCTCCCCTTTGTATCGGTCTGTTACTTTTAGTTTGTTCATTGTATTTATAACTTGTCTGTATGTAATCCTTTCTCATGTACAGTGCCATGGCATCAATAGTGCTCTATAAATAATAATAATAATAATAGTATGGCTATAGGATGGAAAGCAAGGAACCTTGACCTCTGTAATGGTATAAGAGCAGATACTTTTATATTTCTTTAGATCCTCCCCTCCCAATCATTAGGTTTATCTGTAATTATATAATACCCACTCATATAGCAATCAAATAACATGCACAACTCTCACATAATGTAACATTCCCAGAGATTTAATTACCTGTTAAAACTAACTTTTCCATTGCTGCGACGCTGGATTACTGTCCATCCTCCTCCATCAGACATGTCACAATACACTGTGAATGGCTCGGTTTGGGGGCCCGGCTGTATACGATAGTAGCCGCTTTGCCTTTTACCACTTTCAAAAATAGCTGAGCAATCTGTAGGGAACGTTAATCATATGTCCAGTAATGCAACAATGCCATGCTGTATACACCAGTCAGACAAAGAAGATACTGAATGAGCATAACACAGATTTCTTATGGGTTAAGGCAGGGGTGGGGCCTCGAGGGCCACCAACAGGTCATGTTTTCAGCATTTCCTTAGCATTGCACAGGGGTTGGAATTCTCACCAGTGCAGGTGATTCAGTTATAAACTGTGCAATATTATGAAAGTCCTAAAAACCAGCACCATTGGCGACCCTCGAGGCCTGGAATTCACTACCCCTGGGTTAAGGCATAAGGTGACCCCATAATAGTCATACAATAATGCACTCTGGTCACAATTTAAAGGACCACAAATCGTAACTGGTCTGGATCCAGAGCATGCAGAGAACGTAGATACAAATCCAGGTTTGGGCTAGAGATCTAGAAACACGTACTTGTACCTACACACCTGCATCGTGGACGATGAGGTTCCCATTTGTTGGAGGAATTTGGACGTTTTCTCTTCTACTTTTAGCCAAGTTGCTTTTGTAATATTTGCTCTTCACGGAGTGATAGTTGTTTTCTCTGAGATCTTTCAGTTGAAGTCTTCCCAATTCCAGTTTGTTTTCCAAGACTTGGATCCGGTGGAGAAGTTTTGCATTGTCCATACGGCACACATCTATGTCCTTTCCAAAGAAAAATAAATTGTCATAATTCATTTATTTACAGAATACTGAACCGTCTGTTTTAGTAAACAAATGTTTGAGAAACATTTCTTCTAACTCAGTTTCCCTTTATCAATAGGGCAGGTCCCTACACACATTGCCGCAGTGCATTTAGTGTTGACATGTCAACATATCCCGTATTTCCAGGAGGAATAGGAGCGGAACGGTAATTCAGAGAATTGATGCCCCAGAATTGTCATTTTACAGGGATAAATAGAACATAAAAATAATTTAAATCATCATGAGATTACAATTCTGGGGCATCTTTACTTAGTACTCTGTATTTTGCCATTCCTGTGTTATTCTAACCAGAAAGTGGCCATAGGCTGAGAGGCTCACTGTATTTCAGGCAGTCTCCCCTATTGTGAGGTGCTTGATTAACATGTCTAGTTAGCTTTGTCTAGCTAGTTGTTAGGTCCTCTCTTATGCTGTGCTTTGTTACTGTCATTAACCTGTGCATGTGTTTCTTTGCCTGCCAGTTACTTGTGCCCACCTGTGCCTACCAATTACCACCACCTACAGTCATGTGCTGTGTCTACCTGTGCCTTCCTTAGCCTTTCTCAGTAATCTGTCCTGTGGTGCCAGCCGGGGCACCAAGATCTCCTGGGGCTGCCCTTGGTCAGTCACCAATAAGCGAGCGTAGTAGACACAAGGCAATGTAGGACTGTGTTCACTGGATCTGAGCTGAACACAGAGGAGACGGTCAAAGGAAGGTTGGATCACAAGTGGCTTTAATTTCCGATGCCTTTCAGAGTTCAGAGTCAGACCCGACTCCTTCCTCAGGGAGCCAACAATATCTTAAAGGAAGATTGGATCACAAGTGGCTTTTATTTCCGACGCATTTCGGCGTCAGACCCGACTCCTTCCTCAGGGAGCCAACAGTTCTGCATATTACCCATCGGCGTAAGCGTATCTCCAACTCCTGTGGCTTTAGTGAAGTCTCAGTGACTGTTCAGGGGTGCTCCTCGGGGTCAATGAATGGTGTCTTAGGTTCAGTGGATCCACTTCCCTCAGGCTTGCCTCGTGAGGCGTGACAGTTTAATCAGGCCATGGATCCCGCTGGCTCCCAGTCCTCCTACCAGCAGGAGTTTGTTAATCTTCCAGGTCATTGCTCCAGATCCAGTGGTGATTCCTGTTTCTGGTTCTCCTCTTCGTCTGTGCAAGCCTTCAAGACATAATATAGATCCAAATCTGTATAGAGGATTCATAAAAAAGTGTCTGCTGCACTTTGAGTTCCTACCTCTCCCCAATGGGAAAGAAATTACCCAATGGTTTCTAATGTATCAACCTTCCTGAAAGCGTTCCGTAAGGTCTTTAACGAGCTCTGCCGAGTTGCCTCTGCCACTGCCTCGCTCTTCAGAATGCTCCAGCATGCCCTCTCTGTCTATCAGTACGTCATAGAATTTCATACAATATCCTCGGAACAGGAGTGGCATAATGATGCTTTGATAGACCCTGCCAGAAGGCGCCAATCTGGAAGGATCTAAAACAAGTTGGCTAGTCGTAATGTTGCTTCTATCTTGAATAACCTGGTCTCCCTCGCTACGCGTATCAACTTACAGTTTCAGGAACAATCCAGTGAGGTGTCCCAAGAGGAGGGTCCCTCACCTAACTCCCTCCTTCCAGAAGTTTCTCACTCCTCGACCCTCCACACCTTCTGACACTCAAGAATCCATGCAGGTCGACTGTGTCAAGACAGGCAGAGCAATGACGGATGGAGTGATTTACCCTGGGCTTGTGTCTCTATTATGGCAGTGCAACTCACCTAGTCCGTGTCTGTTCTGAGAAGCTGGGAAACTCCTCTGCCTAAGGCAGGGTGGAGAAGCCTCACTAGGTGAAGATTACTCTTTTGACCCTTGAACCTGTCTGTGCAGGTAAATCTCAGGTGGATTCGGTACCCAGAAGTAACCCATCTGGACTCTGGATTAGCAGCGAATTTCATACAGCAGGCTGTAGATCAGTATTTTGATTCTGGTATCTCCTCTTCTGAATCCTCTGCTCATCTCTCCTGTGGCTGGGAGACCCTTGAAGGAGTCTATTCTGGGTGCTGTCGAGCAGGTAGAACTGCAGTTAGAAGCCCTGTACAAGGAGAAGATTGCCTTTTATGTGCTGCCGTATCTGTCACACCTGCTTCTTTTGGGTTTAATTTGGTCATGAAGTCAAGGACAGGTTTGTACTTCTAGTTCGTATTCCGCTGCTTCCATCATGTCTGCCGGGATTACCATCGGCCCATTGGTCCTATGCAGATATCTTCAATAATTTAATTTAATTTGGAACCCCTCCTGGGAGTCCTATGTATATCCTCTGTTCCCCACGGAAACATAAGCCATGTCCAAATATATCAGAGAAATCGTAGCCAGGGGATTCATCTGGAAATCCTCCTTCCCAGCCGGCGCAGAATTCTTGTTCTTCAAGTAGAAGAATGGGTCACTTTGGTCTTGTATTGATTACAGGGGTCTGAACCAGATCACGGTCAAGAAGAAGTACCCTCTGTCCCTCCTTCCAGAGTTGTTCGACCAACTCAGAGGAAGCCAGATCTTCTCTTAACTGGATCTGCAAGGGCTGTACAATCTGGTCTGCGTCAATCAGGGCGATGAATGGAAGACCGCCTTTAATATCCAGGTCGGCCATTATGAGAATCTGGTTATGCCATTTCGTCTCTGTAATGTACCCGCAGTCATCAAAGAATTTGTAGATTACATATTTTGAAACCTCCTATATACTAGCGCGGTGATGTATCTGGAGGATATCCTGGGCTTTTCCTCAGATCTGCCTACTCATAGGAGAAATGTCCCCCAAGTTCTGCAGAGACTCAGGGAAAATCACCTATGTACCAAATTTGAAAAGAGTATTTTTGAGCAAGCCTCTCTTCCCTTCCTGGGGTACATCATCTCTAACACTGAGTTGAAAATGGATCCTGAGAAACTATCCTTCATCCTCAACTGGACTCTTCCAGTAGGAACAAAGGCATTCCAGTAGTTTCAAGGCTTTACTAACTATTATAGGCAGTTCGTTCATCACTTCTCCTCCCTAATGGCTCGGATTTTGACTCTGATCCATAAGCACACTAACCCTAAAGTCTGGCCCCAGGAGGACAAGGAAGCAAAATGAAGGTCTTTATTTTTAAGGGAAAAAGAAATCCAAACCTACAGGGCCCGGTGTGAAAAAATGATTGCCTCCCCCTCTTAATTTATGTTTTAATTGTGGTTTATCACATCTTTGGGAAGATGAGTTAAATTTCCCAAGCCACACAAAGGCCTGATTACTGCTACATCTGTTCGCAAACAAGAAATCATTTAAATTGGACCTGCCTGACAAAGTGAAGTAGATCAGTAGATCCTGAAAAGCTAGACATCATGCTGCAATCCAAAGAAATTCAGAAACAAATGAGAAACTAAGTCATTGAGGTTTATCAGTCTGGAAAAAAATTCTAAAGCCATTTCTAAGGCTTTGGGACTCCAGCAACTGTGACACCCCAGAGTCCGGCTGCCACTATGTCATTATCTCCCTCGGGGGGTAGTGTCATACCTGAGAGCTACAGAGGAACTTCACACCAGGCAAAACCCAAAGCACACTACACCTTTCTGCCTCCAGGCCTGTAAGGGGAGACCTAAATCCGGGTTCATGGCGATCTCCCCTATAAATTCTGGTCTGGGGCGGAGTTAGTCAGTTCAGCTCCTAGGAGGACTGAGGAAGACATCCTGTGGACTGCAGCAGTGCTACAATCATCCAAGGAGAGCTAGAGTTATCTTGAGGTCTGAGGAAGTCGAGGAGAGCCTGGGGAGCAGAGCGGTGTCGAGCTCACCCCAGAGGAGTAGGCGCCAAGAAATGGACACCGGAGTTTGAGGCTGTGCGGGGCCTAACGTCCCGGCAGCCAATACCGGAGGGTGGGGGATTCCAAGTCCCCATCCACACCAAAGTGCCCGGAGGCACAGCAGCATTGAGAGCCCAGGAGCAGTCGCCCGGGAAGTGTGGCTGGAGAAGGATTCAAGCTGCCTGCCATACAGCACACTGCAGGAGAGAGTGAGAGAAAGAGAGGGCCGCAGCTAAGCTTAAGCAGCCGCAGGGACCTACTAAGAAAGTGCAGCAGGGAGGCCTTAGAACTTGCCGGGTGAGGAGATCCCCGAGTTGCTCCGATATGGCTACCGGATTCCAGCCATACCATCTGTCCTTGTGCTAGTATCACCAGTAAAGGATTTGAGGAACCAACAAACCGTGAGTCTGTCAGTTACTTTACACCATCAATCCTGCACCCTACACATAGCAACATCCACTGCCCTGAGGATCCACTCCACCCGTGGGGAGCCACTACATCTCAGCTGCCCATCCATCATCCCCAGAGGCTCTGCAGCAGTGGTGGCCGCTAATAGCCACAAACTACGGGAGGTGTCTTTCACTATTCCCAAAAACTCCCCTTTACAACTGAACCCAGGGTCACGGAAGCCGGGTTTCGACCCCTGTGACTCCCCAGAAGTGTTAACAGCCCCATTCTGAGTACCTCACGGCCATGGAGCGCGTCACAACCATAGTTAGAGCCATTATCCACAAATGGCAAACACATAGAACAGTGGTGAACCGTCACAAAAGACCCCACAACAACATCCAAAGATCTGCAGACCTCACTTGCCTCAGTTAAGAGCAGTGTTAATGGCTCCACCATAAGAAAGAGATTGGGCAAAAATAGTCTGCGTAGCAGAGTTCCAAGATGAAAACCACTGCTAGGGAAAAAGAACATAAAGGCTTATCTCAGCTTTGCCAGAAATCATCTTGATAATTCCCAAGAGTTTTGTGTGGACTGACCAGCAAACATTTAACTTTTTGGTAGGTTTATGTCCAATTACGTCTGTCGTGGAAGTAACACAGCATTTCAGAAAAGGAACATCATACCAAAAGTAAACTATGGTGGTGGTAGTGTGATAGTCTGGAACAGTTTTGCTGCTTCAGGACCTGGAAGACTTGCTGTGGTAAATGGAACCATGAATTCTGTCCACCAAAAAATCCTGAAGGACAAAGATGAAGTGAACTTAGGTTATGCAGCAGGACAATGATCCAAAACTCATCAGCAAGTCCACCTCTTAATGGCTTAAGAAAAACTACATTTAGACTTGGGCGCGACCTTGTCAAAGTCCTGACCTTAATCTAATTGAGATACTGTGACATGAAAATAAAAAGGCGATTCATGCTCAGAAACCCTCCAAAGTGGCTGAATTACAACAATTCTACAAAGATGAGTTGCCAAAATTCCTCCTGAGTGTTGTAAATATTGTGCCCTGGGGCAGTGGTACTCAGAGCCGGGCCCTCTCTTCATCCAGTTCAAGGCTTCAGGGTGTCACGGCGACGTGACCCGGCTCCGTGGGCCGAGGCGCGGCAATAAAAAGGGGATAAAAACTAAGGAATAAAGAGTTTTTATAAAATGTTTGTGATGCCACTCGTGGGTCTGGGCCAATGTGGCCACCGCTGCCGTTCAGACCTCTGGGGATGATGTTGATGGCGACAGCCGGGATGGTGAGCCCTCCACGGGTAGGGTTTTTTCCCCAGGGCAGGTGTAAGGAAAAGACCAGTGCGTACCACCGCTGTCAGCAGAGCTTAGTGTCACTTGCTGACAGGCTGCGTCTGCCTGCGTGGCGATTCATTCGGCAGCTCCACAGGCGAGCTCCTGCTGCAGACGTACTAATTAGTCTCACACAAAGTTCAGAGTTTAACTGGGTACTTTACTCCACTGCTCGGTTCACACAACAACACAGACACAGTTCACTTGTTACAGCAGTTCACTTGTGGTTCTGGTCACCGGTTTAGCAGCTGGGGCAGTTCACTAGGGGCACCCCCTTTCCAGTACCTTTCGGTCGTGGGCTTCTCGTGGACGTTCCCTTCCGGGACTCCTAGCCCTAGTGTGATGCCCTTTCCATTGTTGTGTTGGGGGTTGGGTGCCGGGCATACAGTCCCTTCACCCCGCCGGTTAATTTATGGCTGGGTCATACAGCATCCTACCATCTCAACAAGGCCGGTTCCCTGGTGTCAGCCTGGCCCCCCGGTGTCTCTTCTGGTTTGGTCCCACCATGGACCCCCTTTGCTCTTTGTCAGTATGTAACCTGGAACCCTGACTGACCATATGTGGCGCCCTGCTCACGCAGGTAGCCACAGACTTCTCTAATGCACAGCTGGGTTTCCAAAGCAGGTACCTATTACATGCAACATCTTCCACCCCGACACAGTTGGGGGAGCACCACTTGCTGACCTTAGGCAAGATCCCCTATAAATACTGCTGCTGGGGGAGGAGTTACTGAGAGTGTGCAGACACTAGGAGAGCTGAGAAGATGTCCTAGTGATAGGCCCAAACCAGTGACCCAGAGTGGCCCTTCTACGTCCCGTAAGCCTAAGTGGGGACAGAAGGCAAGGAGCAGTTAGCCAAGAGGGAGTGAGGAACTTACAGAAGAGGTTCGCCCAAAGAAGTACTGGATATTGGAGATCCGCACCTGTGGGATACTTTAAGACCACAGAAAACCCCGTCACACCATGGAGGCTTCGGCCACCCGGTTTTCCCCTATGGGTCAAGAGAGGGAGCCAGACACAGCAGGACATCACCACAGTGATCAGAGAGGGTAACCCGGAGAACGCACAGGAGGAGAGACAGTCACCAGCAACAGGAAGAGAAGGGAGGCAAGTCTGTCTGCATGCAGGCTGTGCTTCAATCAGTACACAGGAAAGAGGAGGCCTTATACCCACTTGCTGTGGGGACCCACTGTGCAACCTGGTCACTTGTTAGTGCTCTGGACCACTTTACCAGCCAAACATCAGCAAAAGGTAAAAGAGACTTTGCCATGTGCGTGTATCATTCTTCACCGTCCCCAGTGCCCCTCATAGACTGCTCCAACACTCCCCATCTCAGCCACCACTTCACTCTAAACTGCTCCTTCACACTACGCTGCCCCGAAGGTCCAGTCCTACCTGTGGAGGACTTTACTACCTTAGCCGCATTACCATCCACCTCCGGCGGACTGTGGCGGCGCTGGTGGCATCTTACCAGAAACTACAGGTGGCGTCATGACAATCTTTGTATATAATCCCCTGTAAATATTAACCCCTTTTTGAAAGATAGGCCCAGGACACGGGATCAGGCGTGGCCACCACTCCCTGTGACAACAGGAGCGTTAACCCTTTGCAGCCTGACACCCGAGTATCCCAAAGCCTGGGCTCTACACATACGATGTCACAGGCCACCGGGTCCGGGTTCTTCCTCTCTGGTGTTACTGTTTCACGGATTTCAGGGTGTCTCTGCTTAAGAGTTCTGTTCCTCTCCCTCTACAACACGCCAGGAACTCGAATCTGAACCTGTTGTTGTCTCTCTCTCACTAGAAAGGGCTCTCCTAACTTGGTGTTCCTGGGTTTTACTCCAGTTTCTCCAACCCTTTCCCGGGTTTCTTCTCTGCTCTCCACCCTCCACCTCGCTCCCCCCACTATCCCCTGCCTGACATGGAGCACTAGGTCTAGGGATTGGGGAATGTGTTGGGTGACTAGCTTACCTGTCCCAACTGCTGTATCTTACTGTGGCCACCAGTCCACAGGGGCGCCACATAAAGACTCATTTCCAGTTATCGCAAATGCTTGATTGCAGTTGTTGCTACTAAGAGTAGCCTAACCAGTTATTAGAATTAGGGGGCAATCACATTTTCACACAGGGCCCTCTAGGTTTAGATTTCTTTTTCCCTTAATAATAAATACCTTCATTTATAAACTGTATTTTGAGTTTACTTGTGTTATCTTTGTCTTAGATTTAAATTTGTTTGGAGATCTGAATCATTTAAGTGAAAAACATGCAAAAGATTAAGAAATCAGGAAGGGGACAAAAACCTTTTCCCACCACTGTATACATATATTTAATATTTATCATGTATGATGATCTTTATTTATCCTAAAGGAAAATCAAATTGGCAGTACATACAGTATATGTAAAAATGAAATAAAAATCTTATAACATGCAGTGACAGTAGAGTCCACTAGATGTCACATTGTCTTTACATTTCTGTAGTTGACCGATAAATCAATATAAGTACAATACAGCCGTGTTCAGACCTGGTGAGATTGTATGCAAATTATAGAACAATATGGATTCACTTTTCAAAACCCACATGTAAATGATTAATTCTGCACATAAATTGAAATGCTATTGGAAAAACCATACACGAGTAATCACCCTCAGGCTGCATTAGACAGCGTTTTTGTTCCAAGTGTTGTTCCGAGACACTGATTCCAGCGATGTATCACTTAGTTTACTGGGTGCAGCAGTTGTGATACTTTTGTGGCGCCCCTGCGGGTCCAGTCACCACAGTGGTACTGCACCTTAGCCAGAGGTGTGGTACCCCCAACACCAGGTAAGGAGGGGACACTAAGCAGTACCCACACACCTGCATTCAACACAAGCCACTCCAGGCCAGGAGGATGGAGAGATTGGGCAACACCCTCATCCCTGGCTGGAGATGGGGCTTAGACAGAGGGGTGGGTGGAACAGTAGGAAGGAGGAGCATAGGAAGTAGGAGATGAGATAGAAAGGAAAACAACAGTAAGTAGTCAGACCGTCCTGAGGAGGAGTTCAGACTGAAAGGTTGAGCAGCTCCAGTCAGGAAGCTGGGAAGGAGTGAGACCAAGGGACTGGAGCCAGAGGAGGAGCTCGTCCCAAAGTGAGAGGGAGAGACGGAGGGAGCCAGGCAGAAGTTCCAGAGAAGGAAGGGGTCCCAGAGGCACGAGAAGTGAGACATCCACCTGTGGGGCTCACATCCATTGCCGGTCGCAGGCAAGTGGAGGGACCAGGGCAGCAGAGGCCCACCCCAACCCCTAATATAACCACCCACACCTATTGCACACAGCGGTCCCCTTCTCCAATGACACAGTGTGCCGAATCCTCAGCTGTGTGAAGTAGATTCTGCACATTGTCAGTGCAGGAGGGGACCGCTGAATGCAAAGCAATATAGTGTGTGCTAGTGCGTCCTCTTTGACCGTGCTGTGCATTCGGCACACGTTGTCAGTGGAGGAGGGGACCGCTGTGTGCAATGGGGGTGGGTGGTTATATTAGGGTTTGGAGGGGACCTGTAGGATCCTGTAGGTGGCTGGGCATACTGTAGACTGGGGAGGGGCATGTTTGGAAGAGTCTGTGTGTAAACGTCCATTTCCACATTTACATGCAAGCTCTAACATAAACACGCCCCCTGGTCGTTCCCAGGCAGACGCAAATGGGTGATATCTGGGTGACAATGCAAAATGTTGACAGGATGGAAATTACAAATTGTTAACATTTTGCAGCCTAGATACACATAGAAATTCTACAAAAAGCCCGAACAACCCCATTAATAAATGACACGTCCCTGAAATCTGTGTATCAGCCCCTATCTCCTGCTGTCTTCAGATTACATAGCAAAAACCTGCAGATAGATTCCCTTAAAATAACATTGGTCCAAATGCTGTCTCCTTGAGGTCAACTTTTATCACAGACAGCACTCACACCAAAACTATGGTTGTGTGAAGGTACACAGTTACACCAGTGAGGATTATTAATTTATGTGATGAAAACATAGTAGTCAGTCTGGCAGGATTCATGTACATTGATTTACAGTTGTGTTCAAAATAATAGGACAACTTGAGTTAAACCCAAAATCTTTATTTCCTTTCATTGGGAACACTGTTTTCTAAACCAAAATATGAAGAGAAATGTATATAATTTTAACTACTTTACAGAAAATAACAAAAAATGACTGTTCAAAAAAGTAGCAGCATCCCCATTTGTCTTTACAAACTCAAAAAATATACTTTGTTTTCAGGATTTAGTATTCTCATGAATCACTAACCTAATATTTAGTTGTATAACCACAGTTTTTTGATCCAGGATGGCCAGAATCTCTTGTTTATTTGTCTTGCAATTTATTACCTTCTGCTGTGCTGAGTTTCTTTGATTAATTGATTAACAAGTGTAATAGACCTAGATCTGATGGTGGGGGTTACACATCCCGATATCGCGGCGATATCGGAGGCAACGACGCGGGAGCGCGCATTTAGTGCACGTTTCTCCCTGCATCGCATCACCAGTTTACACGCCGCGATATCGGGATGCAACTTCCCTCCGATGTCTACGCCCACCAACCCAGGAACGACCAGTTAACATGGGAGTGAATGGGTGACGTGAGCGTAGACATCGGAGTTGGGCTGTCACACGCTGCGATGCTGGTACAACGGCCTTGCGATATCGGCGAGTTGAATAGCTTTGCTATTCAACTCCGATATCGTTTTGGCATCGTTCCAGCATCGCATTGGATGCTAAAACAATACAACGCGCACCCGATATCGGCTCCAACTCGCGACCCACGTGACTTTTCGTCGGAGTTGGGTCGGAGTTGGACGCCGATATCGCGGCGTGTAAACCCACCATGAGTAGAAACTCACTATATATGTAGACCCAGCTAAGGGGTGCAATCATGCGGGGTCTTGCAATCATGCCAACTGCATAAGTGCCAACTGTAGAAGCGTTATGCAGTTACACCGGGCAGGAAACGGTAAGTCATGCAAGACAAACAAACAGATATGCAATTTGTTCACTTGTACTGCAATTATGTATTCACTATGTAAACCCCAGACTACTCTTCACTACTGAACACTCACCCACCACTACAGCTCTCCTTCCCTCTGCATCTCTCCCACGCTACTCCCATCCCCTGCTCACCATCCACAATGTATCCCCTCCTTTGCACTCTCACTCCCATCCTTCTCCACTTCCTGCTACCCCCGCTCATCCCCCCACCCAGCAACAAAGTTCTTCTCTCACCCTCCATCCTACCTAACCACCTCACCCACTCCTCTGAACTATTCGTGCACTTTCAATCCTCCATCTCCAATCAGGCACGGCCACCACGTAAAGTCTCATGCTCCCACCTGCTAACCCTCTCCCTGCTCCTCCTCCTCGCTGGCGACATTTCCCCTAACCCCGGCCCCCCCCGCCACATCCCCACAGTCACCTACACCCCACCCCCACGTCCCACCACCAACTCTCATAACCCCACCATCACCCACCATCGCAACCTGACCAACCTTAGACCCATCCCCCCAGCCCCTGCTCCTCTAATCTCCCTGCCAGGCGCACTCTGGAACGCCCGCTCAGTCTGTAATAAGCTCACAGATATCCATGAACTCTTTATTTCTAATAAACTCTCATTCCTCGGCATCACAGAGACCTGGCTCACCCCCTCCGACACGACCTCCCCTGCTGCACTATCCTATGGCGGATTCAATCTTTCCCACACACCCGCCCCTCTAACAAACATGGCGGAGGTGTCGGCATACTCCTATCCGACACCTGCTCCTTCGCCCCTATTCCATTACCCCCTTCTGTTACTCTCTCATCTTTTGAAGCCCACTCTGTCCGCATCTTCTCCCCCTGTAACCTCCAGCTAGCCGTCATCTACCGCCCCCCTGGATCCATCCCCACCTTCCTCGACCACTTTATCACCTGGCTACTACATTTCCTCTCTACTGACATCCCCACCATCATTATGGGCGATTTCAATATCCCCATTGACACTGCCCACCAAACCGCCTCTCAACTTCTTTCCCTGACCTCCTCCTTCGGGCTCTCCCAATGGTCCTCCTCTGCCACCCACAAAGATGGCCACACACTGGATCTCATCTTTACCCGTCTTTGCTCCCTTACTAATCTCACAAACTCAACCCTCACCCTGTCTGACCACAATCTGCTGACCTTCTCCTCCCTCACCTCCCCTACTACATCACCTCCTCTCCGCAAACTCGATCATCCCCGCAGAAACCTAAAACACATTGATCTACACTCACTCTCAGAATCCCTCCTCCCTCTCGCCAACGTAACATCTATATGTGACACAGACACTGCCACCACCCTCTACAACACCACATTAACCAAGGCGCTAGACCTAGCAGCCCCCCTCACACACCACGCTCCACGCACTAATAGGCAACCCTGGCACACCACCCTCACTAAAGACCTGAGACGGGCATCCAGGGTGATGGAAAAAATCACATTCCACTGAGCATTTTACGCTGTTCAAACAGTCCCTCATCGCCTTCAAGACTGCACTTGCCACCGCCAAACAAACCTTCTTCTTATCCCTAATAACCTCCCTGTCCCACAATCCCAAGCAACTTTTCAAAACCTTCAATTCCTTACTCCGCCCACCTGCTCCCTCTCCCTCTCCCCTTATCTCTGCAGAAGACTTTGCCTCCCTCTTCAAAGAAAAGATTGACAGAATCAGAGACAGCTTTGATCCACTGTCCCCACAGCCTCCCCTCTCACCTATACTGCCCTCTACTTCCATCAACTGCTTCCCCCCTATAACTGAAGACCAGCTCTCCTCCCTCCTGTCAAAATCACACCTCACCACCAGCGCCCAAGACCCACTCCCATCCCACCTCATTTCCAACCTCACCTCCGTTATCATCCCAGCCCTAACTCATCTTTTCAACCTATCACTCACCACCGGCACCTTCCCCTCAGCCTTCAAACACGCCTTGATCACACCCATCCTCAAAAAACCCTCCCTCGATCCCACAACTGTCTCCAACTACCGCCCTATATCTCTCCTCCCTTTCGCCTCTAAACTACTTGAACAGCATGTCCACTCTGAGCTGTCCTCTCACCTCTCCTCCTGCTCCCTCTTTGACCGCCTGCAATCTGGCTTCCGACCCCTCCACTCCACTGAAACAGCCCTGACCAAAGTCACAAATGACCTACTGACTGCCAAAAGCAAGCGTCACTACTCTGTTCTCCTCCTCCTCGACCTGTCAGCCGCCTTCGACACTGTTGACCACTCCCTTCTACTACAGATCCTGGAATCTCTTGGCATCACGGACCTTGCCCTCTCTTGGATCTCCTCATACTTAACGGACCGCACCTTCAGCGTCACCCACTCCCACACATCCTCCCCGCCCTACCCCCTATCTGTCGGGGTCCCCCAGGGCTCGGTTCTTGGACCATTACTGTTCTCAATCTACACTCTCGGCCTAGGGCAACTCATTGAGTCCCATGGCCTCCAATATCACCTCTACGCCGACGACACCCAAATCTACCTGTCTGGTCCTGACATCACCTCCCTTCTATCCAAAATTCCACACTGCCTGTCCGCCATCTCATCCTTCTTCTCTGCTCGCTTCCTTAAGCTGAACATGGACAAAACTGAGTTCATTGTCTTCCCCCAAGACGCTCCCCCTCACTACCTGACCTATCCATCGTCGTCAACGACTGCTCTCTCTCTCCAGTCCCCCATGCCAAGTGCCTCAGGGTTATCCTTGACTCTTCCCTCTCCTTCAAGCCCCACATCCAGGCCCTCGCCACCTCCTGCCGACTCCAGCTCAAAAACATCTATAGGATTCGCGCTTTCCTTGACCACGACACTGCTAAAACCCTTATTCACACTCTCATCATCTCCCGCCTCGATTACTGCAACCTCCTGCTCACCGGCCTCCCCAATACCTCCCTTGCACCTCTCCAAACAATCTTGAACTCCGCTGCCCGCCTAATCCATCTGTCTCCCCGCTACTCCCCTGTCTTCCCCCTCTGCCAAGCCCTTCACTGGCTCCCTGCTTCCCAGAGATCCCGGTTTAAAACATTAACCATGACATACAAAGCCATTCACAACCTGTCCCCTCCATACATCTCTGACATGGTCTCCCGATACCTACCCTCACGCAACCTGCGATCCTCCCAAGAGCTCCTCCTCTACTCCCCCCTCATCTCCTCTTCGCAGAACCGCATACAGGATTTCTCCCGTGCTGTTCCGCCAAGCCTACCACCTGCAATAAGACCCGGTCCACCACACTGCCTCACGACTGGAACTTCCCCCTCCAACTGTATCCCCACCCACCCCTCGTAGAGTGTGAGCCTTCGTGGACAGGATTTTTCCCCTCTTGTCTCTGTACAACCGACGCTCATCGACGGAGGGGAAATAGCCGCTCCTCGGTAGTCGTGACGTCAGTTGAAGTGGTAAAATTGCCAATAGAAGCTGTTTCAGACCGCTCCATGTCGGCGGTGAATAGTGCCAGGCACAACAGGTAGGTGGCAGCTGCCTGCCTGTTAGTGCTTTGGCACATAATTTTTTTTTTTTTTAGAAATTCCGAATATCTTCTTTAATAAAGTGTTATTTGATAATAATGGATCCTCTAAATTAGGCAATTTATACTTAATATTCTTATAATGAGACCACCAGGGATTTCTGATCATCTCTAGCCTAAAGTGAGTAAGAATAAGGCTGGTTTCACACTGACAAATTTTCAATTCGTGTTTTAAAACAGATAGACACGGATCCGTTATGGCCTCCCATGTTATCCTATGGGCACGGATTAGTCCTAAAGTGTCCTTTTTTTCACGCATCTGTTTTTTGGCCATTTACTTCATGCACCCAGAATCGGAGACTGACCCAATTTTAGGCTGCCTTGAAAAAAGCGGACAGAAACAGACTGAAACGGATCTGTACCTTTCCGTATGAATCAATATGGAGCTCTATGGAGGACGGATTAGTGAAAAAAACGGATCCGTGAAACAGATCCGCTTTGCTTTACTGAGCATGCTCAGAAACAAGGTACAGCTCCTCCCACCCCTATCTCGGGTAACTGATGACGGATCCGTTTACAAAACGGTCCGTGGGCATCAGTTAGCATCCATATGCACAATCCATGCTAGTCCATGTGGTTCCTTGAAATTTAATGTGAAAGCAGCCTAAAGGCCCCATCTCACGTTTCAATGTGTCCAACGATCTGACTTGACCTAGATCGCTAGAACAACGTTCAATGTCACACGTATAGATCTCGTTAACAACGCATCAACGATTCCGCAACAAGCAAACGATACTTGCAGTTGTTAGCTCGCCTACGTCCTTCACTTCTCAATAGGCGAGGTCGTTAACGGCATCGTTATCGAGGTGTCACACACACCCATGCTGCAGGTTGAACGAACGATCATCGTTTGGTTTAAGGTCCGATTCACAAACCTTCCATCAACGATCTGCCCAATTATCGTTGATCGTTTGTACATGTCACACTGAACGACGTCATTACGACGTCGTTAGAACGACTGAAAACCCGTGACGTTCTAACGATATCGTTAACGATATCGTAGTGTGAGATGAGGCCTTTAGAGGAATTCATATGACTATAGTAAAAATCACATGCGTCATGTGAAGATTATTCATAAGTGATTTCATTAGAGGTCAGTGAGCACCTATCCGCTGAGCTGTGTGTGCCGTCCAATACAACCCATCCTGCTTTCATCTGCAGACTCTAGGGGTGCAGGCTGCAATTTTTTTTGTCAGTATAGAAAATCGCTATGTGTATTAGGTAACTGACTATGGTGGGTCTGGAAATGTGGTCTTGTGAATGAGAATGTATGAAGGAATAAATTATCTTTTGCATTTTGGCTTCTTTTTGTCATTTATGTTTTGCAAATATTATTCTATAGCAAATATTACTTAAGAGTCAGTGATACCAGTGATCTCAAGGTTTATTGCCACCTGGATTATTCTGGATTAATTCATCTCTTCTTGGTAAACATGGTGAAAGGTGAATGAGCCAATAAAATGTCAGAAGCCCCATGATGACAGTGCTGTTTGATGAGGCATGTCTTCTTATTAGTGTGCAATGGTATAACACAGTATTAACAGATGTCTATTAGGAAAGGAAACTCTGGACTTTTTAGTTCCAGTGTTTGCGCCAATGTTTACTGAAGGATATAGAATATAGGCAATCAAAAAAAGGAACCAACAATAAAATGTATAATTCATCAGTGGAGAGTGCAGATATTAAATGAATGTAAATGAAAAATTCAGCTTACCTGGAGCCTTGGAGCAGACAGTCCATAGTGTGGGAGAAGAAGGGCGAACATCAGCCACATTGTTGACATCTGCCTATTCCTGTAAGAGACTCCTGAAGGTTTTGTGTGGTCACTGTGAAGGAAAAGGTAGAGTAATGTATCATTAGGTTAAGGCCACGTGCACACGTTCAGTATTTGATGAGTTTTTTTACCTCAGGATTTGTAGACAAAACCAGGAGTGGAGCAATCAGAGGAAAAGTCTAATAGAAACAGTCACCACTTCTGTATTTAGTCATCCACTCCTGGTTTTGGCTACAAATCCTGAGGTAAAAAACTCATCAAATACTGAACGTGTGCACGTGGCCTAATAATAGTGGTGCAGGGCTTACAGTCACTCCCAAGAGCCTAGAAGGGCTCAAAAGTTACCATTGGTTCATTTCAGAAGACCAATACAGACCTATGATAGTTGGGAACCCTGGTAGAAATTTTGCATTGGAGCCAGGAGGCTTTACATTAAACCCATGTGTGGAATAATTGCATATAGAACTATGGGAAGATAATGGTTACTGCCATTCCTGATGGGCAAGAGGGGTTGTTTAAACCTGGAGCCACACTGGGCGAGAGATATGCGAGAGACTATGGCGAGTCTTGCATGCATCTCCCAGCATGGCTGTCGGCCATTATTGGAAGGAGCAGATCAGGTGATGTGTATTTGTGTACTAAAGGAGAATGTGGTCTAAGGATACAACACCCTTTACCAAGGTGTGCAGAATTATTAGGCAACATGTTTTCTTTAGGCAAAATGGACCAAAAAAGAGATTTACCTTGTAAAGGTTTGAGAAGAATCAACCAGGAGCCAATTATCCTCTAATATTGTCATGTTCCAGAACTACTGTCACGCAGCGCAGGTTTAGCTAGGCTTAGCTTTACGCTCCCACACCGCCAGGCTACGGCAACATGGGGTGTGCGTCCCAGGTGGTGATAGAATGTGGACCCACTGGATCACAGGGGGTACCCGGGTCTACCCAGACTAGGTGTTGGCAGCGACTGGGTTCTGTGGCAGCTGGGCATGTGGGCAAGGTGGTAACATGCATTACTAGATAACACTGTACACCAGGTATTAAGAAACAAAGTTTTCTAAACATAGGCAGAATACAAAATACAAGACATTATAATGCCAGGCTCCTGATTCCGCACATTAGGCATAGGGGACATCTTAGGTAGGTAGACCTCAGACAATGGCAAGAGGTCATCACAGGTTGATGCAGTCCAGGGTCGTCTGGCACAGGCATATCAGGAGAACCTCTCTTCAGGCCTCAGGCGTAGCACCAGCACAACAGAACATCAGACACTGACCTCAAACAAATGTCATCACAGGATGGACCACAGGGAACACAGGGAACAGGCCGGACATTGGGACACAGGCGGAACATGGAAAGCACAGGTCCAGAAACGCTGACATCGGTTGGTCAGATCCTGGATACACAGGCAGAGCCGTCACTGCAAAACAAGGCTGGAGACCCATCCCGGAGAACATCCGGGAACACGAGCGGGACCGGGACCACGGACTGGATAGCTAGACACAGGCTGGACATCTAGGACAAAGGCAGGACATCCGGACTCTGGACAATGGACTAAGCTCCAGGCAGGAATGTCAGGACAGTGACAGGACATCAGGCACACTGGCAGGACATCAAGGACACCAGGCAGGACATCAAGGACACCAGGCAGGACATCAGGGTCACCCGGCTCCGGACATTGGACTTGACCTGGAAAGGAACCTGAGCAAGATGGCGAAAGCACAGCCGGAGCATACCAGAGCTGCACGACATGGGCACCAAAGAAGTGGACCGGAGCCAAGCAGTGCGAGCACAGCAGAACAGTGTAAGCACACCCAGCATCGACCAGAGACACATGCCCTGTCGGAGTGTACCGGAGCTAGACGGAGCAAGTGATGCCCACCATGGGGGCCGTAGGATACTCAGAGCCGGGTCCTTCAAAGTGGTCGGTGATGTCATGGTGGCGTAACCCGGTCCGTGGCCCTGGAGCGATCAATAAAATGGGGAAATAAAGTTTTTGTGCCTTTAGGGGGAATTACTGGACTCGTGATCTGGGGATATTAATTGTTCTCGTGAGTTGCGGTTAGTGATGGCCGCCGCTGCTATATAGTTCCACTGGGGTTGGTGGCAATGCAGCAGAGTTGGTAGACTCTCCACGGGTAGGGCTAACCCCAGGACAGCAGATGTTATTGGGTGAGTTAGTACTGATGTTATTACAGCGCTGGGCTGACAATTAGCGCGACAATTAAGTTCACAAACACAGCGGGGTGCAGTCTTAAGGTCTTTACTCACAGTCTGTTGTACTGGGTTACAACAATCGTCACTGTGTAACAGCCCGCAGAGTGCTGAGTTTTTGGAGGAGGGGACCCAGCTAACTCCCGGGCAATGTGGTGGCACTTAACCGGTACCCCTTTCCTCTGTCTTCTCACTCTGTGCTTTCTTCACCCTCCTGCCTTGCGCCTCACACACAGAGCCCCAAGCCAGTGGCTGTGGACTTTTGCAGGGCAACTTACTCTAAGTCCCCTGGACCCTATGTGGCAACCTTTTCGGCAGGTGTGTGCGGTTCTGGCTGAGGCACTTGGAGATACCTTAGTGACTCACCGTAGCCGGGGGGGGTACACGTAGCGGGCGTTGTTTCTCCTCCAGTCACGGAACCGCGCCTGCGGTGGTGTAGGCCCGGTGGTCCAGATCAATAGGGGAATGGCGGAACAGTGGGGTGATTTGTCTTCGTGACGCCACCTGCGGGTGTTCTGGTAACGGTACCAGCGCTGTTCGGGTCTCCGGGGGATGTTATACAGCGAGATGGAACACTCCCCACAGGATGAGCGGGAATCCCCGGAGCCGGGAGCTGCGCAAGATGTTGTGAGGCAGCTGCGGGACGCTGCGCGCTGAATCCTGGAGTAATGCACAACCACACAAAGTCTCTTTTAGGTACCTTTACTGGATAGTAGTCAGGTACACTCGGACCGGGATAGTGAAGTTGGCACTTATGGAGTTTCACAGCAAGCAGTGTTAGGCTTCCTTTCTCTACTTCTGGTGCTAAGGTCGGGTGGATGTGGAATCCAGCCGGACCGGGCAGGGTGTTCAATGGAACTTGCTTCACCTGGTTGTCAGCACTGAGGGCACTGTAAAAGGGTCTGAGCAGGATCAGTACTCTTCCCTGGGCTCTCGTGGGTAGGTGCATCAGGTGGAACAGGTGGCTAAACCTCCTGTTGGATGTAGCTGGTTCTCTGTGAGGGCTTTGTAGCTTCCACAGCTTCGGTTCCAGTAACCGGATGGTTTGGAAAGAGTTGGATTAACTCTGTATTCCTGAGAGGTGATCTCCTTCTTCCTATTATCCCAATTGCAGGGATCTCCACTGGCTAACAGGCTAGCAGGGCCTAGTGTGTTCCTCATAGGGTGGAGGTTTCACACAGGCAGGCAGCTCTTGTAGCGTCTACCACACTCTGAAGTTTCTCCCTCCAAGACTCTTTTTATAGGGGGAACTGGTTAGAAGTCACCAGTGTAGCTCCCCCTAGAGGCTCGGGGTTGAAACCAGGTGTTCTAAGTGTTGTTTGTGTTGTGGTTTTGCTGTGCTGTTACTTACTCCATTTGTACCTAAGGATTTCTGTGGTGCCCAACAGGTGCCAGGGTGCCACATTCCCCCTTAGTTAACCTCAGTTCTCCCGGCTGAGCAAAAGGTTCTTTTTACAACTTACCACTAAGCATTTATAACATTCAATTTACAAAGTCTTAAAGAAAAACACAAAAATCACTGAAAAGGAAGTGAAAAATGTGGAAAAGGTGAAAAGCAGTCCGTACGGCACTAGTCCTTCTGCCGCAGGCTGGAAAAAGGTAAAGTTAGTGGTCACACAAGTCCTGTGACAATTGTTCAAAGTTTATGGAAAGGGAAAAAGGTAAAGTCCAGGGATACATGGTAAACTTTATACATTCCCTACGGGTGTCTCTGCTTGGGAGGCCGGTACTAACCTTCTATACCTTACCAGGCGCTTTCTGTCCCCAACTTAGTATACTTGGGACATAGCCCAGTTCCTCCACCCTTCTGTACACTACTTTTTACAGGTTTTGAAAAACAGTATTATATACAAACACTTACAGGTTACATTTTCCACTACATTTTAAACCCATTCTCCAAGTTTTTGTGGGGGTTGACCTAATGTACTACGTGTGGATCTGCGTAGTGTGGGTGTTTCCAAAGCTGTTGGTGTAGTGTACGAAGTGGTTGGTAATTCTCTATGTCTGCTTTGTGTAAGACCATAGTAAGTGCGGAGTCTATCAACTGGACTGACCTCTGTAGGTAGTTGATTAGGAATGGCTTCTCTTACTGTGGGACTAGCAGGCTGACCGATTACAGGAATCTCAGGTTCCATGATAACAGGCTGCAATTCTTGCACTTGGACTTCTTCTTGTTGGACTTGTGGAATTGGATTTGGCTTTGGCTGATCTTCTGTAGGCTGGTAGAAGTGCATAACTGGTATGAGGAATGCATCACCTATTTGTGGCCAATCAGCTGGTAAGTATCCAATTTCTGTAAGGACGAGATTTTCTTTTGTTTCTTCATCTTGAGTTACAGTAGGGTAACTGGTTGCTTGTGGGATTAACTGTGGCGGACATTTCTTCAAATGATCCCTTGAGACAGTCGCAATAGTATTCCCATTGTCTTTACTAATAACACAAGTTTTTGAGTTATCAAAGTGTGACGGCATAACGGTGTAGGGTATGGATTCCCAACTGTTATCCAATTTGTTAGTTTTTCGCTTTCTTTTCAGCACTACATCACCTATAGCTAAGGGTTCAGCTGAGGCGTGCTTGTTGAAGTCTTTTTCTTGTTTGGTCCTACTGATTTCAAGGTTCCTTTCAACACTCTCTTGTACCTTCCTGTACTTTTCTTGGCGTTGACTGACCCAGTCTTCGTCAGAAGAATCTTCTGTGGGTTCAATGGTTCCCATCTGCAAATCAATAGGCAGTTTACCTGGTCTTGCTCTCATCAAGTAAGCAGGTGTGTAATTTGTCGAGCTGACGGGTATGTGGTTGTAGATGTCCACGAGATCTGGAAGTTTCTCTGGCCATTGATTTCTCTCTTCAACTGGTAAGGTCTTGAGCATGTCAATGACTATGTGGTTCATCTTCTCACATAAACCGTTCGTCTGAGGATGATAAGGTGTTGTGCGGATTTTCTTACACCCATACAGCCCTAAGAATTCTTGGAACAGAGCTGATTCGAAGGCTGGCCCTTGGTCAGTTAAGACCTGGTCTGGATACCCATGGGGGCGACAGAAGTAACTCTGGAACGCTTTTGCTGCTACCTCAGCAGTTAAATCCTTAACTGGAACGACTACCAGGAATCTTGAGTAGTGATCGACGATGGTGAGAGCGTATGTGTACCCGGTTCGACTTGGGGTAAGCTTCACATGGTCGAGGGCAACTATTTCAAGAGGTTTGGTGGTAACAATTGGTTGCAACGGAGCTTTCTGAGTTAGATGGTCTTTTCTTCGAAGGTGACATGGTCCACAGTTTTTACACCATTTGTCAATGGAACCTCTCATACCGACCCAGTAGAACCGATCCTTCAGGAGTCTTTCCAGCTTCTTCCATCCAAAGTGTCCTGCATCATCATGGTATGCTTCAAGGATCATTTGGACTTCAGTCTTGGGAACTACAATCTGCCAGATGAGTTCATGGGTTCTCGGATTGAGGTATCTTCTGCATAGTTTACCTTGGTAGACGAACAACCTTCCTTTCTCCTTCCACAGGCGTTTAGCAGTTGGTGAGGCATCAGAGTCCATATTGGCGTGTTCTTGAGTGATGAGATCCCTTACCAGGCTGACATCTGGGTCGTTGGCTTGAGCCTCCTTCCAGTCATGGTGAGGTAACGGGTTCACGGTCCTCTCTACACGTGTCTGGTTTCTCTGATGACATGTTGCTGTACCGGAACGGTGGAAAGCAGGTAGTTCAATCTCTTCTAGGTCGTCTATGTCTTCTCCCTCGTCAGGAAGATGAGGCATTCGGGACAGGGCATCAGCATTGCCGTTCTTGTGACCTGCCCGGTACTTTACAGTGAAGTCGTAGTTAGCGAGTCTTGCTACCCAACGCTGTTCTAGGGCTCCCAGCTTTGCAGTCTCTAAGTGTGTTAGAGGGTTGTTATCTGTGAAAGCTGTGAACGGGGCGGATGCCAGGTAATGCTTGAAACGCTCTGTGATCGCCCAGACCAGGGCCAGGAACTCCAGCTTGAAGGAGCTGTAGTTTTCCGGGTTCCTTTCGGTGGGACGGAGCTTTCTGCTTGCGTAGGCTATCACCTTCTCCTTGCCCTGCTGACGTTGAGATAGGACTGCTCCTAAACCTTCATTACTTGCGTCAGTGTACAACAGAAACGGTAGATTGTAGTCAGGGTAAGCCAGGATTTCTTCTCCAGTTAAAGCGTCTTTTAACGTTTGAAAGGATTTGTCCTGTTCTGGGCCCCAGTGGAACGGGGGTCCCCTGATCTTGCCGTTTTTGGATTGACCTACTAGGAGATCTTGCATAGGTGCGGCTATCTTGGTATAGCCTTTGATGAAACGTCGGTAGTACCCGACCAGTCCTAGGAATTGACGTACCTCTTTGTGGTTGATGGGTGCTGGCCAGTCCTTGATGACGGTTACTTTATCCGGATCCGGTGCTACGCCTTCGGCGCTGACCACATGTCCTAGGTATTGGACCTTGGGCTTCAGCAGGTGGCACTTGGACGGTTTCAGTTTCATCCCGTACTTGGACAGTGACTCAAACACTTCACTCAGGTGTTGGAGGTGATCTTCATAGGTCTGAGAGTAGACAATGACATCATCAAGGTATAACAAGACAGTCTCAAAGTTCTTGTGGCCCAAACAACACTCCATAAGTCTCTGAAATGTTCCTGGGGCATTGCACAAACCGAATGGCATACTGTTGAACTCGCATAAGCCCATGGGAGTCGTGAAGGCTGTCTTCTCACGATCCTCCTCTGCAACGGCAACCTGCCAGTACCCACTAGTAAGATCTAATGTGGAGAAGTAATTGGCAGATTTGAGTGCAGCTAGTGACTCTTCTATGCGGGGTAACGGGTATGCATCCTTGTGTGTGACTTTGTTGATTTGCCTATAATCTACACACATCCTCATACTACCATCTTTCTTTTTAACCAGGACTAGTGGTGCGGCCCAGGGACTACAGCTATCCCTAATGACTCCTGCATTCTTCATGTCCTGAAGCATCTCTTTTGCTTTCTGGTAGTGTGTGGGTGGTATAGGCCTGTACCTTTCTTTGATGGGTGCATGGTTGTTTGTGGGGATATGATGTTGTACCCCTTTAATCCTCCCAAAGTCAAGTGGGTGTTTGCTGAACACTTGCTCATACTCCCGAACTACCCGGTATACTCCATTTTTCTGGTGAGAGGGTGTATTGTCAGTTCCTACACTGAGGTCTTGACACCATTTCTCTAACTGATCTTTGGAGTGAGGGGGTTCATCAGTGACTGTTTGGTTTGAGGATTTTACATCAATCACAGCATCATCTTTTACTTGGTACAATTTAGCAACAGTTGCATATCTAGGTAGTCTGACTTCGTCATCACCATAATTCAATATGCGTACGGGGACTCTCCCCTTTCTTACATCGACTAACCCTCTGGCTGTCAAGAGCGTAGGACTACTGTCAGACATTACAGGTTCTACTACAGCTTGGTAGTCCTGCCCTCTGAGGCCTATGGCTGCTCGACACCAGATCATCATTTCACTTCTGGGTGGTACCACAATTGGAATGGGATCTGTGACCCTTACTCTGCCAATCTCACCATTTGACAAGGTTACCTGTTGTTGATACACCAGAGCTCTGATCTGCTTTTGGATAGCCCTCTTTTCTCTGGGTTTACCGGCTTCAGCACTCTGTTGGAGTAAAAACAACACTTCATCGAGGCATTTGATCATGACATTGGTACCCAATATGACATATGGATCCTTGTGGTTAGGCTTATCCTGAACCACTAAGATACCCTGGTTTTTCAACTGCACCCTCCCCACCTTTACTGTAGCTTCCCACTGTCCCTCTATGGTAACCGGAATACCATTAGTGGCTTCAAGGTTCATCTCGGGATTTGGGAGTTCTAGCTTAACATCTGGCCAGAACTGCTTGTAAAGGGTACTGGGGATGGATGTCACCTGGGATCCAGTGTCTATCAAGGCGGAGATAGCGATGCCATCGATGACGATTGGTAAGTATGGACAGTCTCCCACATACTTGTGTTCCCAGCTGGACGTAGGGCCTGCACAGTCTACTCCTGGGGTTGGCCCTTCTCGCCCAGGGGTTGCTCGTTTAAAGGACGGGATTGCAGATTGCGTCCTCCTAAGTCGTTCTGCTGACTGTTGCGGCGTCTGTCAGGACTGCGGCGGTCTGCAGGTTTTCCTCGCGACGGCTGTGTCTTTCTCCTCATCCACGGGACGTCGTCTGGACTGTCGGCGAGTAGAATCTTGTCCGATGGCCTTGCATCTGTCTTGGGTCTTCTCCCAGCTTGTAGCTTGGCCACGTCCTTCATCAGCTGCTCGACATTAGCACACAGTTGATCAAACCGATCAGGTGTTACAGTCTGTGCACTGGACTGAATCGCAGGGATTGGAGATGTTGCTGCCGGCACGGAAGGGGTGTCAGCGTACTGCTGCTGCTGCGGTGAAGCGGGATCAGGTACTTCAGCGAGTCGCTGTCCCCAAACTGTTAAGTCTCTCAAGGTATCAAACTCTGCGCCTGGGTTCTGTATGGACCACCAGCTTGCTTGCTTCCTATCCTCAGATAGTTTAAGGCCCACAATAAATTGTCCAATTAACGCTTTGTTCTCATCTCGAGCACTGTCAGGGTCGACTTGTTTTAACAGTCTGTATGCTTCTTGCAAGCGCAGTGAATAATCAAGGACAGTTTCTTGTGCCCCTTGGTTACAACGATAGAATGACAGTCTTAATCCAGCTTCGGTATGGCACTCAAAGACCCGAGTTAATCTAGCGAATATCTGCTCCACAGATTCCTGAACTTCTACAGGCCAGCTGCGGCTCTGCAGTTCGGCTGCACCGGTTAATTGTCCCATAATAACTGAAGCTCTTTGCTTACCGGTCATCGGGTACATGTCCAGGGCTTGGCATATCTTCCTCTGGAAGTTCTCCAAGGTGCTGGGTACACCGCTGTACTTGGGTAACCAGGTCGCACTAGGAACGTAGGGTAGAGACATCGGCATAATCGGAGCGGGTTGCGGTAGCATACCGCCGACTTGTTGCTGTCCATCAAGAGGTATGTTTTGAGGTGCCGCTTGGTTTAGCGGGGGCACCGCGTGATCGGGAGCCGGGTTACTCATGGTCGCTCCCCCTTAGTTAAGCGTAGCCTTTCCCTCGGTTGCAAACGGAAGTGTCGGCCTCGCGGTGAGGAGTGAGGCACCACGGGAGTTTCCGGTTCCTGCTGCGTACGGAGGAAGTCGTCAGAGCGTGGGGGCGGGGTCAATCTTCGCGCCCTCTGCACAGTCACGCCCCTTCTTTTCCCGCCTTTTCGCGCAGCAATGGCGGACCCAATGTACAGTTCGATATTTACAGTCAATAAATAGCACACAATACCCGAGATAACGGGCCTGCTCGTATCCTGTTCGTGACGCCAAATTCTGACTCACCGTAGCCGGGGGGGGTACACGTAGCGGGCGTTGTTTCTCCTCCAGTCACGGAACCGCGCCTGCGGTGGTGTAGGCCCGGTGGTCCAGATCAATAGGGGAATGGCGGAACAGTGGGGTGATTTGTCTTCGTGACGCCACCTGCGGGTGTTCTGGTAACGGTACCAGCGCTGTTCGGGTCTCCGGGGGATGTTATACAGCGAGATGGAACACTCCCCACAGGATGAGCGGGAATCCCCGGAGCCGGGAGCTGCGCAAGATGTTGTGAGGCAGCTGCGGGACGCTGCGCGCTGAATCCTGGAGTAATGCACAACCACACAAAGTCTCTTTTAGGTACCTTTACTGGATAGTAGTCAGGTACACTCGGACCGGGATAGTGAAGTTGGCACTTATGGAGTTTCACAGCAAGCAGTGTTAGGCTTCCTTTCTCTACTTCTGGTGCTAAGGTCGGGTGGATGTGGAATCCAGCCGGACCGGGCAGGGTGTTCAATGGAACTTGCTTCACCTGGTTGTCAGCACTGAGGGCACTGTAAAAGGGTCTGAGCAGGATCAGTACTCTTCCCTGGGCTCTCGTGGGTAGGTGCATCAGGTGGAACAGGTGGCTAAACCTCCTGTTGGATGTAGCTGGTTCTCTGTGAGGGCTTTGTAGCTTCCACAGCTTCGGTTCCAGTAACCGGATGGTTTGGAAAGAGTTGGATTAACTCTGTATTCCTGAGAGGTGATCTCCTTCTTCCTATTATCCCAATTGCAGGGATCTCCACTGGCTAACAGGCTAGCAGGGCCTAGTGTGTTCCTCATAGGGTGGAGGTTTCACACAGGCAGGCAGCTCTTGTAGCGTCTACCACACTCTGAAGTTTCTCCCTCCAAGACTCTTTTTATAGGGGGAACTGGTTAGAAGTCACCAGTGTAGCTCCCCCTAGAGGCTCGGGGTTGAAACCAGGTGTTCTAAGTGTTGTTTGTGTTGTGGTTTTGCTGTGCTGTTACTTACTCCATTTGTACCTAAGGATTTCTGTGGTGCCCAACAGGTGCCAGGGTGCCACATTAGCCTCTGACTTGCTAGCTGAGCCTGGTTGTTCTCCACTAGCCTGGGGCCTGTCCCCCTACACTGTGGCCTTGTCCCTCCACACGATTTCAGTCAGTGTGGATGCGGGTGTCCCCAGGTGGACTGCTCACTACCCGGTCCCCTAGGACCCCATTTGTCTTCGCGAGCACCCCTTTCTTTCTCTTGACTCCTTTGTCAGGTCTTGTCTCTCCATGGTCTTGGGATGAGCTCCCACTGGCTCAAGTCCCCAGGACACCTCGTTCTTGCTCTTGTCCTTCTTCTGACAGGCTCTCTGACCCTCACAGATTCCTACTGCTCTTGCCAGGCACCCACCAACTGTTTTCTATAAGTTTCTACCATCCTTTTATACTCTCTGACACATGTCCTACATCACTAACGTACGTCCTCCCTGACTTCACTCCCTTCTGGGTGCTCCCCCAAACTCTGCTCTCCACACATCCCTTCTACCTTGTTTCCTCCCCTCCAGACAGGATCAGGGACTGTGCTCTCCCTTAGGAGCAATCTCGCCCTAACCCTGACCTAGAGTGGTGTAGTGTTGGCCTGGGTGTTTGGATACCGGACAGTGTCCCCTCCTTACCCACGAGTGGGGTACTACACCTCTGGCTGGGGTGCAGTACCACTATGGTGACTGGATCCGCAGGGGCACGACACTAGCATAGCATAGTGGCATGAGTACAGGGCAGTACATGCTCAGCAGGAGTGGACTGGAGCTGGACAGAGCTAGCACAGCATAGTAGCATGAGCACAGCTTAGTACACGCTCAGCAGGAACACTGGACTCCATCTTCAAAAGATGAACACAGGTTTATTCATGAGACACTGGTTATAGGAAATTCACAGTCACTGTGTACATTATTCAAGACACAAAAGGACTTCAGGAAAATAAAACAACAGGAATCCACATTCAAGGGCATGGAGTTTGGTACCAACACATAGGGCTTTTTCACATCTGCTTTTTTCCGTTTTGATTGCAATCCGTTTTTGAGAGCATGTGTGCTAAAAACGCATTGCAAATATGCAAATAGAGTCTGTGGAGCCTCGTTTAGAAGTCTCAAACACAGAACTAGCCAGATATCCCTCAAGGGAAGGACCTAGCGATGTGTTCTGTGTTTGAGACTCCTAAACGAGGCTCCACAGACACTGTTTGCATATTCGTAATTCCCAGGGGGCAATGCACCTACGATTTCACTGTGTTTGAGCGCTTTTGCTGGCTGCCCGCAGTGTTTTCCTGTACTGGTCTGCCTGAGATCAGTGATTGCTTCATGAAAAACGCATTGCAAATGCATCCAAAAACGCACCCAATGATTGCAATGGAAAACGCAATGAAAACGCATGTAAAAATGCATGTCATTTTCAGAAAACCCAAAACGCATGCCTTTTTGCAAACGCAGCCAAAAACGTGTCCTAAACCTTTTTGGACTGTTTGCAAAAACGCATGCACTTTGCGTTTTCTGAAAATGACATGCATTTTTACATGCGTTTTCATTGAGTTTTCCATTAAAATTAATGGCTGCGTTTTTTTGGATGCGTTTCTATGTGTTTTTGCACTGCAAAAACGTATAGAAACTCAAAGGCAACTTCACTTAGATGTGAACTTAGCCAAACACAGGACGGGTCCAGGAATAAAGATATCAGCATTCCCAGAACTGGTTGCAGGGAGAACAGAAGCTGAAGACAAGGCAGACTAGGAGCAGCATACTGGACCAAACACACGTGGTTAGGTTCTGCAAGCTAATGAGAAGCTCTGACGACGCCCAACAAGGAAAGGGAACTTTAAGTAGGAGCTGACCCTCAGCTATAGGCTGGTGCAGCAATTCAAGCACAAACACTTCACCCAATAAAAGCAGGGAAGGTGTGGCCACGTGCACCCTAAGCACAGACAGAATCCCAGCATACGCAACACAGGAACCTAGGGCACCTGGCAGCGGTTGCAAGCCTGGACACATGTGGAAAGTCATCCACCAACTGCGGAGGACCTCACAACCCGCGGATAGCTTCCACAGCAGCAGCTAGGATCGCACACATTGATGGTCAAGCAGCGGAGCAAAAACTCTACAACACACGTACGGCTACACGGCAGAGCACGGAACTGAGCAGCATCCATATAGGTAACAGGCAACAGTATCCCAGCTGGTTAGGGGAGAAGGAGCATAGGGAAAAGAGCACAGATAAGTACAGTAATACCGGGAAACAAGATACCAACAGACATTACAACTACAACCAGAAGTATAAAGTGTCCAGTGATCAGAAACATGGCCATGGTAAGGAAGGCTGAAAACCACCTACCACTGAACAAGACACAGAAGTGGAAATGTCAAGACTGGGCTAAGAAATATCTGAAGCAGGGGCGGACCTACCATGGTGCAGCTGGTTCAGCTGTACCAGGGCCCCGAACGTCTAGGGGGCCCCTCAAGCACCTGTAGGGGGCCCTGCACAGCTGCCTCCCATGACCCTGTGTCAGAGGAGAGGAGGTTAACTGAGGGAAGCTTCCTGCTTCCCTTGGCTGTTCCCGCCCCTCCTTTCCTCTGCCGTCCCGGCTCCCAGACCTGCAATGCGCAGCTCGGTGCAGGTAGGAGCCGCTCGCAAAACTACATCCCCCCTACCCCCCGCCTCACCTACAACCAGGGCTGCCACTAGGAATTTCGGGGCCCCTTACTGGCAAAATTTTGGGGCCCCCTGAGACTCCACCCAATCTCTGCCTCCACCCAGGCTCCACCTCCACCCAGGCTCCACCTCCACCCAAGCTCCGCCTACACCCCTCGAACCTTTCATAATTTCACTGCCCACTATTGGAAAAACTCCCCTTCTGAACTACGTCCTCCCCAGTCACACATTAATCTCTTTCTATATATTGTTCTTTATGTGAGCAGAGGGATGTGAACAATAAATGCCACATGAGGCAGAATAACACTGGTGCTGTTATTTATTATCTTGTACAGGGGTGGGGAACCTTTTTCCTGCCGGGGAAAGGAACATTTTGAAATTTCTACCGTCATTTAGAGGCTGCACATCACCATGACAATTACCCGGCTACATTTAATTAATTAGCTCACCTAATTTGATGGCTGCAGCTGCTTCTCAGTGTCCTGCGATGTTCGGTGATATCTGATCTTCCAGGCTTGTGTTGGTCTGGAGCGCAGTCGATTCTGTGACAATATGTTTTGTAAATCAAATACATCATATAGGAGACTGCTATATATACATCATAAAGGAGACACTGAGAGCATATACAGCACTGTAGAGGGCTAGGAGCACATAGACTGGGGGTGAGCTGAGCTCTGCAGGAGCCACAGGGATGTATGGTCTCTCCCCGGGCCCCCACCCATTGAGGGGGTGAGCTGAGCTCTGGAGGCAGGGGCCACAAGCTTCCAGAAAACGGCAGCTTCTTCCTCTGTGGCTCCCAGTCTCCCGCTCACCAGCACCAGGCAGCTTCTTCCTCTGAGGTTGCTGGTCTCTGGCACCAGGTACCCGGCAGCTTAGTCCTCTGAAGCTCCCAGTCTCTGGCACTCGGCAGCACCACCAGGCATCCGGCAGCACCAGGGGCCTGGCAGCACCAGGCACCACGAGGCCCGGCACCATGGGGGCCTGGCAGCACCAGGGGCCCAGCACCATCAGGCACCCAGGGGGCCCAGCAGCACCAGGCACCCTGGGGCACAGCAGCACCAGGCACCACCAGGGGGGCCCGGCACCACTAGGGTCCAGCAGCACCAGGCAACACCAGAACACCACCAGTGGACCGGCAGCACCAGGCACCACCAAGCATCCAGGGGGCCCGGCAGCACCAGGCACCACTATGGGCCAGGCAGCACCAGGCATCTTGGGGGCCCGGCAGCACCAGGAGCCCAGCACCATCAGGCACCCTGGGGCCCGACACCATCAGGCACCCTGGGGGCACAGCAGCACCAGGCACCACCAGGGGGGCCCGGCACCAGCAGGGGAGCCCGGCACCAGCAGGGGGGCCTGGCACCACCAGACACCACCAGTGGCCCGGCAGCACCAGGCACCACCATGGGCCAGGCAGCACCAGGCACCTTGGGGGCCCGGCAGCACCAGGAGCCCATCACCATCAGGCACCCTGGGGCACAGCAGCACCAGGCACCACCAGGGGGGCCCGGCACCACCAGGGGGGCCTGGCATCACCAGGCACCATCAGGGTTCAGCAGCACCAGGCACCACCAGACACCACCAGTGGCCCGGCAGCACCAGGCACCACCATGGTCCAGGCAGCACCAGGCACCTTGGGGGCCCGGCAGCACCAGGAGCCCAGCACCATCAGGCACCCTGGGGGCACAGCAGCACCAGGCACCTTGGGAGCCTGGCAGCACCGGGCACCCTTGGGGCCCAGAAGCACCAGGCACCCTGGGGGTCCGGCAGCACCAGGCACCCTGGGGGTCCGGAACAACCAGGGGGGGCCCAGCACCACCAGGGGGGCACGCACCACCAGGGGGCCCAGCACCAGCAGGGGGACCCAGCACCACCAGGCACCCTGGGGGCCCGGCAGCACCAGGGGGGGCCCAGCACCACCAGGGGGACCCGCACCACCAGGGGGCCCAGCACCACCAGGGGGGCCCAGCACCACCAGGGGGGCCCAGCACAGGCAAGGGGGGTCCAGTACCAGCAGGGGGGCCCAGCACAGGCAGGGGGGGCCCAGCACAGGCAGGGGAGGCACAGGCAGGGGAGGCCCAGCACAGGCTGGGGGGGGCCATTACCAGCAGGGGGGCCCAGCACAGGCTGTGGGGGGCCCATTACCGGCAGGGGGGCCCAGCACAGGCAGGGGGGGCCAAGCACTGGCTGGGGGGGCCCCATTACCGGCAGGGGGGCCCAGCACAGTAAGGGGGGGCCAAGCACTGGTGGGGGGGGCCCATTACCGGCAGGGGGGCCCAGCACAGGCTGGGGGGGCCCCATTACCGGCAGGGGAGCCCAGCACAGTAAGGGGGGGCCAAGCACTGGCAGGGGGGGGCCCCAACACAGGCAGGGGGGCCAGCACAGGCTGGGGGGGGCCATTACCGGCAGGGGGGCCCAGCACAGACAGGGGGGGCCCAGCACAGACAATGCCTCCATACTCCTCCAATGCCTCCTCCAATGCCTCCTCCTCCAATGCCTCCATACTCCTCCAATGCCTCCTCCTCCATTGCCTCCATACTCCTCCAATGCCTCCTGCTCCAATGCCTCCATACGCCTCCAATGCCTCCTCCTCCAATGACTCCTCCTCCAATGCCTCCTCCTCCAATGCCTCCTCCTCCAATGCCTCCTCTTCCAATGCCTCCTCTTCCAATGCCTCCATACTCACCACGGTGCAGGCAGCAGCTGCCTGGGGCGGTCTCTCCGTCCTCTCCTCTGCAGCGCCCTGAGCGCCGGCTCCCGGTGCGCACACAGGAAGCAGTCTCAGGGCGATGACGTCATCACCCTGAGACTGATTTCCTGCGCACGCGCTGGCAGGAGCCAGAGGGGCACAGCGGCGGCAGCAGGCAGAGCAGGGAGATCGCTCTCCCCTGCTTTGCAGCTGCAGAGGGGCCGGGCACAGCATCGCTAATCATATCGGCAGTGCTGCCGATATGATTAGCAATATTACCAGACCGAGGGGGGGCCACCGTCACGCATCTCAGGGGGCCACCTTACTCTAAATGGCCACGCCCACCACCGGCATGGCCGGGCCCCCCCTGCCCCTGTCCAATAGCCACGCCCCCTGCAGTCAGGCCCGGGCCCCTTACTGCAGTATGGGCTGTAACCCCCTAATGGCGGCCCTGCCTACAACTGCTAGCACAAAGCTCCCCCGGTCCTCAACTACAACTGCTAGCACACCTTCCCCCCCCCCCCCCTCCCAGTCCTCACCTACTTGAGGGGCTAAAGTATTACTGCTGCACCAGACATATTTTTCAGGTCTTCTGGACTGATGAGATGAGAATTACTCTTGATGGACCAGATTTATGGTCCTTTTGCTTAATAAGTAAAGGGCACACACCTCAACTTTGCCTCAGACACCAACAAGTTTGAGGTGGGGTACTGCTATGGGCTGGTGTTAGTAAAGATAAACTATTTGGACCTTTTCGTGTTAAAGATGGACTCAAAATCAACTCCCAAACCTACTGTTAGTTTTTAGAGGGCTCTTTCTCCTACAGGGGTACACGAAAAAGTCTCCATTTCGCAAGAAAACATTTCCTCCACAAAAACAATTCATCAGGTTTGTACTCCAGCACAACTATTTTTCCTTTGGGGACAATATATACCAACAGTGTATGGGCAGTGCCATGGGAAGCAAAATGTCACCACAGTATGCTAACCTGTTCATGGCTAAACTAGAACATGACTTTTTGGCATCTTGTACTATCAAACCTCTAGCATACTTCCGCTATATTGATGACCTACTAATAATTTGGTCAGGCTCAAAGGATGATCTGCTTACCTTCCACAACAACTTCAACAAGTTCCACCCAATCATCAAGCTCACCCTCAACTTTTCAAAGTCACAAATACATTTTCTGGACACAACCATATACTTCAAAGAAAATATCGTACAAACGTCTATTTACCATAAACCCACAGGATTTCCGCAACCTGAGAGGGAACAGCTTCCATCCAAGACACACAAAAAAATCAATAATCTACACTCAACCTCTGAGGTACATTCGGTTCTGTTCAAACAATGAAGACTGGGAACTACAACTACTATCACTGAGGAAAACATTCCTAAATCAAGGATACCATCCACTGGTAATAGATGAACGATCCACAGAGCTGCAAGGGTCCCAAGAAGCAGCCTCCTGGATTACAAGCAGAAGGAGGACAACAGCACTCTTGTGATCACATACAATCCTCACATGAACATACTAAGGAAAATTGGTGCTGATCTTCAGCCCATATTCCACAAAGACCACAGACTGAAAACAATATTCCCAGAACTGCCACTGCTCTCCTATAAACAGCCCCCCAACCTAAGGAATCTCCTTGTCAGAAGTGTCCTTGTGGAGCCCACTGGGACGGGGTACTCGGTACTGGACCGGGGTACTGCTGGGGATGTCACGGAGGTCCTGGTCCGGACCATGTCCCGGGTACCACAAGTAAATGGGGGGATATTTACAGGGGAGTTTGTCGTGACGCCACCCACGGGTTGTGGTCAGGGTGACCAACACTGCTGCAGAACCTCCGGGGATGATGTTTGGCAGCTGGAGATGGAACGGTTCCCCGGGGCAGTGATAGTTAAAATCTATGATGGATGCTATAGATGTTGCTGGATAGGGATGATAGTGGAGACGGTGGCTGCTTGTGAGGGAAATTAGGGCTCGAGTACAAGGATCACACACACTCACGGTTTTGAAGTTTACAAGACTTTACTGCAGATCTTAGTAGCAGAGTATTGTCCACGGAGTCTGTACCGGGGCCGGGTTGCTCCCACCCTGTCCGGGTCCTCGGTTTCCCACTGCTGCGCTGTGTGTGTGGCCCTGCTGCCGCTTTAGCTGAGCTGCTGGCACTGTCTCTCCTCACAGGTTCCCCCTTTGCTAGGCAACTTGAGTCTTTCAGTGTGCTTCTGACCCCGCCGTGTTGCTTTGCTGAGGTACAGTGTAGATCTACAACCTCCACTATCCCAGTGTTTACTGTGCTGCGTGTGTCAGTCACAGCTTCGGATCCGGTATCCGGTCTGTGTGCTCCTCCGGGGTGAGTTGTGAAGTTACTCAGTCTCCCAGATGTGTTTCTCTGTTTCTTGTGCTCCTTCCCTCAGACCCTGGCTAGGCCTGGAATCGAGGAGCAGACTGTAGAGAAGCCTGACGTAGCCCCTTTACACTGCAGTCTCTCTTCCTCAGTTCTCCCAGGAACTGAACTCACTACTTCCTTTTGACCCAGAATATATAAGGGAGCTGCTTTAGCGCCCCCTTATGGCCTAGTAGTGCTAGTGTGGTGTCCAGTGCTGTGTGGGGAGTTAACCCGTGTTGATGTTTCTGTGGCACATTAACCCCTGGGGTGCCACATCCTCACATCACCATCACAGACAGGCACATCTTCCTGTAACAGCAAAAAATGCAAGACCTGTACCCACATATTATCAACAGATACAGTCCCTATAACCAACACAAACCAGGACTATAAGATCATGGACTTCTTTTCATGTGCATCCTCCAATGTGGTTTATATGATACAATGTACAAAAGTGAACTACAGGAATGTATATTGGGGAAAGAATGCAAAAGCTACAAACAAGGATGAATTTACATAGACTTGCAATAAAAAATAAGCCGGACATGCCTGTAGGAATACACTTCTCTGAGCCTGGACACAGCATGGCGGACCTAACAGTCCTGATATTGAAAGGTCACTTTAAAAATGATAGAGAATGTAAAATCTGGGAATTCAAATTCATAAGAATGTTCCAATCCTTAACAAAAGGGCTTCATTTGACACCTGGATTCAGGACTCATTACCTAGACACAATTAACACTTCCACAAGAAGATCTTCTGATATGTAAAAGACCATTGCACGTCATCTACATCATTAACAAAGACTTCATTTTAATTTCCTTAGCACACCTCCATTTCTTTATGTCCTGCTGTATTTTGTATTTAAATGTCTCAGTAACTCATTTGTAATATTGTCTGATGAAGGAGCCTTGAGCTCTGAAAGCTTACAGATATAATTTTTCTTGTTAGCCAATAAAGGTATCACTCCTATAATACTTTTCTCAACCTTTTTTTTGGGACTTAAGTATTTACAGCAAGAAAACAAAGATTTCAATGTCGGACAATGCTCCATCACAGCATCGAAGTCTCCACTGCTCAGCTGCCAGTAAAGGCCCTAAAGATGAAAGAATAATGACCTGGGCCATTCCTTACCCCCTTAGACACTATTGGGAACTTATAGGAGCTTTCTGCGAAGAAAAGCAATGACCTCTCTGAACAGACTCCGATGATGGACGGCTTATTATACTGACTGATATTTTTTTTGTGATGTCAGAAATTTATTTTTTATACATTTTGAGTGGTTTGGTTATTATTCTCATTTCAGTAGATGAAAATACACAAGTGATATGGGAAAATTACATTTTTCATTTGACTGCACAATAATTCTGCACACTAATGGTACCGTCACACGGGGCGATCTCTGCGGCAATGTTGCCGGCAACTCACGGGTGCGCGCACTTTTTTGGCTCGCTGCCATGGTTGCTGTTGCGATGTCACACTCAGCGATATTGCCGGCAACTATCGTTGCCAGCGATACATAACATGGGAGTCTATGGGGGAAGTTGCTGGCAACATCGTAGTTGCGGCGTCACACAGGGCGATGCAGGTAGATCACCTGAGCAATATCTCCAGGTTTTCCCAACATGTTGGGAAACCTGGCGATGTTGCTTAGCCAATTTGTCGCCTTATTATCGCCCTGTCATACGCGGCAACTCATGAGCGATGTTGCCGCAACTTAGCCACGCCCCTAAGGTGCCAGCAACATCGACGCAGAGATCGCCCCGTGTGTATTTAATGGTACCTTCACACGCCGCAATCTCGGCTGGCGATATGAGGCGATCTAACGTGCGCATGCACGTATTTCATGGTCGCCTCAGATCGCCGATGGCGCCATTACACGCCGCAATCTCGCCCTGAAAGAAAGGCGATGTGTCGCCCCGGAAATCGCCTCACCTACAGCAGAACCATTCCGGTGGAATTCCCTCGCCGCTTCACACGCCGCAATCCCAAAGACAATGTTGCCGTACATGGTCAGCGCTGCGAGGAGATAGGCGTGCCACAGTGGTTTACACAGCGCCCCATACGCGCTCATTGGACAACGCAACTGTGTTACGATTGGTCAGCCTGCTCTGGAAGGCTGCCCAATACATGACGCCATCGAAGATGTGTGTGCTGCTGAACGGACAGCTCTTCAAATATGGCGCCCTGTGAACTGCCAGCCAATGGCAACACAGTAGCCACCACCAATCATTGCAGATGGGGCGCGGACTACATCACGCTGTGGCATGCCTACGGGAAATCATAGGCGACGCTGATTCCATCACTATCTCCCTATCACTATCACACGCCACAACCCGGAAATATCGCCTTCATGATTGAGGCTGATTTCAGAGCAGTGCTCAAGAATCAGGCGACAGGCAAGAGGCGATTTATCGCCGCGAAATTCCCCAATCACACGCCGCAACTGTGAGGCAATTTCACGGCGATTGCTCCGGGGTGACATATCGCCTTTAGGATTCCCAGGCAAGATTGCGGCGTGTAAAGGTACCATAATGGTACCTTTACACGCCGCCACTGCAGGATGGATACAACCCGCTACAGGCTACAAATGTGGCTTGTCGCGCCAATATCGCCCGTAGTAGCGGCGTCTGAAGACGGGACGACACAGCCGGCTACAGATACATCTGTATCCGTACACTGCCCATAAACAGATGGCTACATCGCCGATTTTAGCGAGCTGTCTCGGCGTGTAAAGAACCCACAGAAGGGAACTGTGGACACCCGGCGATGTAGCTGCAATGTAGCTAAGGCGTGACCCAGGCTCCGGGATACCACGCCCCTTCAGCGATCATTGGAGGAAGCTCCTTTGTTGCGATTGGTTGTCGCTGCACAGTGCGGCATATTTAAGGAGCTGACCAGTCACACTACACAATTGTCATGTATTAATAAGCCTCCTGCGATGCCTGCCCAATCATTATGTTCTTGCGTTGTCCTATCAGCGTACGGACGTCTCGTAATCCACAATTGTGGCACGCCTATGTGCTTTCCCTGCTGCACCAGGTCCGCCCATATTAGCTTGTTGTAGCGGTGTGTAAATGAGGTACGCTGAGCTACAGGTGGCGACTTGAGACACCCGGCGATGTAGCTAGCTGTAAATGTAGCGTAGCGTAGCGCACCTTGTGGCGGCGTGTAAAGAGGGTGCGTTTCCCGTTGGTAACCGTTTGGGCGTGCTCGTGCACGTGAAGTAGCCGTTGGTATCCATCCTGCAGTGGCGGCGTGTAAAGGTACCATAAGGGTACCTTTACACACCGCTACTGGAGGATGGATACAACCAGCTACTTCACGTGCACGAGCACGCACAAACGGTTACAAACGGTAAACGCACCATCTTTACACGTCGCCACAAGGTACGCTACGCTACGTGACATCTATTTCTGGATACACCGCTGGGTGCCTCAAGTCACCTTCTGTAGCTCATCTTACCTCATTTACACACCGCTACAACCAGCTAATATGGGCGGACCTGGTGCAATAGGGACAGCACATAGGCGTGCCACAATTGTGGATTACGAGACGTCCGTACGCTGATAGGACAAAGCAATAACATCATGATTGGCCAGGCATCGCAGGAGGCTGTTTAATACATGACGCTCGAGCAATTGTGTAGTGTGACTGGTCAGCTCCTTAAATATGCCGCCCTATGCAGCGACTACCAATCGTAACGCAGGAGCTTCCACCAATGATCGCTGAAGGGGGGCGGTATCCCGAAGCCTGTGTCACGCCCCAGCTACATACCAGGTACATTGCCTGGTGTCGACACATCCCTTCTGTTGCTTCTTTACACGCCGATACAGCTCGCTACAATCGCCTGTGTAGCCACCTGTTTCCGGGCAGTGCTCGGAAACAGATGTATCTGTTGCCGGGTGCCTCCTACCGTCTTTACACGCCGCTACTACGGGGTATTTTGCCGCTACAAGCTACATTTGTAGCCTGTAGCGGGTTGTATGCATCCTGTTGTGGCGGGGTGTAAAGGTACCTTAAGGGTACCTTTACACACGGCTACATTTGTAGCTTGTCACCAGGTAACTTACTGGTTGCAGTGAAATCATGGATACATGGTTCTATCTTGTTGCTGTGTACAAATTGAATCATGTATCCATGATTTCACTGCAACCAGTAAGTTACCTGGTGACAAGCTACAAATGTAGCCGCGTGTAAAGGGGCCCTAAAGGTACCTTTACACGCCGCGACGGCAGGCTGGAAACATCGCGCTACAAGCTACAATTGTAGCTTGTAGCGTCAATATCGCCTGTAGTAGCGGCGTCTGAAGAGGCGACGCTACAGCCGGCGATAGATACATTTGTTTATGGTCTCTGCTCATAAACTTAAGGCAACATCGCCAGATTGCAGCGAGCTGTATCGGCGTGTAAAGAAGCGACGGAAGGCAACTCTGGACACCCGGCGATGTGGCTGCCATGTATCTAAGGCGTGACACAGTCGCCATGTTACCGCGCCCCATCTGCGATCATTGGAGGTCGCTCCTGCTTTATGATTGGTAGTCGCAGCATAGGGCGGGATATTTAAGGAGCTGACCAGTCACACTACACAATTACTCGAGCGTGCTGTATTAATCAGCCTCCTGCGATGCCTGGCCAATCCTGATGATATTGCGCTGTCCTATCATCGTACGGACGGCTCGTAATCCAAGATTGTTGCACGCCTATGTGCTATCCCTGCTGCACCGGGTCCGCCCATAGTAGCTTGTTGGAGCGGTGTGTAAACATGGTACGCTACGCTACAGATGGCTACTTCCGCCACCCGGCGATGTAGCCAGCTATAGATGTAGCGTAGCGTAGCGCCCCTTATCGCGGCGTGTAAAGAGGCTGCGTTGACCGTTTGTAGCCGTTCGGGCGTGCTCGTGCACGCGAAGTAGCGCGATGTTTCCAGCCTGCCGTCGCGGCGTGTAAAGGTACCTTAAGAGTTGCCCATTAATTCGGTACACATAGATATTTTCCTAAGAAAGATAAAACCTCACTTTTACTTTCTAAAATATTCAGGTTCCAGGTTTATTAATCTTTTAGATTGACTGACAGCACTGTAGTTGTTTGATAATAAAATTAATCAACAAAAATAAGAAATGTCCTATTAATTGTATACACAGTGTATACTGTTGTGCAACGTCTTGTTTCTTAAAAGACAACCACTGTATTGATGTCTTATTAGCTTTGTAATATCCTATCAAATACTTGAGGCACTGTACCTTGTCATATCACTCATTGAGCATCGTGTTTCACTTATGAAGATAGTGACAGTAATGTAATACTTGGCTATGGACTACAATGCTGGTACCTGTTACATAGCAAAAAATTGCTCAATGGCCATAGACTGCTGTTGCAATATTGATACATTTAATGCAGCCATCTTTGAGGTCATTAACCATAATGTACCCAAAGAAACAGATGTGGCGCCCCACTGGTTAATGTGCCACAGAAGGGGTACTGCACCCAGATTAGTGTGTGTGGTATCCCAGTGACCAGAGGATGTGATTGTGGCGCCCAACTAAGAGTGCGTCACAAGAGGAACTACACCCCTGACTGAAGGTGTCGTATTCCCTGTTCTAGTAATGAGTAGGATAATCCTGAAGGTCCATCCACCACATGCAACACCTAGTGTTAGAGGACCAATTAGGCACCCGTTACTAGGGTAACTGGTCCTGGTGGGAGGAGAGGCTAGGGTATATAGCAGTGGGGAAAGCAGCAAGGAGTTAGATCAGATCAGGAAGTGAGAACAGAACAGTGCAGAAGTCAAGTCGTGACAGGAGAGAAGCTACAGGAGCTGCACAGAGCTGCGCAGCAGATGTAGCAGAGTGGGAGAAGAACAGGAAAGAACAGAGACAGCTAACAGGGAGGGCACCTCAACCTGGTGACCCAGAAGAGACAGAGAGGGGCAAAGTGTAGAGCGGGTGATCGAAGACCCGAACCAAGTCCAAAACCCGGAGTACCGGCTCCAATGTGGTCCAGCAGGTTCAACCTGGAACCACAAAACCCGGAGTAGTCGTAAGCTTTATAGGAGCTTGATTCACCAAAGACCAACTACCGCAGCTGTACCGGAAGCACCCACCCTTGGAGGCCAGGGCCCGCGGAGAGAATTGTGCGCAGCGGTGACCCAACCGAAGGCCCTCAGTGCTCTTAATTGGGTATACAAAGCAGCGAATAGAAGGAACAGACAGTGATAGAGAAAGACACTTGTGGAGCTTAAGAAGGACACTACTCATTGCCAGAACCACCCTGTTCACTACCTGGCATTAAGACCTGCGTTACTCTGTATGCTGCAGAATACCCGAGTAGATACCCGTTCAGAGTGAGCAACGTGTCCGAGCTTTATTCCAGAACTGCCATTCACTTGCATTGCTTCACAGAAACAACTGAGCTGCCCTATTCCACCATCGCAGCTCACAGCTCCAGGGAACCCGCTTGTCCTGTAGGGAGCGATTCCATCTCACTGCCGCCCATCACCCCGGAGGTTCAAGCAGCGCCGGTGCCATCACCGGAACCTACAGGTGGCGTCACGAACAAAAACATTATTTTATTTCTTTATTATTTTTCTTTTCCCCTTTTTATATTGACCACCGGGCCCACAGCCTCTGCCACCGCTAACCGTGACCTACAGACTGCGCCTGAGAACTGAGACCCCTGGCCACGGTGAGTCATGATGTTAATCTGAGGCCCTCATCCCTGCATTCACACACCTAGAATAGGGTGACTAAAGGGTTAACCTGTTTGCCTGGGAGACCCAGCCCCGGTGGGAGGAGCTTAGGTGTAGTGGAAATAGCGGAAAGAAGGGAGTGAGAACAGAACAGCCATGGGGTGAATCTGAGGAGGAAGGAGAGGAAAGCCTGGGTGAGTCGAGGAGCGTCGTGCTCGCCTCAGAGGAAAGCGCATAGAATGGACACTGGGTTCGAGACTGTGCAGGGTTACACATTACCGACAGGCAATACCAGACAGTGGGGAATTCCAGATTTCCCAGCCACACAGTGTCAGGAGGCAAAGCAGCGCATAGAGTTCAGCAACACTGACACCCGGGAGCGGGGTAGATAAAGTGAAGGACTCGAGCTGCCTGACATACGGCACACACAGGAGAGAGAGGGCAAGCCGCTTAGCTTCAAGCAGCCGCAGGAGCCACAAAGTACAAGCGCAGGTAGAGAAAGGACAGAGAATGACTAAAGAAGGAACATCACAGAGGGCCTCAGAGCAGGGCCGGTTTTCTTCAAAGTGGGGCCCTAGGCAAAAGGTTAAAGTGGGCCCTAAATGCTCAGGCCCCTTTCACATCTAACGCTTTGCTGCATTTTGCTCAATTTGCATTTCCATGCGTTTTTACCGCAAAAACGCATCAAAACGCATGCGTTTTTGTTCCCATTGATTTTAATGGACACACATGCAAAAACGCTGCCCAAAACATCGGGGAAGACGTTTTGTGCTGCGTTCGCAAACATGCATGCGTTCCCATTGAAATCAATGGGGGAAAAAACGCTAGCGTTTTTAATGCGTTTTTAGCGGTAAAAACGGCTAGAAAGGCAAATTTAGCAAAACGCACACCAACCTTAGATGTGGAACAGGCCGTAGTTATATGGTAAGAGTGACTTCATAAGTTGATTATCTAGGTCAGAATAAGAACATACTGAACGTCATTTTTATTTCAATCATAAAAAAAACCCCTGAAATTTGTAAAAAAAAAAAATATTTTTTTTTTATTTTCCGAGACCCATGATGTTTTAATTTTTGAAGATACAGGGCTATGTGAGGGCTTACTTTATGTGCCCTGAGCTGACATTTTTACTGATACCATTTTGAGTCAGATACAACATTTTGATCGCCTTTTATTGCATTTTATTGTAACAACGTGGTGGCCTAAAAAACATAATTCTGGCGTTTTTATTTTTTTCCCATTACGCCATTTACCAATTGGATTAATTTACTTCATATATTGATAGCTTAGATTCTTACGAACGCAGCGATACCAAATACCGTATATACTCGTGTATAAGCCGACCCGTGTATAAGCCGACCCCCCTACTTTTGCCCCCAAAACCTGGGAAAATCTATTGACTCGTGTATAAGCCGAGGGTGGACCCTAGCACAAGTATACAGCCCCCAGCAGTGTGGTATACACCAGTCCCAGAGGTAGATACAGCAGCCCCAGTGGTAGTATACACGCAGCCCCAGTAGTATATACAGCCCCAGTGGTATATACAGCCCCAGTGGTAGTATAGACGCAGCCCTAGTAGTATATACAGCCCCAGTGGTAGTATATACAGCCCCAGTGGTACTATACAGGGCTCCAGCAGTATATACAGCCCCAGTGGTTTATACAGCCCCAGTGGTAGTATACAGGGCCCCAGAGGTATATACAGCCCCAGTGGTAGTATATACAGCCCCAGTGGTAGTATACAGGGCCCCAGCAGTATATAGAGCCCCAGTGGTTTATACAGCCCCAGTGGTAGTATTCAGGGCCCCAGAGGTATATACAGCCCCAGTGGTAGTATATACAGCCCCAGTGGTAGTATATACAGCCCCAGTGGTAGTATATACAGCCCCAGTGGTAGTATACAGGGCCCCAGCAGTATATACAGCCCCAGTGGTTTATACAGCCCCAGTGGTAGTATACAGGGCCCCAGAGGTATATACAGCCCCACTGGTAGTATATACAGCCCCAGTGGTAGTATATACAGCCCCAGTGGTAGTATACAGGGCCCCAGCAGTATATACAGCCCCAGTGGTTTATACAGCCCCAGTGGTAGTATACAGGGCCCCAGAGGTATATACAGCCCCAGTGGTAGTATATACAGCCCCAGTGGTAGTATACAGGGCCCCAGCAGTATATACAGCCCCAGTGGTTTATACAGCCCCAGTGGTAGTATTCAGGGCCCCAGAGGTATATACAGCCCCAGTGGTAGTATATACAGCCCCAGTGGTAGTATATACAGCCCCAGTGGTAGTATACAGGGCCCCAGCAGTATATACAGCCCCAGTGGTATATACAGCCCCAGTGGTAGTATAGACGCAGCCCTAGTAGTATATACAGCCCCAGTGGTAGTATATACAGCCCCAGTGGTACTATACAGGGCTCCAGCAGTATATACAGCCCCAGTGGTTTATACAGCCCCAGTGGTAGTATACAGGGCCCCAGAGGTATATACAGCCCCAGTGGTAGTATATACAGCCCCAGTGGTAGTATACAGGGCCCCAGCAGTATATACAGCCCCAGTGGTTTATACAGCCCCAGTGGTAGTATTCAGGGCCCCAGAGGTATATACAGCCCCAGTGGTAGTATATACAGCCCCAGTGGTAGTATATACAGCCCCAGTGGTAGTATATACAGCCCCAGTGGTAGTATACAGGGCCCCAGCAGTATATACAGCCCCAGTGGTTTATACAGCCCCAGTGGTAGTATACAGGGCCCCAGAGGTATATACAGCCCCACTGGTAGTATATACAGCCCCAGTGGTAGTATATACAGCCCCAGTGGTAGTATACAGGGCCCCAGCAGTATATACAGCCCCAGTGGTTTATACAGCCCCAGTGGTAGTATACAGGGCCCCAGAGGTATATACAGCCCCAGTGGTAGTATATACAGCCCCAGTGGTAGTATACAGGGCCCCAGCAGTATATACAGCCCCAGTGGTTTATACAGCCCCAGTGGTAGTATTCAGGGCCCCAGAGGTATATACAGCCCCAGTGGTAGTATATACAGCCCCAGTGGTAGTATATACAGCCCCAGTGGTAGTATACAGGGCCCCAGCAGTATATACAGCCCCAGTGGTTTATACAGCCCCAGTGGTAGTATATACAGCCCCAGTGGTAGTATACAGGGCCCCAGAGGTATATAGCAGCCCCAGCGGTAGTATACAGGCAGCCCCAGTAATGCAGGGCCCCCCCAGCGTCTCTCCGGTCACCTGTAAAGGAAACTATACTTATCACAGTGCTCTGTCCGCGCCCGCTCGCACCCGCTCTCAGCTGCCGACCGCGATCCTCCATCTTGCGTCTTCTTTCTTCCTGTTTCCTGTGCTCGTCGCAGGGAATGACGTCATTGCCCGCGACGAGCACAGAAACAGGAAGAAGACGCAAGATGGAGGATCACGGTCGGCAGCTGCGAGCGGGCGCGGACAGCGGGCGCGGACAGTGGCACTGTGATAAGTATAGTTTCCTTTACAGGTGACCGGAGAGACGCTGGGGGGGCCCTGCATTACTGGGGATGCGGGGGCTGCTGTATACCGATGTATACATCGGTATGTACCGATGTATACATCGGTATAAGCACTGACTCGCGTATAAGCCGAGGGGGGTACTTTTCAGCCCAATTTTTGGGCTGAAAAACTCGGCTTATACGCGAGTATATACGGTATGTGTATTTTTACATTTTTTTCACTGTTTTATTGCTATTTTCAGTTCAGCTCCTTTGGGGGCCCCTAAGAGAGTGGGGGCCCTAGGCAACTGCCCAGTCTGCCCCCCCCTAACGCCGGCCCTGCCTCAGAGACATTGCATTCTCTGGTGACTACCCGGCTAGATACCCGAAACTGTGACTGTGTACCTTGTGAACAGTTTGAAAAGTCACCAGTAAAGTACCCGGTAAGCTCACCACTGCCTGAGACTGCATCCTTTCAGCACCACAGCAGAATCACACCTGCAGAGCCAGAGACTGCTATTTCCACACGCTGGCTGGAGAAGCTGCAGCAGCAAAGTAAGTAAACTGTACAAAGCATAATCCCTCACCGGGCCCCTCCACCACTACTACACCTGCCTTGGTGACCCTCAGCCCTACCCGAGGAGGGCTTACCATCTACACTGCCCTAAATCACCTTCTTCAGGAGCAATACGGCAACGGTGGTTCTAACTGACCACATACCCCAGGTGGCGTCACAACAAAATCCCTGTATATAACCCCTTCCTTTTTGGACTGAGCTAAGGCCACGGGAACGGGTCACGACTACCGCGATCCCAGAGAGATAGCACTGGCCCGGCCCTGAGTACCCCACAGCCTGGGGGCGCCTCACAGACTTTATAACATATTGTGATATTGGACTTCGTCCCTGCAACACTCACAAATAAACGCCACAGTGCACGCAACACTGAATTATAGCAAATGCCAGCCTGAGGATGTTCTTTGTGGGTGGCGTTAGCGTGTTTTGTGCTCCAACCTATGGGATGTTTTAAGCAGTCACAGTGTCCTTTGTAATGTATACAGCAGTCTCAGTGCATTCTATCGGATGTATAAAGAAGGATCTCAGTGTATCCTACATGATGTGTATATACAAGTTTCACTGTATCCTATGGGATGTGTACAGAGCAGTCTCTGTATCCTATGAGATGTATACAGCCGTCTCAATATATTCTATGTCATGTGTATAGAGCAGTCTTAGTGTATTCTATGTAATGTATATAAAGCAGTCTTGAAGTCTCCTACATGCTGTATAAAACAGCCTCAGAGTATCCTATGTGATGTATACAGCATTCTCAGTGTATCTTATTTGATGTAAACAGCATTCTCAGTGTCTCCTATGTGACATACACAGCAGTCTTAGTGTCTCTTATGTGATTTATATACACCATTCTCAGTGTATCCTATGTGATGTATACAGCAGTTTTGTGTATCTTATGTGATGTATGCAACAGAGTCTTGAAGTCTCCTATGTGATGCATACAGCATGCTCCACCACAAGATTTCAGACCGAGGAGTGAAAAGAATTATCAGAAGAGTTGTCCAAGGACTGGGAATCACCTGTGGAGAGCTACAGAAAAAAACTGAAAGCAGGAAGTACAATTATTTCAAAACAAACAATAAGTAATGCACTCAATGTCCATAGCCTGTAAGCACGCTCTCCATGTAAGACACCATTGCTGAACAAAAAGCACGTTCAAATGCTTTAAAATCAACAAAATTTAGACAATTCTGTGATAACTGGGAGAATATAGTCTGGTCATATGAGACCAAAATTGAACTTGTTCGATACCATAAATACATCCCATGTTTGGAGACCGAAAGTTCCTGCATATCACCTCAAAAACACCATACCAACAGTGAGGTTTGGAGGTGGGAACCTCATGGTGTGGGGATGTTTTTCAACATATGCAACTGGCAAACTTTTTATAATTGAAGGAAGGATGAATGGAAAAATATACCGACATTCTTGATAAAAAAATCTGCTGCCATCTACCAGGATGAACGAGGGTGGACATTTAAGCAAAATAAAGATCCAAAACACACAGCCAAGGAAACGTGGCCCAGCTAATCACCTGACCTGAATACAATAGAAAATTTATGGAAGGAACCAAAGCTCATGGTGGGTTTACACACACCAATCATTGTATCCAATATCTGAACAGATCTCTGGTTGCAGTGAAATCATGGACACATAGTTCCATTTTGTGGCTGTGTACAACATGGAGCAATCTGTCCATGATTTCACTGCAACCAGAGATTGGTTCAGATATTGGATACAATGATTGGTGTGTGTAAACCCACCATCAGAGTTCATAGAAGAAGCCCATGGAACCTTCAGGGTTTGATGAATCTTTGTGTGGAAGAATGGACCAAAACCACACCTGAGCAATGAAGAGCAGTCATTTCTCCATACAGGAGGCGTCTTGAAGCTTCATCACCAACAAAGGCTTGTGTACAAAGTATTAAATAAGTTTCAGTAAGCGTGTTCAATACTTGTTCCCTGTTATTTATCATTATTACACATAACTTAATTTATGGACATCTATGGTTTGATTTCTTTGTGTGAATTGGTTGGTTGTTTCCTATGTCAATAGCAGCTTTAGAAATAGATTTACCTTGAAAATTGTTGACCTGTTCAATACTTATTTTACACGCTGTATGTTACATGAGCAGTCATCAGTTTCCTACTTCAGGAGGCATACATTAAAATAAGCATCTGTGTTTGGAACAACTTACTACTGAGATCAGTTCTTTACAAAACTTATTGCAAAGAGTCAAATGCGCTCCACACCGATGCAACCCTAGAAAAGCATTAGTGAGTAGCTACATCATGAATACTACTTAACATCATGTGCCATGCCATAATGAGCAATTCCAACCATCACATCAGGGGTGAGTTCATTACATATTTGATAGAACATAGCAGGCTAATGTTTAAATTAGTAGATTTGTATGGCCCGCCAATGATGTTATAAGTATCCAAATGACCCTTTGGAGAAAAAAAGGGTTCCTTACCCCTGAATTATTACAAAACCTAAGGAACCCAACATTGGAAAAGAACATTGAAATTTGATGAACCCTGACTATAGGATACACAGTCTAAAGATTGTAGGTTGTGAACAGAATTCTGAATCTTAGATCTTTCACCCTGTAATGAGAAGCGATGAGCGGCTCAGGCGTTCTACACATCTGTACTGAGAAGAGGAACCTTGTGAATAACTGAGAATAGAAATAAAATATAAGACTATCATTGCACTTACCTTATGTATTCTAAGATCCTGGAGCGTCAGACCACAGAAAATGGATAAAAAAAAAATAAAACCAGCATAGCTTGCAACATATTTGTGTGATTTGGTAAGAACAGCCAGATTGCATCAATATTCAGCCATGTGGTTTCTATTACAGAAAATCCGGAGCCAAAAGAGTAAACTTGTAGACAAAGTCGTACAAGGAATTTTATAGAGAGAATCACTACATTTCCTGATCTAATTGATCACATATTTGTGAATGAGACTATTACCGCGGCCATGGTAAGGGCATATTTTACAAGATGGTGAATGTCTACTTTTTACTGATCTTCTATATAGTTAGAAACTGGACTAACAAGCGACAAAAAGGCTTTGTAGCAAATCCTGGTTTGGATCCCTATCCTAAGTCATCTGAAGAATGCACCGTAATTCCTAGGTCACTGATGTTACAGGCTGGATCCTTTCTCTTGTTATTGTTACAAATCCCAATTTTCAAAAAATGTTTTTGTAAAATGTAAAGAAAGCAATAATGCAATGACTCGGAAATCTCTTATAGACATAGATCAGAAGGTGAAAGTCAGACATGTTTTTATTTCATTTGTAAAAATGAACTTATTTAGAAATCGATAACAGCAACACAGATCATACAAGTAATGACAGGGTTAACAAGAGACTGAAAAAGTAAGTGCTAATGAAAAACAGCTGGAAGTTCAATGCTCAATAAAGTCACATTCTTATGGCCGCTGTACACGTCCCGATATCGTAGTCCAACTTCAATAAAAAGTCACGTGGTTCTTGCGTTGCCGCCGATAACGTTCATGCGTTGTGTGGTGTGAATGTGCAATTCGATGCAAGAACGATGCCAAAACGATATCGGAGGGGAATTGTGCAGGCTCTCCAACTGCCCGATATTGGATGGATGATCTGGCAGGATCGTGCTGTGTCACAGCCCAATACCGACTTGGAGAGCAACTTCCCCTATTCACTCCCATGTTAAATGGTCGCTCTCTGGGTCGCTCGTACAAGGGGGCGTAGACATCGCAGTTGTGTTGCATGCCGATATCTCCCTGTGTGACAGCTCCTATGCGATCTTGGATTTCAGCCAAAAAAGTGCGCGCTCCCGCGCCGTTGTATACAATATCGAAACGATGTTGGGACGTGTAAAGTGGCCATTAGATCAATCAGATACACACTCCTTATTGAATGCAAAAAGTAAATTTTCTTGATAAGAACGAGCAACTTTCATAGCTTTTCGATAGGAGACAAGGTCCTATGAGGTTTGGTAGAGTGAGCACTCGGCCACAGCTCGGGAACGCCGGTCTACACAAGGGGCACAATTCATGACAGTACTTCGATGGTACCTTACACCAAAGAAGTCATCTGCTGGATTCAGATCGGGGATAGCAACTTTGATTTTCTATCATACTTCATAGGACCTTGTCTCCTACTGGAATACTCCAACATAAAAAAAACTCGCAACTATTGTGAGCAAGGCTTTTAGCTTGGCCAAAATGTGTTAAAAACTAAAAGTTGTTGGTTCTTATCAATAAAATTTACTTTTTGCATTAAACAAAATTAAAAAGGAGTGTGCATCTGATTTATCTTGGACTTTAAGGCTGTGTGCTCACAATCCGGAGGCACTTCATGTTGGACGCAGTGCCTTCAGACCTGTGGGAACCCACGGGTGCACGCACAGAGACCACAACCACCCTGTACTCATGATCTGCGGTCAGTGCAGGGCAGCTTCTCCCTGCATTCATCCAATGGTGATAGCTTCCGTATCCGCAGCATGAAATTAAATTGCTGCAGAGATGCGGAAGTCCAGAAATCATCACTGCAGGTGAAAACCCGCTGCGGTCGGGAAAAACATAGTGAGGATGGGATTTCTAGAAATACCATCTACTATGCTGATACTGTACAACACAGTGTTATGGATGCAGCAGCAATACACTGCATCCAAAATGCTGCAACTCCTGTTCGTGAACACACACTCTAACTGCTGGGATCCTAAACCAATCCCCACTCCTACACCTCCACAGCTCAACGCTTCTGTGTGCACGCCAATTACTTATTCAATTAAGCCACATGTCAGTGTTTAAAATATAGCATGTCAGGGAGTCAAAATTTGCCAATGGTTCACTAATCTGTGCCTAATAAATGGGGAACAACTTCAGGAAAATATTTCTCAAAGTAAAATTGGAAAGATTTTGAATATCCCACAATCTACAGTACATCATATCATCAAAATATTCAGAGATTGTGGAAAAATCCATGTGTAAAAGGGACAAAACTGGCAGTCAATATTGGATGCACACGGTGTCAGAATTGGGGTGGCACGGGCCCACCAGTAACAATGACTCTGAGGGCCCACTGATCAACTACATGCAAATATTCCTGGTCCACAACGGGTTACCGGCTCCGAGTCACAGTGCAGGTGAGTCTAACCCTGAGCCGTGAATACCGGTGGGTCGCAGGTGTGTCCAGCAGCCCCAACTTCTTCCAGAACGTGCAGCCCCACCAGGAGCACTAAACTGGGTTGAGCCCCCTTAGAGAAGAAGGGTAATCTCAAAGCACCCAACGGGCCTAGTAGTAAAGTGGGTTGTGCAGGACAGCGCAAGGATAGTGAGGAGGCGCAAAAAAGACAGCAAATGGACGATGAAAGTAGCTGAAGGAACATTCTGGGAGCCTCAAAGAGACTTCATCTTCCCCAGTGACTACTCGGCCAGCTACCCGCAAAGACTGTATAACTGTGTACCTGAACAGCTGAGAACTGTTGCCAGTAAAGTACCCGTACAGAGTCAGCAAGCCTCCGGTGTCTTATTCTGTTAAGAAGCAGCTGCTGCCACATCGTTCAGCTCAGTAGTAGCACTGCCTCGGGGATCCCACTCCGCCTGCAGGGAGCGTTATCAACTGGCTGCAATACTACCATCCCCGGCGGTCTGACAGCGGCGCTAGTGAGATCACCAGAAACTGCAGGTGGCGTCACGAGACTTTTATTATTGTATCCATTATTCAGCTGACCCCCCAGAGCTACAGGCCCGGGCACCAGCCACCGAGACAGCACCCCCCTAACAACGCCCGGGTACCGAGACCCCATACACCCCTGGATGGGTCACATTCGATTTTCGCCTGTGTAAAAAAAGGGTGTTAGCTACTTATACCTATTAAAAATGTAAGATACGGAATACCTGTAGAATTTTGTGACTTTGTATTGTCTCATATTGCTTGTACATGTCCCCTCTGAATTGTAAAGTGCCGCGGAATATGTTTGGTGCCATATAAATAAATAAAAATTATTATTATTACGGACAGTGCATAGATGATATCCATGTGTGATCCATTTCTTTTCAAGGGGCCATAGACTTGCATTTGTGACTTTAATAACCACACAGATAATTTTTATTAGTCCACAACAAAAAGGATTCGTGGAAAGACAATTTCATTATATGGCTTCAAGACTTATCTGCATAAATAATGAATAGCGCATATTCCAAAAAACTGGTGGGTGAAAGCCCTCATAATTCAGTTTTATACTATAGTAAATAGTTTCATAGTATATAGTAAATTTATTATGGTCATTACTTTAAATGTAATTCAAGTGTAATTTAAGTGTAATTCATTAAACACAAGTAAAATGTGTAATCCCCTCTGGAAGTGTAAATTTGGTGTTTGGGTTTCAGTGAATTAGCATGTCTTATTGTAGAAGTATTTTTAAGTAAATCCTACTGCAACAATAAAGGTGTATTGTTTCCTCATAGAAACTCAGGTAGTGGGATGTGATGTCCTCCACATTCAATGAAATGGCCAGCGTTGTATAAATGCTGGCCATTCTTGAGGTGACAGGCAGGGAAAGAGTTAACAAGCTTTGAGCAGGGCTAGTCAGTGTGAGTCAGCTAGAACCAGTTTATTCTGGTGGGCTTCCCGCCCAAATTCAAAAGACATGATTGGCTGTCAGCTGTCAGTCATAAGGTATATAAACAGAGGTTTTTAGTCAGAGCAGTCAGTCAGGTAGGAAGATACCTGGAAGCCAGAAGATGTCTGCTATTGAAGATCTTCTGGAGCGCCTGGTAGCCAAGGCAGGGGCTGCTGGAGGTGCGGACTGGCTGAGAAGATGTTTGGAGGAGCCTGTCCGGGAGCCGGTGGCAGAAGAAGGAGCCATGTCACCGCTGAGGGAGAGAGGACGGCGGAGGCATCCGGCTCTGATGACAGCGTCCGGAGGAAGAGTCAGAGAACGAGGAAGGGGAGGAGGGAGCCCTATTCGCCTCCCATTCACAGCCGACGGAGCCATGCTCCTGGGAGGAAGCAGGTGGCGCTGCAGAGCTCTGTTGCTGAATCGCAGAGTCGGAGCGGCAGGAGGGCACCGAGCACAAGGAGATCACCGTCACCTGACAGGCGGCGGGAGGCTGCACAGGAGAGAGGCCGTAGCAGGCCCGCCGGATCTATAAACCGCCCCAGTGCAGGGAGTGCTGTGAGGCAGCCGCAGCAAAAGAGCCTAAGAGCGGCGGCCGCAGCACTTCAGGTCTGGGGGCAGGTACCCGAGCCGTCAGCTGATGGCGCAGCTGGAGAGATGCCACAGCAGGATGCAGAGATGAACGAAGAATCGGGAGATGATGTGAGGGTATTGACCGGTCCTGCTGCCCCGTCGCTGTCTGGTGAGCATGAATCATTTTTATTTCATGATTCTAACATATCCCTGCCTGCTGATCAATTTAGAAGCATTATATCTCAGGCAGTGTCATCTGCTCTTACAGCAGTGTCTGCCTCTAAGGAAGGTGCAGTCAGGAGACATGGCGTTCCAGAGGCTTATTTTAAGGAAGCCATGTCTTGTGAACTGTCTCCCTTGGGTTTTCATTTAAGTGCTGCGGTAAAGGATAAGATTTGGGCTGGAGAATATATAGATTTATTTTCTTTACTGCCCGCAAGAGAATTGACAAAATGGGATAGAAAGGATGACAAAGTGGATGAGGATAAGAAGAGGATATACCGTTCTTTTAATAATTGGCTACAATGCTTTGCTATATACGCAGCAGTTTTAGGTGAGAAATATCCTCATTTATGTTCAGGGCTGTTTCAGCATACTGATATTGTTTTAGAAGCGTACCGCCATTTTGGGGGGGTTGCGTGGTTGGCGTATGACGAGGCGTTTCGTCAGAAGCTTTCTGTGCATCCCTCTTTGAAATGGGGTACTAAGGATGTGGGATTGTGGCTCCATATGATGGTGCCACAACGTCCACCGGTACTGAAACAGCCGTCTACACAGACTCCTAGGAAAGGCTTTTGTTTTGCCTTTAACGAGTCATCATGTAAGTGGATGCACAACTGCCGGTACAGGCATGAGTGTTCTTTCTGCGGGGGTAACCATTCCGCATTGAAGTGTATGAAAAAAGGGTGGTCAGGTTCCGTCTTCGGCTCGGGATGCCTTTCTTAAAAGCAATGACTCCAGTGAGGTTGCAAGAAATGCTCCCGTGGCTAAAGCGGTATCCAGACCGTCAGAAAGCGGACCTAATTAGGAATGGTTTTTTAAAAGGTTTTTATGTCCCTCCTTATGAGGGTTCAGGTTGTACTTTAGTTAACAATCTTCCTTCTGCAAGACTTTTTCCTCATATAGTTCGGGAGAAGATTTTCAAGGAGGTGGAAGCGGGTCGGTGCTCAGGCCCCTTCCGCTTCCTCCTTTTGCGAATTTTAGGATTTCACCTTTGGGTATAGTCCCTAAGAAAGAACAAGGTTCATTTAGGATGATCCATCATTTATCATACCCGGCTGGAGCTTCTCTTAATGATCAGGTGTTGGCTGGCTCTGCTTCTGTCTCATATGCACCTTTTGATTTAGCTATTGATTTGCTGTGCATTGCTGGACGGGGGGCATGGCTGGCCAAGACCGATATTAAGTCTGCTTTTAGACTGTTACCTGTGGACCCTGTCGGTTTTAATTCTTTGGGTTTTTCATTTGACGGATGTTTTTATTTTGATCGCTGTTTACCCATGGGCTTTTCCCTTTCGTGTAGTTATTTTGAAGCATTTTCGTCATTTTTACAGTGGTGCGTTCAATTTTCCTCCGTCGGCGGTTTTATGACGCACTACTTAGACGATTTTTTGTTCATTGGCTCCGCTTTTTCGGATGATTGCGGTGAACTCTTAGAGTCATTTTTGTCAAAGGCAGACGTTTTTGGGGTTCCTATAGCGACTGAAAAGACTGTGTCTCCGTGTCATTCCTTGGAATTTCTTGGCATTGTCATAGATTCCGTCAATATGGAATGCAGGTTGCCTGATGACAAGCTTGAGAAATTGAGGAGTTTAGTAGATACATTTTTGGATTTGGATGGAGCTACTTTACGGGAATTTCAGTCTCTTGTAGGGAGCTTAAATTTTGCCTTAAGGATCATCCCGGCAGGTCGTCCGTTTTTGAAGAGGTTATATGACCTCATGAGAGGTCATAGTAATCAGTCATCTGTTATCGCTTTGTCTTCTGCGGTAAAAGAGGATTTAAGTATATGGCGTGAATTTTTACATGACTTTAACGGTATATCTTGTTGGCAATCTGCTTTTCGATCGGCGTCTTCTGCGCACCTGTTCTTTTCCCGGTCCACCTTAGGTTTTGGGATATATTTTTCGGGTTCCTGGATATCGTCGGTGTGGCCTTCTCATTTGTTAGAATCCATTTGTGATGAAGTAGCGGTTCAGGAGGTTTTTATAGCTTTTGTAATTTTTTCAGTTTTCGGCTCCCGTTTTCGTAATTCGAGATTGTTATTACCGGTGATGTCCAAGGGAGCTTGTATGGCTTTGAACACCCTTTCTTCCAAGAACTGCCGTATCTCAGCAATCTTGAGGAAATTGGTGTTTTTGTTTTTGAAACTTAACATTTGGGTGAAAGCCTCTTTGTCCAATGTTAATGACCATGCATTTTGCAATCTTCTTTCTCAACAACATATTTCGCAGTTTCTGATGATGCGTCCAGAGGCGGCAAAGGACAGGATTTTATGCCCGAACGAGCTTTGGGAGGTTTTGGGAACGTGACTTCACAATTTATTATTAGGTCCCTTGCACCTAAAACATGGATCGCATACGCGGCATCGTGGAAGAAATGGGTGAAATTTTGTAATGTCAAAGCAATGCCATTTAATGTTACATCCACGGATTCAGCTCTTTCATTTTTAATTTTGCTTGCAAGCCAGGATTGGTCGTATTCTGCAATGGCTCAAGCGTTAGCTGGAGTTTCATTTTTCCTAAAGTTGCATGGAGAGCCTCCATTGACTAGTTTATTTTCTGTGAAGCAGTTTTTGAAAGGCTACAGAAAGTCATTTTCCCATACCGATAATAGGCAACCTATATCTTTGAGCCTGCTGTCGCAGCTTTGCACTTCAACGGAGTCAGTTTGTTTTTCACCGTATGAAGCAGTTATGTTTCGTACGCTATTTTTAATAATGTTTTATGGGGCCTTTCGTATATGTGAAGTGGTGGCCGAAAGCAAGACTCAGTCTTCCGGGCTTCTGTTGTCCGATGTGTCTTTTTCCGGGTCTTCTTTAGTAATGTTTTTGCGCAGATCCAAAACGGATCAATGGGGAAAAGGGCAGCGGATTTCTCTTCATGGGATTTCTGGTAGTTCAATCTGCCCTGTTTCAGTTATGAAGTTTTGGTTATCTATTAGGGGTGCGCATCAGGGCTCCTTATTTGTCCATAAGGATGGCACCCCTGCTACTAAATTTCAATTTCGGGCAATATTGCAACGATGTTTGAAACATTTGGGTAGGGATGATGAAAGAATCACATCTCATTCATTTCGGATTGGAGCAGCATCGGTAGCTGCATCACATGGAGTTCAGTCCATCAATATAAAAAGTATTGGTAGATGGAAGTCGAATGCCTTTAAAAGATATATTCGCCCTTATGTTGAAATTTGAGGTTATTAATATTTGTTTTCTTCCAGGTCCCAAGGTGGTGTGGATAATAGGACATTCGTTCGTTTTTTGGGCAAGAAACAGAGCTCTGGGACGCAGTTACACGGAAAATTTGTCTTTTAACATAAATGAAGTAAATGTTTTTTGGCATGGAGTTAGAGGTTTAAGATGGGGTTCAGTTCATACGTTAGTAAGTGAGTTGCTTCTTCGTTTCCCGCGTCCTGAGGTAATTATTCTTCATGTCGCGGGAAACGATTTGGGTAAATGTTCCACGCTAAGTTTGTTGTGGCACATTAAGACGGATTTGTATCGCCTGAGCCAGGAAATCCCGGGTGTCGTATTGGTTTTTTCAGAAATAATATCCAGGCTTTGCTGGAAGTCCCCTGGAGCATTGTTTTTAGAAAAAATCAAAAAGAAGGTCAATAGGAATATAGCAAAGTTTATGCCACTAGTAGGTGGGTTTTCATATAGGCATAAGGATTTGGAAGGTTTTTTAGTGGGTCTTTACAGGAAGGATCGAGTCCACTTGTCAGACATTGGTCTGGACATTTTTAATCTTGGACTTCAGAACATTGTGGAAAATTGGTTGGGGGGGGCCGACAATCTTTGATTGTCGCCCGGTGGGTTGCCCAGGGATTCTGGGTGAACTAGTTTGCAAGATGATGAATTTAATGGGTTATTTATTCTTATTTAATAATTTATTTATTTATGAAAATTATTTATTGGAGAAAATTTATTAAATTAAATTATTTTGGTAATCCTTAATAAAGTACCAATTAAAAGTTTTATTTACCACAACGTTCTGAAGTATGCTTCTTATTAAGTAGTGTAAGTAAAGGTTTTTTATGGTAGGTGAAAAGAAGAGTATGACTTGTCGCCTCATGAAATGGCCAGCGTTGTATAAATGCTGGCCATTCTTGAGGTGACAGGCAGGGAAAGAGTTAACAAGCTTTGAGCAGGGCTAGTCAGTGTGAGTCAGCTAGAACCAGTTTATTCTGGTGGGCTTCCCGCCCAAATTCAAAAGACATGATTGGCTGTCAGCTGTCAGTCATAAGGTATATAAACAGAGGTTTTTAGTCAGAGCAGTCAGTCAGGTAGGAAGATACCTGGAAGCCCCCGCCCACCCTCCCTTGTTTTATTATATGCTATGTGTTATGGTACTTTGTTAGAGGATAGGGTTGCCCAGGGATTCTGGGTGAACTAGTTTGCAAGATGATGAATTTAATGGGTTATTTATTCTTATTTAATAATTTATTTATTTATGAAAATTATTTATTGGAGAAAATTTATTAAATTAAATTATTTTGGTAATCCTTAATAAAGTACCAATTAAAAGTTTTATTTACCACAACGTTCTGAAGTATGCTTCTTATTAAGTAGTGTAAGTAAAGGTTTTTTATGGTAGGTGAAAAGAAGAGTATGACTTGTCGCCTCAAGGTCCAGTCCACATCATTTGGGTATTTTGTGAATTATGTATTTTGGTGTAATCCCCATTGATTATAATAGGGCCAAGCAGAATTATGGTATTTTTTACTGCATGATGAGGTCAGCTTATGGGGTTTAGAAAGTTACTTGGACTGTTCAGCTACTGTGTTTCAGGGGAAGCTAATCTGGCCCTGGTAACCCTTTTCTTGGAGGTACATCTGAAGGTGAGGAGGTCAGAGTCAGCACCCTTTCTCGTAAACTACTGAAAAGCCCTAGGCACAAAGCCCCTACCTCCATCCATGGACCAGGAAAACCCAGCAGCTTCAAATGAAGGGTATAACAGCAGCTCCAGCAACACGACTGCACACCACTGGTCCACTATGTGAAATGAAACTCAATCAGCAACATCTAGTGGAAGAAGCTGAACTATTTAAGGCTAAGGAGGTGGAGAACAGAAAGCTCAGATATCACCTCAGCTAAGCTATGAGTCACTCCGACCACATATTCAGCAACCTCCACCTGCAGACCGCAGTGTGACTGAGGGAAAAAAAGCTTAGTTTAAATCACAGCAGCAGCACTTCTTGACTGCCAGGGAGTCAATACATGACAGCTGCAAGGGGATAATAGGGATATTGGGGGCTGCAAGGGGATGATGAGGATATTGGGGGCTGCAAAGTGATGATGGGGATCAGGGAAAAATAAAACATCCCCTGAAAATAAGACCTAGCACATCTCTGGGTACAAAAAATAGGGGTATATGTGACTGTAACGGAGTGGGTAGCCCTGATTGTATTATTATTGAAATGGACACTGAAGTGGACATTACACAGTCCGATACTGCCCCCTTGTGGGCAAGTGCTGAAATTGCTGCAGAGATAATGACACCGACTGCTGATCCCCTCCCACAACAGCCGTGTGCTCAGGAGGAAAAAGTGCGGGAAAGACAGAAGGAGACGGAGCTCGACCTGGACAGACCTGCCTGTGGGTGTTCCTCGAGAGAGGGCTTCCTTGCGACACCTTTCTGGAACGATCACGCCGCGGAAGCCGTTGCGACAACCCCCAGGCTGCAGAACATTGTTACCATGAGCCTAACCTGACTGCAGAACATCACACTCCTAGAGCATATTCAGAGACTATGACGGACACAAGGGAGCCACCTTCGAAATCTATATTTTTTTTTTTCTCTTTTTTTTTTCCTTTTTCCTCGGACTGAGAGACTATAAACCGGTACCTGTGGAGAGGACTGAGGAAACCCCCTTCATCGCTTCACCTGGAATCGCCATCGTTAGACCCCAGGCCTGCGACGTGGGAGCTACGCCTTCTGTTGTTATAGACTGGTAACATACATTGAGGGAAAGCTAGGGAAAGATATTGCCAGCACTGTTTTGTTTCTTGCCGTGCATCCGGAACTGAATATCAGGGTATTCAACCTTCCCTATGTGTGCAGCCAAACCGGTTGAATGTGTTATCACCATGTTTAATAGTAAAGAAATGTTTCCTCCCGTTAAATCTGAGTATGGGGATTTTGTTGAAGCAGATCATAGACACACACCCGCGGCCTTAGTGCCGGTCACTTCATCTGGCGTAGTCGGCAGGATCTGTGATCAACAAAATCCTCTCCCGGTAGTAGCTTATAACCAGACAGCTCCCCCAGCGTCTATTGTCAATCAAGTGAGAAAGTTTAACGGACGGAATTATCCTGTACCTGAATGGACAGAACAACTCAAGATAGTGGGGGAAATGTATAACATTGATCCTAAAACCCTAGCAGAAATGTCCATGCTAACATTAGAGGGGGAGGCGTGGACGACAGTCAGGCTGGAGACGGTTAGGGGTCGGCGTACATTGGATGACTTGGTGCGGGTGCTGGAGAACACCTATGGGCCGACCACATATGCGGGGACATTGCGCTATATGTTCTTCCGGCGTACTCAGCTCGAGTGGGAGGACATTCCTCAATATGCAAACGCCCTCCAAGTACTGCTTGAACAAGCCTGTAGGAAAGAAGAACAGATAGCTAGTACAGACTCCCGTGACCTCGTGCTGAGAGATCAATTTGTGACAGGGCTGAGAGACCCGTACCTTAACCGCTCATTGCAGGATCTAGTCCGGATAAATCCGGCCCTTACGTTCGCTGAGGTTAAACGGGAAGCGATAGAACGTTCTAGGGGAACTGTCATGGAGACACAGACTTATACCACGGCTTGCAGGTCCATATCCGGTACCAGAACTCTGAACAGTGACACGGAAGAACTGAAACAGATGGTGGCAGAGTTACAGAAACAGGTGCTACAGCTCACACTAGACCAACAGGCGGACAGGCAAGCGAGACAACAACCCAGCCGGCCTATGGGAAGGTGCTGGACATGCGGCGACCCCCGCCATAGAGCAAACCGTTGCCCCCAGAACTTTCAAGTCCACCCGCGGTCCGATTTACCAGAACCAGCAAGCCGTGCCCCTCAACAGTGGCCGCCGTTAAACTAGACGCCCCTGCCAAAGCGGCTCACTCGGCAGGGGAGGCTAAGGAGAAGGGTGTAGGGAAACAGAGCCAGCAACGGAACAAACTTGCATCAAACAGCCCCACCCTGGAAGTATTGCTGGAAGGGATTGCCGTGCAAGGACTAATGGACACTGGGTCTCAGGTATCCACCATCTCCGAGCAGTTTTATGAAGAATATCTGAAGCCGCGGGTTGCCTATGACCCTGATACTGCCATCAAGATCAAAGCAGCCAATAATCCACCCATTCCGGTGACGGGAGTTGCCTGGATGAACACCGAAATCTGTGGGCAGGACCTCGGGAAGAGGGGGATAATCGTGGTCAAGGAAGGCTTTGGATCAGAAGCGCCCATGCTTATTGGGATGAACATCCTGAAAGATCTGGATCTGGTGCTGTTTACCAAGAGGGGACCCAAATACTGGCAGGAGGTGACCGCACACAGGGCCACTCGCCGAGCCTTTCAACGAGAGGTCCGGACCTGCAGCCTCCAGCGAATGGCAGAGGAACAACTGCAGCTGGCCACGATCACCGTACCCCGCCATAATAGGATAACTTTACCGGCTGAGAAGGAGACAGTTATCTCGCTACCCCTTAGCACCACAAGACAGCTTGAAGGCGTGGAGGTGCTGATTGAGCCGCGGACCCCGAAGGAAGGGAAGTTGAATCCACTAGTTGCTCGAACGCTAGCTGTTGTGAGAAAGGGAAGGATTCCTGTTAGGCTGGGCAACACGGCTAACGTGTGTGTCGACCTAGAGGCTGGGACACAGCTCGCCCGAGTTTACGCCCTACCCGAAGAGGTGAATCCTATGAGCCCCCTCCAGTTTGCACCGTCTACAGAGGGAGATTGGACAGTGACTGTCTCTGCCATGGCCACTGCCACAGACGACACCAAAGCGGGGCGAGAACTGCGAGAAAAGTGTCAGTTGGACACATCCCAATACTCCAAACAGGAGGTGTCCCAGATAGAGGAACTACTACAAGAACACCAGGCGTCCTTTGCCCGGTATGACACCGACTTTGGGTGCACCACCAGTATCAAGCACGAGATCCCCACGGGTGACGCCGCTCCTATCCGCGAGAGGTACCGCCAAATACCTCCCCAACATTACCAAGAAGTGAAAAACCTCCTGAATTCCATGTTACATGCCGGAGTGGTACGAGAAAGCCAGAGCCCCTGGGCTGCACTGGTGGTGATAGTTAAGAAGAAAGACGGGTCCCTGAAGTTCTGTGTGGACTACCGCTGCTTGAATGCTTGCACCATCAGGGACTCGTACCCTTTGCCAAGGATCGAAGTGTCCCTGACATCCCTGAAGAAAGCCAGGTACTTTTCTTCCTTGGATCTGGCCAGCGGCTATTGGCAGGTACCCATGCATGAGAAGGATAGAGAGAAGACTGCTTTCATCCTACCCATGGGCCTGTACGAATTCGACCGGATGCCCTTTGGCCTGAACAACGCGCCAGGGACTTTCCAGAGGCTGATGGAGCGCTGCTTGGGGGACTTCAATTTCGACTTCACCCTCATCTACCTGGACGACATTGTAGTCTATTCGGCCACATTTGAACACCTACAGCAGCTGGGCCGTGTGTTCCGTAGGTTGAGAGAACATGGCCTGAAGTTGAAACCCAGCAAGTGCCGTCTTCTGCAGCCAGAGATCGATTACCTGGGTCACCGGATCTTGGCCGAAGGTGTTCAACCGTCTCCAGAGAAAATAGCCGCCGTACGGGACTGGCCACAACCTGCAAATGTCAAGGAGGTCAGGGCTTTACTGGGGCTGGCTACTACCGCCGGTTCGTCAAAAACTTCGCCCGGCTTGCTGCACCACTACACAACCTGCTTCGAGGGACCACCAACAGCCCCAGGGGACGACCCATCAGCTGGGGACCCAGCCAGGAAATGTCCTTCCAAGCCCTAAAGGATGCTCTGACATCCCCCCCATCTTGGCATATGCGGACTACAATCTGCCCTTTCAACTACATACCGATGCCAGTCTACAGGGTCTAGGGGCAGTACTCTCTCAGGTACAAGAAGGCAAGGAACGTGTCATAGCCTATGCCAGTCGGTCCCTACACGAGGGTGAGAAGAACCCCATCAATTACAGCTCGTTCCGGCTGGAGCTGTTGGCCCTAACGTGGCTATGACGGAAAAATTTGCAGGATATCTCATGGGGACAGAAATACTAGTTCTGACAGATAACAATCCGTTGGCCCACTTAGAGAATGCAAAACTCGGAGTCATGGAGCAGCGTTGGATGGCCCGGCTCTCTAAGTTTAACTACAATATCAGATATAGAGCTGGGGCTGAGAATCAAAATGCGGACAGCCTGTCTAGAGTGACATTCCCCTTACTCACTAGAGACCGGGATGAAGAACTAGAAGGAGACGAGACACCTGACTTCGCAAGGCTTGCCCGACAGATGATGGATTGCCGCCAGTATGTTGTGGGTGAAGCTGGAACTCAAGTGGGGGCCCCGCTGTCTCCCCAGGAGTGGTGCAGACTCCAGGACCAGAACCCTGAATGGGCCCTACTCAAGCAATGGGTGAAGCAACAGCAGAAGCCTTCCTCTGATGCACGGTCGCGACTGTCCACCGGGACCTTGACCTTGCTCAGCCAGTGGGATCGGCTGATTCTGAGAGAAGAGGTACTGTATCGGAAGGTTCTCCTGTCCCACATGTTGGAGGAATGTATACAAGTGGTGGTGCCTGCCCAATTGGCCTGTGAGATGGTGGGCGAAGCACACAAAAGGAACGGTCACTTTGGAATAGACAAGACCTTTCGGTGGATTCAACAGTCCATCTACTGTCCGGGGCTCCGCAAGCTGGTTGAAGATGTCTGCAGAACCTGTTGCACCTGTGAACTTCACAAGCCCACTGAGCAGCGTGCACCTGTCCAGACAATTAAAACATCCAGGCCTCTTGAGCTGTTGATGGTGGATTATCTGTTGATTGGGACGGCGAGTAGTGGCTATCAATACTGCCTAGTCATGGTGGACCACTTCACAAAATTCGCCGTCGCTGTTGCCACCAAAGACCAGACTGCCGAATCAGCTGCACGGGCCATCTGTCGACAGTTCATCCACGTCTATGGGTGTCCGGAGAGGTTGCACTCTGATCAGGGGGCTTGTTTCGAGGGCAGAGTTATCGAAGAGCTGCATCGGATATATGGGATTCAGAAGTCAAGGACCACCCCTTACCACCCACAAGGGAACGGTGCGTGTGAGCGCTTTAACCGGACTCTACTCCAGTTGATCCGCACCTTAGCCAATGATAAGAAGGACCAATGGCCCCAATTCCTTCCAGATCTAGTATGGGCCTACAACAACCAAGTCCACTTTGTGACTGGCTACACCCCACACACCCTTCTCTTTGGCCGCCCGGGAAAAGGGGTCCATGACCTGAACCTATTCCGCCCTGAAGAAGAGGTCTACAATACCTACCCATCCTGGCTACATGCCCACCGACAGAAGATGGAAACTGTACACCGGCTAGTGAGCCAACAAATCCGTAACTGGATACATGCTGACCCACTCCCAGTACAAGAGGAACCCTTGGAGTTGGGACAGCTAGTCCTGCTTCGTATTAGGAAGCCTCAAGGAAAGCTTCGAGCCAAGTGGGAGGCCGAAATCTACCTGGTAGTCGAACGCCCCTACCCCAACAGTCATGTATACCGAGTGCGGGGTGAAGACAGTGGCAACACCTGCACCGTACACCGAAACATGTTGCGCCCCTGCCGGTCCCAGCCTGACTCGCCGACCACGGTACCTAGAGGGGGTGACGCTGCTGACATGACTGACATCATAGATACTATTCAGCATAGCGACCACGTTGACTCCGAGGTTGGTGACCACCTACCCAGACTAGTTCTTCCCCCTGTGGACCGACTGAAGTGGAGCGTACAAAAGGTGACGAGTTGGGGAACAGCCGACCCTTGCGGCGCACTGGCCGCACCACTGCTGGGGTCCCTCCCGGACGGTTCTACAGGGACCAGTATGTATGGCCCACTTCTCAACCAACCCCTGTGACATCTACAGCCATCACTGCCTTGGAGCCGGCGGTTGTTGACAGGGACTGCCAACCTTTAAGTGGGGGGGTATGTAGCGAAGTCGGTAGCCCTGATTGTATTATTATTGAAATGGACACTGAAGTGAACATTACACAGTCCGATACTGCCCCCTTGTGGACAAGTGCTGAAATTGCTGCAGAGATAATGACACCGACTGCTGATCCCCTCCCACAACAGCCGTGTGCTCAGGAGGAAAAAGTGCGGGAAAGACAGAAGAAGACGGAGCTCGACCTGGACAGACCTGCCTGTGGGTGTTCCTCGAGAGAGGGCTTCCTTGCGACACCTTACTGGAAAGATCACGCCGCGGAATCCGTTGCGACAACCCCCAGGCTGCAGAACATTGTTACCATGAGCCTAACCTGACTGCAGAACATCACACTCCTAGAGCATATTCAGAGACTGTGATGGACACAAGGGAGCCACCTTCGAAATCTATATTTTTTTTTTCTCTTTTTTTTTTCCTTTTTCCTCGGACTGAGAGACTATAAACCGGTACCTGTGGAGAGGACTGAGGAAACCCCCTTCATCGCTTCACCTGGAATCGCCATCGTTAGACCCCAGGCCTGCGACGTGGGAGCTACGCCTTCTGTTGTTATAGACTGGTAACATACATTGAGGGAAAGCTAGGGAAAGAGATTGCCAGTACTGTTTTGTTTCTTGCCATGCATCCGGAACTGAATATCAGGGTATTCAACCTTCCTTATGTGTGCAGCCAAACCGGTTGAATGTGTTATCACCATGTTTAATAGTAAAGAAATGTTTCCTCCCGTTAAATCTGAGTATGGGGATTTTGTTGGAGCAGATCATAGACACACACCCGCGGCCTTACTGCCGGTTACTTCATGACGACGGAACGTCAGGGCATATATGTGAGCATTCACAAACAGGGTCAAGGCTGTGTTCACTTGTGAGTACCATTTTACAATGTATGTATAAATACAGTATAATCTACTTATATAGTTGAGTAACTTTTTGGATACTTTACATTGCTTTTGTTACATTTAGTAAAAGTTTGTAGAAGAGCCCAGAGCTGCAATCATAATTCTGCTGGTCTCCATTTGAATAGTTGACAAGTTTGGCATCAGACTTATTTTCAGGGAATGTTCACACCAGCGTGTAAAATTTTGATACGATAGTAGAATTATTTTTTTCTTGCTGGTCATCCATGTGCTGTTTGTATGCAATCTGTTTTTTTTGTATCAGCAGCTATTATTCATTTACAATCATTTGCAGGACCATTAACAGTGTCCTATTGTAGAGAAGCAGCCAGCTCCCTCCAGCATCGCCCCCTGCAGGCAGACGTTGTCACCTGGAACAAAAAGAGAAACCTGCAGTTTCTGAGGGGGAAGAGAACCAGTTCAAGGGAGAGCTATGGTACAGCATGGGACTATAAAAATGGGAGCTGCTGACGGAAGTGGCAGTTTGGCGCCATATAGTCAGAAGGAGCAGACCTATGTGCAGGGTTACCAATCCCACCTATCCCCATTAAGAGAGAGCCTGATCCATGCAAGCTCATTGTATGTACAACCTGCAAGAAACCAGTGCGCGATCCTGGTGCACCCTCCACCTTAGACCCCACAACAGAGCTACATGGTCAATACGCAGACTCCTCCGGTCAAGACCCTGTAGCAGAGCTACATGGTCAAGTCGCATGCTACTCCAGTCAAGACACCACATTCTGGGCTATGTGGTCAAGCCACAGATCCTTCTAGTCAAGACCCCCCAGCAGAGCTGTATGGTTAAGCCACAGACTCTGCCGGTCAAGACCCCACAGCAGAGCTATATGGTCAAGCCGCAGACTCCTCTGGTCAAGACCCCACAGCAGAGCTACATGGTTACGCCGCAGACTCCTCTGGTCAAGACCCCACAGCACAGCTACATGGTCAAGCCGCAGACTCCACCAGTCAAGACCCTACAGCGGAGCTACATGGTCGAGCCGCATACTGTGCTAGTGAAGAGCTACGTACTTAAGCCACAGACTCTGTCGGTCAAGACCCCACAGCAGAGCTACATGGTCAATCTGCACACTCCTCTGGTCAAGACCCTAATTAAGTAAGCACACACTCCCTAGTCCATAGTGTGGGCCCTGTTGATAAGTTAGGGAGACTGGTTTATTGAGAGATTGCAGTGAAGAAATGGAAAGACTGATGAGTTAATATTGCAGACCCATTGAGTGACTGCAGGGTTATTAGATGGAGAGGTCTCCCCGTTGTACAAGAGAGTGACCACCAGGAAGCAGTATAGTCTGTCCAGAATTGAGTTCTAATATTGGTTTGTATAATCTTGCACCTATATATTGAGCTTGAAGTGCATTAACCTGTTGTAAGCCTTTGTCTATTTCTCTATCACCATCTGTTCTGTCCCCTTCTGATGACTGCAAATCTCAAGCGCTCTAATCACCAGTCTTTTAGATGATTGTATACATGTACTTACATCACCAAACGATGGACAGACAGTGTCAATTCATTCGTTACTGCAGCTGTAGAAAGACCAGGAGAAACACTGTAGTTTTCTTCCAAATCTTGCATTGGCTACAATGGAACGATAGGTAAAAAGGAATAATCTGTACAGAGTTGCACACATGTGTCTTCAGTAATGACTTCTCTAAACTAAACTTGTGAAGAAGGGAGGGGCATCCTGTACAGAGACCAACTAAGGGAGGGAGGTAGGGACAATCTTAGTACACAGTCTAATCTACCTGGTAACAGTAAAGGAATATCCTGATAGGAGGTAAAATACACAATGCAAAAAATAGACATTGCAGGTTGTTCCCATTCGTGGGACACAACACTCCCCATCTGAAATCGTCCGATTCCACAAGTCTTTGTACGACATATGGAGTTGACTTTGTCCCTCGACGTCATGAAACCTGCAACGAGAGGAGAGAAGAGTACACAATGCAACAGTAATGCAGTATTTGAGTCCATGCTTGCAGTGAAACGGAGTCCTTGAATGGAGATATAAAAAATGCAAATGAAAATGAGTCCAACAGGAAAAAACCCATCTTTGGATTGAGGAAGCCACAACATGGCAACTCTTCCACCAACCCAACAATCCAATAGTAAAGTTTAGTCTGAAGTAAAGGTTCACGGTCGATTGGACACTGACAGTTCTGTGTCCTGGTACGGCAGGGGTAGGAGGAGGTGCACTCCCCACAGTGCAGCAGAGTCCAGCAACAAGTCAAGTTCATGTAACTTCTGATCGAAGGAGCCACTGGGCGATGCACCTGGACTGAGTGTCAGCCTGCACAACAGCTGACCAGGTTGGAGAGTATCCAGGGTAATGAAACCTCAGCCCTTGTCCTGGCACCTGGGACACATGTCTTGTGCTGTAGGTTGGCCTTAGAGTCTTTCCAGGCTCTTGTTCCTTCTGCTCGAGTTCGTGAACGACAAGAATAGGGCAAAGGTTGTTGGACAGCCAACCTGGGGGTTGTGACCCGAGTCTTGTTCTCCACTCAGCTAGCTGGAGGTTGTGAAGATGAAATGCCACTGTTCGGGTGTGGCTCTCTTGGCTTCAGCTACAGCACAGAGCTCCAGCTTTGGTATGGTGCATTGACCATATAAAGATTTACGGCAAATTCCACACTCCACAGTTGGATTTATACAGTATATGCATATCAATTTTATTATACAAAATTAAATCACACAGGCTTTTAAAACCATCCCCTAAAACAACCCCGAGACAGTGTGGTTACAGCTTCATAATCACATTACAGGCTTAGATACCATAACACAGTACAATCAATAGTTATGCCAGCATAAGATGAGTATCTATATTTCCATGCCAGGGTGAGAATCCTGGAACATATGAGGGATATGGCAGGAAGGCAACGGAGGCTACCACGAGTGAAGAGATATCCGCTCTAAAAAATATCCCAAAAGACTTCACTGGGCAGTGTGACTTGGTATGCCGACAATCTATGGGGTCATGTAACTAATGATCTGGGCAATTGTTCAATAGGATGTGTATTGGGAACTCCTACAGTGTACTTCCTGTATCCCTGGCCCTCAAGTGAGGACATTAAGGGGGAAGAGGGAGTCACAGGATTTATTGACATATAGATACTCATCTTATGCTGGCATAACTATTGATTGTACTGTGTTATTATCTAAGCCTGTAATGTGATTATGAAGCGGTAACCAAACTGTCTTGGGGTTGTTTTAAGGGATGGTTTTAAAAGCCTGTATGGTCAATTTATGAATTGGAGATTGTACGGCTAGTGAATCAAAATGAAATGGATCCTAGAATTTTGTTAGTGACTGCTTGGTATGGTGCTTGCAGGTTTCGAGTCAAGCTTGGCTCTGTCCAGGGTGAAACTGTGTTGTACCTTTTTGCTGGTCTCTGATGCATTCAATGAGGCTGCTGCGGCTGTGGCCTTAGTAGATGAGTCGTAGGAAAAGTAGGTTTGTCTCCTAATAGCAGAAAGAGTCCTTGGAAAACCAAGGTGCAGGGCTTGGAGTTGCTGTATGGCCTTCAGAGACTTCTTCTCCGTCTCCCACCTGTGTGTCCACCTGTGTTGTCTCTGAGATGGTGGTGTAGTGTTCCTGTTGATGCTCTCGGTAGCAAGCTGTCTCAGCAGTACCCTGTTTTGAACTGCGATGGGTGTCTTGAACCCAAGAGTACCGTGGATGCTGTTTTCAACAGGCGAGACTCCTCATTTCGTAGTAAGTTCATTACAGGGTGAAGCTTCAAAGGTGAACGTGCCTTGTTCAACATCGGGTGGTGTGCTGAGGTTGTGTTGCATGGGGAGAACACTAGGACCTTCGGTAACAGGTAGGAGTTGAGAGAGGGGCTCTTACTTTGAGCACTGAAGTCTAGCGCGACTTTGGCTTGACCAGATTTGTGATGGAGATAGGCTTCACAGGTTCGGAACTTTGCAGTTGCTTGCTGTGAAATAATAATAATAATTTATTCATTTATATAGCGCTATTAATTCCATAGCACTTTACATACATCAGTAATGCTGTCTCTCTTGGAGCTCACAATCTAAACATCCTATCAGTATGTCTTTACAATGTGGGAGGAAACCGGAGTGCCCGGAGAAAACCCACGCAAACACGGGGAGAACATACAAACTCCTTGCAGATGTTGTCCTTAGTGTACTTGGTGGGAATTGAACCCAGGACTTCAAGACCCCAGCGCTGCAAAGGCTACAGTGCTAACCACTTGAGCCACTGTGAAATCCCTTGGCAACTCAGGTTTTGTGGGAAGAGAGGGTGAGGGAGCTACCCAGCTGTTGTAGTTGTCTCCAGTGGGTTTGATGCTCGTGACCCTGATCACCTTGTCTTCCTCTGTAGGTGGTGAGTCATTGGCCTGGTTTACAGGGTAGAGTGCTGTTGACTGGAGGTTGTCGTCTTGAAGACGAAGCAGGTTTGGTTGTCAGGTGGTTGTTGTTGCAACTTAGTGCTTTACCCGGTAGTGAAGTGGGTATGGCAGAAAGGACACATCTTGGTCGTCTGCAGTGATGATGGTTCCTTCTTGAGTCGTTCTCTTCCTCAGCGCTGCCTGTTCGCCTAACTCCTGCTCCCGCTTCCGCGCACAGTGCCCCAATCCAGCAGCCAAAGGTCCTGTCGGGCGACTGGTACCAAGTCCCCTGACCCTAGTATGGCTGCCTTTTCAGCGGGTGTTCCTGGAGTCAGCCACAGCACACCTGTGGCCTCCGGTTCCGTGGTTGGAGTGTAGAGTCTCCTCGCCACCTTCAGGGTCGGTCCCTGGTGTGCAACCTGCCCCTCCGCTTCACTTCAGATTCGGGTGCATGGGTGAATTGCTCACTTCCTGTGCCCCTAGGGCCCCCTCTGTCTCTCTGCAGTCTGCTGTTCTGGGACCTGGAACAAGCCGTATCTCCGCTCAAGTCCTCAGAGTCCTTCTCCTTTTACTGCTCCCACATTCTGCTTCTCTCCTTGACTAACTACTTCCTGTTGTCTCTCCTCTTTGTCTCCTCTCCTACTTCCTGACTGTTCTTCCTAACTTACCACCCTCCACCTTTCTCCCCACCATCCCACTGACTACCTGGACCCTCCCTCTATCGGGTCCACCCGCGGTCCCTGGGACCGAGTGTGTTGGGTGCTTTTGTGAGTGTCCGGACTTACCATCCCGTTTACTGAGAACAGGAATACTACACCCGTGGACTGGGTGCAGTACCCTTCTGTGGTGAACAGACCGCAGGGGCACCACAGATTCTTTAATGAAAACAAGTTATCAGTGATCCAAAGGTTTAGAAGGTGATAACTTATTCATTGGTGGAATCTGATCAGTGGAAACTACACCGTCAGAAGAATATGGCACTTTTATCCCTATTATAAACTGCAGCAGCCGATAATGATGTGACCACGGCTCTATTCATCATCATTGGGGCTTCTAGTAAAAGCCAAACGCAGCGCTAACAGCCACTAAGGAAATGAGTAGATCAGTATGTCGAGCTGTAAATGAGCTTTAGTCTAATGGGGAGAAAAGAAACCTCTGACTAACTACCGTCTTTAAAAACAATAACTTTAATGTGTGCATTTTAATGTTCTTTTCTAATACAATTAATTTTTAAGGATCTATATCTCAGGATTCTGTGCTGGATGTTTTTCTATTTTTTTTTACATGTAATGGGGATAAAAGTTGCACATTTAGCAGTCGGACCCTCAGCAATTAATAACTTAACCTTAAAAAAATCAACAAAAAACAAAACCGACAAAAACTGGTCGGCGAACACTGAGGTATCACTATATACATTGGGAAAAAAAGTATTTAGTCAGCCACCAACTGTGCAAGTTCTCCTTCTTAGGCTGCTTTCACATTGCGATTTTTTAGGATCCGTGGCTGTCCGTTGTAAAACGGACAGCCACGTATCTGATTTGGCCCCATGTTATCCTATTGACACCAGTCGGATCGGATTCCCTTAATGGCATCCAATTTTTGCCGGATCCAATTCTGTCCGATTTTTTGCTGTACCCAAAATCGGAGACTGCACAGCGAACCAAATCGGACACAATCGGATCCGACATGATTCGCAGCCTTTAACATGGGGTCCTATGGAGCAAGGGTCCTAGAAAACATCGGATCGTTTCTCGGACCCGATTTTAGTGTACTGAGCATGCTCAGTACACTAAAACTGCTCTGTGCCATCTAATTTCACTTCCGCAATGTATACATTGCGGAAGTAAAATTAAGTAAAAGCAAGTGTTAAAAATAAAGAAATCTCTATTCTCACCTGTCCTGCGATCCCCTGATCTGCGGCATCTCCGGTGGCTACAGGACCTGGCGTTACGTCACAACCCGATCAGCTGATCGGGTCACATAACCGGATACCGCGGTAAACGGTCATGTGACCGATGACGCTGATCTGGTAGCCCCGCCTAGCCAAGTCCTGTAAGCATCCGGAGACAGATGCCTATGTCGGGGGATCGCTGGAAAGGTGAGAATAGAGATTTTTTTTTTTTTATCCTTGCTTTTACATAAATTTCACTTCCGCAATGTATGTATATACATTGCAGAAGTGAAAGTGCCCCGCACAGCTCTTTCTGTGTCTGGACCCGTGAAAATCACGGACCCGAACACAGAAATAGGTCACCTCTTAGGTACCTTTACACGCCGCAACTTCAATGTAGCAACTGAGAGGCAATCGGGATTTCAGTCACGGTTGCCTTGAAATTGCTACGAAGTTGCGGTGTGTAATTGAGGAAAGTGATCGTGATTTTCGCAATTGCTCACGGTTGCGGTTTCAGAGCATTGTTCTAAAGCCAGAGGCAACCCAGAAAGTGTATTGTCCTGGTTTTGGCGTGTGAACTGGCAATAGGGATGGAATCTGTATTGCCTAGTGATTTTCCAGAGGTGTGCCACAGCGTGCTGGATACCGCGCCCCATCAGCGATGATTGGTGGTGGCTACTGTGTTTCCATTGGCTATCCCTTCACAGGGCGCCATATTTAAAGAGCTGTCCATTCACACAGGGCCGGCTCCAGGTTTCTGTGGGCCCCGGGCGAAAAGGTCTCAGTGGGCCCCCTTTAAGTACATATCGCGGACTATATATATATATATATATATATATATATATATATATAGTCCGCGATATGTACTTAAAAAAAAACCCGCATCTGCCGCATTTTCCATCTAGCAGCTGCACGTTTGCGGCAAGCCCCATGCATTGTCTATGGGGCTTGCGGTAAGTGTGCGGCAATATATATGTATATATATATATTGCCGCACACTTACCGCAAGCCCCATAGACAATGCATGGGGCTTGCCGCAAACGTGCAGCAAGTGCAGCCGCTAGACCAGGGGTCTCAAACTCCAGGCCTCGAGGGCCGCACACAGTCCAGGTTTTCCCTAGTATTTGACAGTTAGTAATCAAATGACCAACTGTCAAAGTATGGAAATCATGAAGACCTGGACTGTGTGCGGCCCTCGAGGCCTGGAGTTTGAGACCCCTGCGCTAGACGGAAAATGCGGCAGATGCGGGGTTTTTTTTTACCGCAACTGCCACATTTTTCAAAAAACTCCTATGTGAAGGCAGCCTTACAGGAACAGTGACTGCCGAAACCAGCAAGAGCTGCTCCTGACAGTGAGTATATTACACGTTGTTAGGGCTAAAATGCGATTGCGTTCCCTTGCGCTTTTTAAAAATACCCTTCAAATGCAAAATGTTGCATTTTTGTGCGTCTGAGGATGCTTGGTATATACACAAGCATCCTCAAGCACACAAATAATGCAAGCAGCTCAATGGAGCCGCACTGCCATATGGTGGCACCGCAGCCAAGCGGAGTGTCTGGCCGTCCGGATCTCTCTTTCTCCTCACCTTTCTTCTTGCCGCTCCGGTCTCCTCCGGTCGCTCTGCACATATCAGCACAGTGATGACAACATCGTGCCCCTCCATGCTGAGCTGCAGAATGCAGACAGCGGCAGAAGAGACTCTGGAGAATGATGCTGGCAAAGGTGGCTGGGACTATAGGAGCGGAATCCGCGGGGGGCTACCACTGGTACACATACCTCGTACACACTCGGCTCTGCTCCATACACCTCGTACGCACGCACGCGGCTCTGCTCCGTACACCTCGTACGCACGCGGCTCTGCTCCGTACACCTCGTACGCACGCACGCGGCTCTGCTCCGTACACCTCGCACGCGGCTCTGCTCCGTACACCTCGTACGCGGCTCTGCTCCGTACACCTCGTACGCACGCACGCGGCTCTGCTCCGTACACCTCGTAAGCACGCACGCGGCTCTGCTCCGTACACCTCGTACGCACGCACGCGGCTCTGCTCCGTACACCTCGTACGCACGCACGCGGCTCTGCTTCGTACACCTCGTACGCACGCACGCGGCTCTGCTCCGTACACCTCGTACGCACGCACGCGGCTCTGCTCCGTACACCTCGTATGCACGCACCCGGCTCCGCTCCGTACACCTCGTACGCACGCACGCGGCTCCGCTCCGTACACCTCATACACACACGGCTCCGCTCCGTACACCTCGTACACACTCGGCTCCGCTCCGTACACCTCATACACACATGGCTCTGCTCCGTACACCTCGTACACACTCGGCTCTGCTCTGTACACCTCGTACACACATGGCTCTGCTCTGTACATCTCGTACACACATGGCTCTGCTCCGTACACCTCATACACACATGGCTCTGCTCCGTACACCTAGTACCCACTCGGCTCCGCTCCATACACCTCGTACACACACGGCTCCGCTCCATGCACCTAGTACACACTCGCCTCTGCTACATTCACACTGTAAATCCCTCCTGACCCCACACATAACCTTCACCTAATTGCCATACACCTAGTACACACTCACCTCTGCTACATTCACACTGTAAATCCCTCCTGACCCCACACATAACCTTCACCTAATTGCCATACACCTAGTACACACTCACCTCTACTACATTCACACTGTAAATGCCTCCTGACCACACACAAACTTCACCTTATTTGAGCATCTTCATGGTGGCCAGCACAGGATACACTGAGGAGCTGATCATGAGACCCCTGACTCCTCCCCATCCATTGACATCATCACAGGTCCTGTAAGCACACTAGCACAGAGTGTGCAGCTCTGTCGGCTCCCGTGGAGGGGGGAGGAGGGAGACCCTCCGATGCTGCAGGCAGCAGGAGCCTGAAAATGACCCCCCAGCTGCCCCCTGGATATGGCTCTGGCTGTGGGGGCAGTGCTCAGGGGCCCCTGAGGCTAGGGTCACACTTGCATTGTGACCCTAGCCTTATGCAAGTATTGTATGTTGCTGGAGGCAGCCCATAGAAACCCGACGTTTACCATGACAACCACTGGTTGTCAATGTAAATATCGGGTTTCTATGGGCTCAGTTGCTGGCAGCGCATAGCGTTAAACGCTCTGCGCTGCAGCAGACAATACTTGCATAAGGCTAGGGTCACAATGCAAGTGTGACCCTAGCCTCAGGGGCCCGATGGGCCCCCTCCAAGCAGTCGGGCCCCGGCACTTGCCCGGGTACGCCGGGTGCTGACGCTGGCCCTGCATTCACACTACACAATTGCAATGGCGTCATGTATTAGCCAGCCTTCCTGCGCAGGCTGGCCAATCATGACGCTATTGCGTTGTCTAATCAGCGTGTTTGGGGCGCGGAATACACAACTCTGTCACGCCTATGTTCTTGCGGCACTGAACATGTACGCCCACATTCTCTTAGTGATTGCGGCGTGTGAAGGGGCGTCGGTATTCAACCGGATGTTTCCCGCAGGATCTGTTTCAACTTCCGGGGAGCCACGTTCCCTTAGGTTGACGACGCAATTGTGGCGTGTACATGCGGCATCCGCGATTGGTATCAACCGTCAAAAACATGCACGTTGCTACCGATCGCCGGTGATAGTTGCAGCGTGTAAAGGTACCTTTATGGTGTCCGTTCCTGTCCGTGGGGTCCTGCAAAAAGTACGATCCCACGGACAGGAAAAATAACGCTTTGTGAAATCAGCCTTAAACAGATGAGAGAGGCCTGTAATTGACATTATAGGTAGACCTCCACTATGAGAGGCAAAATGAGAAAACAAATCCTGAAAATCACATTGTCTGATTTGGAAAGAAGTTTTTTTCAAATTTTGGTGGAAACTACTGTAAGTATTTGGTCAATAACAAAAGTTCATCTCAATACTTTGTTATATATCCTTTGTTGGCAATGACAGAGGTCAAACGTTTTCTGCAATGGTGGGTTTACACGTTTCAATATCGTTGCGATATCGCAACTCAATGGCGCGGGAGCGCGCATTTAGTGCACGTTTCTCCCGCATCGCATCTGAGGTTTACACGCTGCGATATCGGAATACGACGTCCGTGCGATGTCTACGCCCCCAACCCAGGATCGCACACTTAACATGGGAGTGAATGGGTGACGTTTCAAATCGCATCGTAGTTGGGCGTTTACACAGCACGATCCGGCTCCAATCTCCCTTCAATATCGGGGCATTGAATAGCACGCTCATTCAATCCCCGATATCGCATTGACATCGTTCCTGCATCGTATTGGACGTTCACACCATACAACGCAGGAACGATATCGGCTCCAACGATCGAACCACATGACTTTTCATTGAAATCGTACTACGATATCGCAACGTGTAAACCCGCCATAAGTCTTTACAAGGTTGGCACACACTGTTGCTGGTACGTTGGCCCATTCCTCCATGCAGATCTCCTCTAGAGCAGTGATGTTTTAGGGCTCTCGCTAGACAACAAGGACTTTTAACTCCCTCCAAAGGTTTTCTATAGGGTATAGATCTGGAGACTGGCTAGGCCACTCCAGGACATTGAAATGCTTTTTACAAAACCACTCCTTCATTGCCCAGCTGAAAGACACAGCCAAGTTTCATCTTAATTGCCCTTGCCGATGAAAGGAGGTTTGCACTCAAAATCTCACGATACATGGCCCCATTCATTCTTTCATGCACTGTACATGCAGTGGCGGACCTTGTGCCACGAGGGCCCTGGTCTGGTGCAGCAGTAGATGGTGAGGAGCGGGGGGGGAGGGTTAGGGTGCTAGTGGATGTCGGCGAGGAGCGGGTAGGGGGGTGCTATAGCTGCTGCATCTCCTGCCTGCGCCAGGCTGCGCAGTCCTGTGAGCCAGGGCGGCAGAGGAGAGGAGGGGCGGGATCAGCCAAGGGAAGCAGGAAGCTAATCCCCTCTCCTCTGACACAGGGACATGGGGGTCGGCTGGGGGCCCCCCTGCAGGCTTGAGGGGCCCCCTAGCCGGTCGGGTCCCTGGTGTAGCTGAACCAACTGCACCACGGTAGGTCCGCCCCTGTGTACATAGATCAACCATCCTGGTTATGTAGCACCCCGCTAGTCAGTGCGCTACAAAAGGGTACTGCATCCCTAGCAGAAGGTGCAGTATGCTTTGTCTTGGTAGGGGGTAATAGAAGCCTGAAGCTCCACAACCACACACATACACCTAGTAATAGGCAACCAAACAGACACCCATTACCAGGGTAACTGGTCCTGCTGGGAGGAGAAGCTATGTTATATAGTGAGTGGGGAAAGAAGAACAGTGAGTGAAGAGTAGCAGCAGAATACAGTAGAACAGACCAGAACAGAACAGCAGAAGAAGAGGAACGGAGAGTGTAAAAGAGGAGAAGTAACGGGGAAGGCACCTCAACCTGGTGACCCAGAAGAAAAAGGAGCAGATAGAGGGTAACTGAATCGCCCCCTGGCCCAGTCCGAAATGGGGTACTGGCTCCGACGTGGATCAGAGGTCCATCCCTGAACCGCAATTACCGGTGTGGTCGATGTCTTCTTAGGAGGATGATCCAACCGCCCTACACCAAGCACGGTCTCCACCAGAAGCACTAAACAGGGTTGGGTTCCCTTTGGAGAGATAAAGGGTTCCCATATCACCCGACGGGCCTGGTTCAAGAAGTGGTAATGTGCAGGGTACCACCAAGAAAAGACAGAGAAAGTGATAGAGAAGGAACATCAGAGGAGCTTCAGTGGGACATTACTCACTGCCAGGACCTCGCGGTCCACTACCCTGACTGAAACAGCTGTTTACCCTGTAAGACTGCAGATTACTGGAGTAAAGTACCCGTTCAGAGTGAGCAACGTGTCTGTGTTCCTTACGGATGAACTGTGATTTATCTGCCTTGCACCACACCACAGAAGCTGTGCAACCCCATTCCAACAGCGCAGCCCTATTCCATCATTATCAACCTACAGCCCCGGGGAACCCGCTCTTCCTGTAGAGAGCTACAACACCTTGCTGCTGCCCATCACCACAGAGGTCCCAGCAGTGCCGGTGCCATCACCGGTCCCACAGGTGGCGTCACAATTGACTTTATTTTATTATTTTTTCCCTTTTTCTTTTCTGCCTAAGGGTACGGATTAGGGCACCAACCACCCGTGACATCCACGTACCAGTACGTCCAAGATCCGAGTACCCCAAGCCCTTGGCCCCAGACAGTCCCTTGGCAGAGAAACATCCCCACAGCATGATGTTGCCACCCCCATGCTTCATAGTAGGTACGGTGTTCTTTGGATGCAACTCAGCATTCTTTCTTCTCCAAACACGAAGAGTTGTGTTTCTACCACACAGTTCTACTTTGGTTTCATCTGACCATATGACATTCTCCCAATACTCTTCTTGAGGATCCAAATGCTCTCTAGCAAACTTTAGATGGGCCCAGACATGTAATGGCTTAAGCAGGGGGACACGTCTGGCACTGCAGGATCTGAGTCCCTAGCAGTGTAGTGTATTACTGATGGTAGCCTATGTTACGTTGGTCCCAGCTCTCTACAGGTCATTCACTAGTTCTCTTCATGTGGTGCTGACATTTATTGCTCCCTGTTCTTGAGATCATTTTGATTCCATAGGGGTAAGATCCTGCGTGGAGCCCCTGATCAAGGGAGATTATCAGTGGTCTTGTATGTCTTCCATTTTCTAATTTTTGCTCCCACAGTTGTTTTTTACACATCAAGTTGCTTGCCTACTGCAGCTTCAGTCTTCCCAGCCTGGTGCAGGACTACAATTTTGTTTCTGGTGTCCTTCGACAGCTCTTTGGTCTTCTTCATAGTTGAGTTTGGAGTGTGACTGTTTGAGGTTGCGGACAGGTGTCTTTTATACTGACTGATAACAAGTTCAAACAGGTGCCAGTACTACAGGTAATGAGTGGAGGACAGAGAAGCCTCTTAGGCTGGTTTCACATCACGTTTTTTGTGATCCGGGCCGATCCGATGAGAACCGGATAGGCCCAGATCACATTTCAGCCCCATAGTTTGCCTATGGGGCCGGATGGAGCCTGAAAGCAGCTATCTGCCATCTGGTTTCCATGTGTCCGGGTGAATCCGGGAAGACTCGGATTTTACACCCAGACACAGAAATGCTGCATGCACGATTTTTGTGTCAGAGGAGTAAAATCTCCCTAAACCGGATCCTCCCGGATCCTCCCGAATCCGGGGCAATCCGGCGCTCCCTAACAAGGGAGCCTATGGGGCCGGATTGCCCCGATCCGGGAGGATCCGGGAACCGGACACCTGCGGCCGTACCCCGCTGTTATTTCAGGACCCGCGATCCTGAATCATCATCAGCTTCAGATGCGTGCGGCTGCACACCGGACCAGAGGGCATATTTGCCCTCCGGTTCTGTGTGCTGATCCGATCCGGAGCTGTTCGGTTCACAACGGACAGCCCCGGATCGGATCAAAACGTGATGTGAAACTAGCCTTAAAGAAGGGTTTTAGGTCTGTGAGAGCCAGAAATCTTGCTTGTTCGTAGATGACCAAATACTTATTTTCCACCAAAATTTGAAAAAATATCTTTCCAAATCAGACAATGTGATTTTCAGGCTTTGTTTCCTCATTTTGTCTCTAATAGTCAATTACAGGTCTCTGTCATCTTTTTAAGAGGGAAAACTTGCACAGTTGGTGGCTGACTAGATACTTTTTTTCCCCACCATATATGTCAGATCCAGGTTCTCTTGCCTTGTCAAGAAAACCTGGATCTGTTAAGAAGAATAGGAACATGAGGCGCCATGGCAAGTCAAGCCACTGCATGGCATGTATCATCGACAGAAAATGGAGTTGGCCGACATGGTGAAATTAGTGATGGGCGAGTCCTAAATTACTCGGAATCGCTTGACTCTAGCGAGTCCGAGCCCGGGACTCGCTACTCGTTGCGAGTCTAGCGAGTCCAATGTTAATGTTTGGGGAAGCGAGTAATAGCGAGTAGTGTGCGATTTACAAATCACAGATGTGTTTCGGAAGCTTCAGCCTGAAGCAATCCTAGTTTGTCAGAGACTCTGACAAAACTAGGATTGCCATTGACTTGCATTGGACTCGTTTACTGTGCAAGTAATCGCTGGGAAACTCGCACAGTAAGGAGTCAGGCTGTCTGCTCTGTGCTGGCTGCCGCAGCTCCAGGGTCATAGAGCCCGCCTGCTGCCTGATGTAGCAGAGCTGAGATTGTTCTCAGTCTGCTCACTCCCTGTGCATAGACATCTATATCTATGCAAAGGGATGTAGCAGAGAGGACATCGCGTTTTGGACTACGTCGGCCGGAAGAGGATTTTTTAAATTAAAGATGGAGTCCCTAATGGCTTTTTTTTTTTATTTCTAATAAAAAATTTTCTCTGTGTTGTGTTTTTTTTAAAACAATTTAATAGAAATTCATGGCGGTCATGTCTAATATTGGCGTGACCGCCATAAATTTCGGGCTTAGGGCCAGCTGATAATACAAAGCTGGCCCTAACCTCTTTATTACCCAGCGTGCCACCGCCACCAGGGCCGCTGGAAGAGCGGGGTTCAGCGCCAGAGGATGGCGCTTCAATGAACGCGCCATCTTCTGGGGCGGCTGCAGGCTGCAATTTGCAGCGGGGGGTGCCCCGAAAGCTAGGGCATCCCTGCGCTGCGGATTCCAGCCCCCAGCTGCTTAGCTGTACCTGGCTAGACATAGAAATTGCGCGGAGCCCCACGCATTTTTTTTTATTATTTCATGAAATTCATGAAATAATAAAAAAAAAGGGCTTCCCTATATTCTTGTGTCTGGTCAGGTACAAATAGGCACCTGGGGGTTGGGGGCAGCCCGTCGCTGCCTGCTGGATCCGGCTGGTTCCAGAAATACGGCGAAGCCCATGTAACTTTTTTTCTGAAAAATCAATAAAACAATCCTAAAAAAGGGACTGCATCTTTATTAACCCCTCGCCCATGGTCCAGGGGTTAACAAAGATGCAGTCCCTTTTATTTACATTGTTTTATTAAGATTGGCTGTATCTTTAAAAGGGTTAACATCTGGAGAGTCACGAGTTGCATAGTCCTTACTGGAAAAACATATTGTTGGATTCTGGGAATAATCATCAAAATGAACACGACATCACTTCAGAAACTTCCTGGTCTTGGAATATGTTATATTAATAGTAAAAAGGCTTAAAGTTCACGTTAGAAGGAATAATAATCTTAGTAGTTCCAGTGAAGTTATAATGTTACAGAAATAATGTCAGGGACAAGGATGGCTGGAGCAAGACAGAATCAGCAGAGGAAGTGGAAAGTGCTGGATCTGCAGGAGGGAAGGGGGGCAGAGGAAGAGGAGACAGCAGGAAAGAGGAGGAAGAGGAGACAGCAGAAAAGAGGAGGAAGAGGAGACAGCAGAAAAGAGGAGGAAGAGGACACAGCAGAAAAGAGGAGAAAGAGGACACAGCAGAAAAGAGGAGAAAGAGGACACAGCAGAAAAGAGGAGGAAGAGGACACAGCAGAAAAGAGGAGGAAGACAAGAATACAACATCCCAAAAGACACTGGGATGGAGAACAAGGGAGAAAAGATGTGAAGAAGAGTAGATCAGGCAGAAGTTGTGTGCAGAGGTGAGCAATGTTTTTGTTTCTTGCACTCTCGCCCTCCCCTTCTCTGTTCCCAAGTCCTTCCTCCCTAATCAAGTTCATTCAAGAAATGTGAGGAGGTGACATGGATCTGGAGCTGTAGGTGCAGTCACTACTGATGAGCTGTGTACAGGCGGAGGAGCTGGTGACAGAGGTAAGACACCATACACCGTGAGGCCACCATACACCATGAGGCCACCATACACCCACCACTCACAGGCACCTGGGTAGGGCTTCTATGTATGAGGTTATGAAGAAACCATAACAATAGAAGGGATTCCCCAACATGCTAGAAACTGATTCCAATAAATGGTCTGATATTATCCATGATCACAACCATTTATTCCATGTAGACAGCAGATCACAAGGAAAGAGCGATCACTAGAGATACCTGGAGAGGATCTGTAACTTTATATAAAGTGTGATGTGATCTGCTAACAACTATCATGTATAGAATCTAATACACATGAGCGGACAACGATGTATGTGTACGCGAGGTATAATACACAGGTGTATACATCATCCTAATGTGTACACATCATATGTACAGTCTGATGTGTGTGTATATACTGTGTATGTCTATATAAATCTCATATAGAATCTAATGGGAACATATATATACACACAGACACATTACACATAGAATCTGATGGGAACATATACACACATATACAGTATGTGCCCAGAAATCTATAGAATGATGGGAATATATACCCACATACACAGTATATTCACACATGTCACATATAGAATCTGATTGGAATGTATACACACATGCAAAGTATATACACAGAAATCACCTATACAGTATATACACAGAAATCTATAGAATCTGATGGGAATATATACATATACACAGTATGTTCACACACGTCACATATAGAATCTGATGGGTATACATACACTACCTCTGTATATAAACATCACAAATACAGTAAAATCTCAAGTGTGCATATACCCTGTCCTCAGTATGTACACGTCACATTTAGAATCTGATGAGTATACATACGTTAAATCCTCTATATGTACATGTCTCATCCAATGTGTATATATACCCCAGTCTCATTATACACACATCACATATAGAATCTGATGAGTATACATACGGTACATCCTCTATATGTACATGTCTCATCCAATGTGTATATATACCCCAGTCTCATTATACACACATCACATACAGAATCTGATGAATATACATACGGTACATCCTCTATATGTACATGTCTCATCTGATGTGTATATATACCCCAGTCTCATTAGACACACATCACATACAGAATCTGATGAATATACATACGGTACATTCTCTATATGTACATGTCTCATCTGATGTGTATATATACCCCAGTCTCATTAGACACACATCACATATAGAATCTGATGAATATACATACGGTACATCCTCTATATGTACATGTCTCATCCGATGTGTATATATACCCCAGTCTCATTATACACACATCACATACAGAATCTGATGAATATACATACGGTAAATCCTCTATATGTACATGTCTCATCCGATGTGTATATATACCCCAGTCTCATTAGACACACATCACATATAGAATCTGATTGCTGTGTATACACATATCCTCTGTACATGTACGTTCATGTCTCATATAGAATCTGATGTTCATATACAGTATACACACACAACCCATTATATATACCCAGGTCCCATATAGAATACAATGTACATACACACCATCAACATGTACACGTCATATACAGTTTACAGTGTACGCATATACACATCCTCAGTATACATACATACATATCACGTAAATAATCCAGTAGACATATATGTGTTTTTATGTGACATTTCAGTTAGTATTGTATACTAGTATACTAGTATAACAGCATGCTTATAAAACTTGCACAAAATGTGGTTAAAAAGTAAACGAACAAATGTTAGAAAATCTTGGTATGAGCACCACGTTTGCAGAACGTCTATACGTTAGGCTCGCCTCTGATTTATAATGTGAAACATGCGACGTGGTTTAGTTTGGGTACACGGGAATGGTACCACCTTGTAGTTGTATGAAGAATGAAGACCCCGCACTCCACGTGACACAGGTGCTTCTTTAATAGGCAATTTACTAGAGTGTTCAGTCTATATTATCAGCCCTTCATCAGATTCATGGATTGCCGCAGTCAGAGAAAGGCAAATATTGATAGTGATGAAGGCAAAGCCATCACTGACGCTGGCAGGAATCGCCCTGAAAAGGCCAGTAGTGACCGGCGGTAATGTTTGCTTTCGTGTCTAGGTGCATTTTATTATGGACATAATTTACGTTAGTGAAGTCTCTACTTTTATCTGTATATATACTAGGAGTTTCCGGCTTGTAAACCACATAAGCCTTTGTAAGCATCTCTGGAGCCTCCATTGCAGAATCTGTCTGGTTTGATGAGAAGAGTAGTACAGGAATGGCTGCCTGCAACATAAGCTAATGGACCCCATTGTAAAGGGGCATTTACACGAATAGAAGAGGTATTAAAAACGTTCATTTAAGGATTATCGTAAAGTGGAAACAGACCACAAATCACGCAGTGAAACACTTGTGTATTCAGGACTCACGCTGCCGAGAACTATGGCGGCCTATGGACACTGCGTATAGAATAGATGTAATCTGGATAGCTGGACTAGTCACACCACTAAACTAGTCTTCACTAATTAAAGCAAAGATAAAGACGACCCTGCTCATAAGGCTAGCTCCACACTAGCGTTTGGTCTGCATGCGACTGACAATCGGACACAAATCCAGTGCCTAAAGCTGCCATACTGATGTGAACGCAGCGGTGATTCTCCGCATGCGTTCACATAGTATGTTATAGTAAATGTGCCCGGCCATCCAATCAGCGGCCATGAGATCAGTGGCTGCCGCCGCCGTGAGTTCCGCGGCTTCCGCCGCCATGAGTTCAGTGGCTGCCGCCGCCCTGAGTTCATTGGCTGCCACCGCCATGAGTTCAGCGGCTGCCGTGAGATCAGTGGCTGCCGCTGGAAGACGAGCAATGCCCGCCGCCGGGAGATGAGGGAGAGAGAGACTCTGGAGATTTCAATGTGATCCGCAGAGTTCTTCTGCGCTGTCATGCAGAGGACGCTGCGGATCCACTGAGCTCCATTCACTCTTTGTGCGCTGGAAGACGCTTGCGTAGTAAGCAAGCGCCCTCCGGCTCACAAATAATGCAACATTTTGTGTTCAGAGGGTGCTTACAAAAAACGCATCTGAATGCAAACACAAACGCATACAAACGCAGACACAATGCGTTCCCATGTTAAACATAGGAACGCAGTGCGCATGCGTTTGGCTGCATTCAGAGACGCTGCGTCAAGAACGCAAATGTGAAGCCTGCCTAAGAGCTTACAATCTACAATAAGGTGGGGGTATCACAAAGTACAGGTACTTATTTACAATGATGGCATTTTCCATATAAATATTATTATTTCTAGACTAAGGAAGATGGTGGCTGTTAATCTTTTCTGAAAGACCAGGGCTAACCAATGGTCAAGTTTCATTTATAGGCTTCTAAAAGATTTCCATATTCATAGACAACATATGAGATTACATAGGCCCCCGAATACCGAATACATGGACAAGCTTGGCTAGACATCCTGTTATTTTTAGGTGGAAGGAGTCACTTGTAGACTTATCTGACACCACTTATATCTCTGGGGAAAAAATTGCGTTTAGAGAAACATGGTTATTGTATTTACACAGTGCCACCCCTGTTAACAGGTGATATGTGGTACTGCAGCTCAGCTACAATCACAAACAACACTTATATGTTAACCCCTTCACGACCAATGATATATATAAATGTTCTTGGCTGTGTCCCTCCCCCTGATGCAAGCTCCCACGCTGAGCTTGCATCCTCCCCCACACATCTAATCTGATCAGTTGACATCACCGACCAGATCAGCGATCGGATCAGTGTTGTTAACCCTTTGGATTGCACTGTCTGTTGCGCTGTTGCCTGTTGGCATCGGAGGTCCTGTGATGCGATCATGAGACTTTCAGTGTTACCTTCACAGCTTGGGGTCCTGTGATAACCCCGGATGCTGTCTACAATTGCTTCCTGCGGGTGGTCCCCCAGTGATGTCGCTGGGAGAAAGTGATAATTTCTCCTATGCACAGATTTGCAGCAGCTCATCTGTGCGCAGGAGAAGCGATCAAATAGTCCAGCACTGACACCCCCTAGAGGCCTGTGTAAAATAAAAAAAAATAAAAAAATGTTTTAAAAATATGAAAAATAACCTTAAAGTTTTAATCACCCCCTTTTTGACCCATTGAAAATAAAACTATTTAAAAAAATAAAACACATATTTGGTATCACTGCATTCAGAAATGCCTGATATATAAAAATATAAAATCAATTAATCAAATCAGTAAACTGAGTAACTGCACTTGGAATTTTCTTCCCATTTTCCTGTACACTATATGGTAAAATAAATGATTGCATCTGAAAGTACAACTCGTCCCGCAAAAACAAGCCCTCATATATCTATATTGACGGAAAACTAAAAAGTTATGGCTCTTGGAAGAAGGGGAGGAAAAAACGAAACCCAAAAAACGGAAAATTGCCCAGGGGTGAGGGGTTAATGTTATAATGTCAATAATTAGGGAGGCTGCTTTTCTGTTTTTTGGCCACATGTATCAGCTCAGTTCATGTATCAGTTGTGTTTGTAAAACTAATGAATTCACATAAACTAGCACCATTCTGTTTATGGACTGTTTGCCATAGTGCGCAGTCTCCTGGGGTTATAAACTCATTTATAATATGTCTTCACAATGCAGGGGAGGAAACAGATACTGGATAAGGCATTGTAATTGCTACTGATACCAGACATTAAACTACCTAGTTACTATCAGACACTAATGGATGGTAATTAGGGCCGCCACCTTGATTTTACCCAAATATACCTGCCAGTTGTCAGACAGACAGCCCCATATACGTTAGATTACTGTCAGCCGTCTACTCCAGTATCGAGAGGTTCGTCCAACGGTCTAATATGTATGGGGGACATTATTGTTTAGGGAGATAACAATCCGCCATGGCCAATATTGAACTGCTGTTCATCTTGTTCTCTAAAGGATGTATCGCAGTGACTGGCATGTAGAGAACGCCGGAGCGCTCCTGTGTATGGGAGAGACAGGCGAGATAGCCACCAGTGATTGGCCAACAGCTATATAAAGTGTACCAGGAGCTTTCCTTATTTATAAAGTATGTATATACATATAAATATATAATTTACATAATATATATATGTAGTGGCGTAACTTGAGGCTCATGGGCTTCGATGCAAAAGCTCCAATGGGGCCTCAATTATTGCAAATCTTTAATACAAAAAGAGTCTCATATAACAGGAGTCAGTATCCTTTGCTGCATATTAGCTGTCACTCTGCTGAGGGTCATGGTGATGCAGTGGTTCCAGGAGTGATTCTAAAATATGAATTAGCCTCATATAAAGTCGCCCCCCCCCGTGTGTGTCTGACATAGGGAAAACAGATCATTATCCCCATTTGAAATACAACTGATGTGAATGGTGACAATTTCTGTACAGAGCTGCGGAATATGTTGGCGCTATAACACCAATGAGAAATAATCTAAATAATAATCATCATGGCTGAGCAGAGCAGGCCACCTCACAATTCATAGCCTTCTTTGATCACTGTGTTCATTGCCCGGAGAATTTTATTCAGTTGGCCAAAGACATGTGATTTACGTCAGTAGGTCACTACATGTGAGGCCTGGCCGACCCTTGGTCAAGGACTGATTCTTCTGTGGAGATAAGTGATATCAGGGAGTGACTGATTGCTGCTAATCCCCTGATCTGTTGCTTAAAGGAGTTGTCCCTCTTCAGACAAAATTGTCCCTCACGCCCTCAACACTTTATAGTAACTACTTCAGCATTATTACCAGTCGTAGACCCTGCAGCGGTGATGTCTTGTCTACAACACGTGACCATGGCAGCCAATCACTGGCCTCAACATTCTACTGGTGTCTACTTAGCCATCCTCCACTGAGGACAATCACTGACCCTATAAAGAAAGACTGTGGGGAGTAGTGGAGAGATGGCGTTGGAGTTGTGTAGGACGCCATAGGTAAGTAATGCTCACTACTTGACTATGGGCCAATTTGGTCTGAAAATAGATAATCCCTCTAAAATCCTTGAGGCATGGCAGACCGTTAGGTGAGGGCTATTGTTTGCGAAATAATCCATTGTGATTCATTAGTATTCTCTATGCAAATTGTTTCTGCAGATAGGAAGAGGACAATAATTCTAGCTCCACCTACTGGAAATAGCAATCCTAAAAGTCGATACTGACCCATTAACGAGCCTTACAATAAGACTTAGGATAAAAGCTAAAAAGAATCTCTATTTGCAGACACGTGTTTTGGGGTGTTGCCTGTCCTCAGTGCAAAGCAAGAGATTTGATATGGCTCAATGAGTTCCTCTAACTGGGGTCTAAGGAGTAACATCTCTCCTTGTGGAGAGTGACATATCTGATATGCTGGTGTAAGGAGACTTAGGCCTCATTTTTTGTTGATCAGCTTTTGCAAAAAAAACTTCACAAACACATCATCCTTTTGTGCTGCTTTCATTCTCCGTTTTTAGTGGACACAGACAGACACACTGACAGAGACACACACACACACTTTCTTACTCTCCCTGGTGATCCCATGGTGAGCTCCAGTCATGTCTTTCTCCCAGGCATCAGCAGGACCTGTGGGTAGTATGAGTACTTACAGGACCTGCACTCCATGTGACTCAGGCTGAGTCACATGGGCAGGTCCTGTCAGTACCATATCCACAGATTCTGTCGATGCCCGAAGGAAGACATCGCCGGTGCTCACTGTGGGGTCACCTCATGCCAATGCCCAAAGGAAGACATTGCCGGGGCTCACTGTGGGGTCGCCTCCTGTCGATGCCCGAAGGAAGACATTGCCGGGGCTCACTGTGGAGTCGCCTCATGTCGATACCCAAAGGAAGACATTGCCAGGGCTCACTGTGGGGTCGCCTCCTGTCGATGCCCGAAGGAAGACATTGCCGGGGCTCACTGTGGAGTCGCCTCATGTCGATACCCAAAGGAAGACATTGCCAGGGCTCACTCTGGGGTCGCTGGGGGGGGTAAGTAATTGGATGTTAGTGTTGCAGAAAGCACAGCTGAAAAACATCACACTAATTGACCCTCATTACATTCTGGATGCACTAATGTATCAGTCAAAACTGGATACGTTGGCACAGCAAATTGAAAATCTCATTCACTTTGCTGGCAGACATTTTGTCTGATCCGTTTTGGTGTAGTTTTAAAAAAAAAAAAGAAAACGCAAAACCAAAAACAGATCAAAAATGTCCAGTGTGAACATAGCCATATACTTACAATACTAGAGTTTAAGCCCTCTTTCTTTCTAAAGAGGCAATGTCCATATAATTATTCTCTACACCTTTTTTCCTACAGAAATAAGTGACATTAGGAGGTGACTCACTGATACGTTTCCCAGATCCAGTGTGAATTTTCAGACCAGTCACATTTGCCAGTTGCTGACCTGACTGTACCCATGCGCACAGGGGTGTAACTATAATAGGTGCAATGGTTGCAATTGCACCCGGGCATTGAAGCCTAGGGGGCCCCAAAAGTGCCTTTGGCCCATAGGAAAAGACTAAAGGTATTAAAGGTTTGGAAATAATTGGAGTTTTCGCATAGGGGCCCATGAGCTTCAGGTTGCACCACTGAATGCGCAGCTCCTTAGTGCAGGAGTTGTGGGCCATAGAATGTTTAGTGCTCCTCAGAGAGTCGGAGACTAGTAATGCCTCTATAGTCTGTGTGGAGAATTGACTCGCCCCGGCGGGGACCGTGGGGTACTCGGAACCGGGCCCTCTCGTTGTCGTCAGGGCTGTGGGATGTCACAGTGACGTGACCCGGTCCGTGGTCCCCTCGTCAGGTGGCCAGTAAAAGGGGAGTTTGAAAATTGGATGAAAATAAAATAAAAGTAAAATAAAAGAGATTTGTGTCGTGACGCCACCCATAGAAGGCAGCCAGTAGAGACGCTGCTGCATTTGGGACCTCTGGGGATGATGGGGGTAGCAGCTGTGATGGTTTGGGTCTCCAAGGGAAAAGCGAGTCCCCAGGACAACTCTAAACTCTATGGAGGTGATAAGTTCGTTGCGGGTGCAGGACTTACTGTATGAAATAACTGACAGACACAGGGATGGCGGTCTCCTTTACCTTTACTGAAGAAAGTAGCAGGTTCATCCAGGGCACAGTTCACAAGTGGTGTTAGGAGGTCCGGAGCCTGGAAGCAAATCGAGGCTCTCCACACCTGGCGATTTCTGAGGCCTTCCTACTACGCTGCTCCCGGTGTGTCCTGGCAGCTTGAAGCTATGCTGCAACCCTCTCCTCTTTCGTTCTGTCCTGCCCGTGGCTTGAGCCCTTTTTACGTTACTCTCTTCTGACTGCGTCTCCCTGAGCTCTCTGGTGCTGCTGTGTCTCCTGGCATGTGGTGAGCGGGCGACTTGGAATTACCCGCCCTCCGGTGTTAGTTGCTGGGCATAAAACCTCGGACTCCATTGTCCGTTACTGTACTTAGTGCTGGGGCGAGTTGGCACTGTCTCCACTGCCCACACCTACTGCTCCACTTCCTCAGACCCTCACCTACGGGTCCCACAAACTGGCTAGTCAGTATCCTTGGACGAGCCTGACACCGCTCCAATCTGCAAGATGTCTTCCACAGTCCTCCTAGGAACTGAACTGGCTAACCCCACCCCCAGACCAGAATTTATAGGGGACCTCCCCTGAACTCAAATTTCAGAGCTCCCTCTTCTGGCATAGAGTTGGGAAGGTGTTGTGTGTTTCACCTGATGTGGGTACCTTCCCTTGCTTTCAAGCACAGTATTGTGGCAACCGGTCCCTGGGGCGCCACAGAACCACTTATTTACACTCCACATAAGTATTACTATAGCATTATATTAAAAGCAACATCATTAAAGGGGTTGTCTAAAACATTTATAAAATTTGGCAGGGGCTCTAACAAATGAAATTCCAATAGTGTGTATAGTACTCACGGTTAGGATTCCACTACCGTATAATACATTGTAGGAAGGTGAGTGGGAAATAGTTGTATTGTACTGAAGAGAACTGTTTTTAAAATAGCTCACTGAAAACCATATCTTGTAGTGAGGACATCCACTTAAACTCTGAGTTTCGCCTCTTAGCTTCTTCATGGGAAACCACTTTTTTGTTGATTCTCTCAATTGAGACCATTGAGAGAAGCGAAGAAAAATACGGTTGCTACATGATCTGGAGCAGTTACGTGAAGAGGGCCAGGAATGTGGAAACAGCAGTATCCTAACAGTAAGTACATTGCACACTGTTAGGATTTCATATGTTAGGGTGGCTTCACACTGGCGTTTGTGTCTGCATGCTGATGGCATGCAGACACAAACGCTGTCAAAAGCAGTGGGGAAATGATGTGTCCGCAGCGGATAATGTCCGCCTGCGGACACATCACTAGGGAGCCCGGCAGCCAATCGGCACTGTCCGGGGGCGGGCCGGAGGAGGAGTTCAGCGCCGGAGATCTCCTCCTCCCCGCCGCCGGTAAGCACCGGGACCTGACGGCGGGGAGTACAGCTGATGTGACAGCTGTTTGAATCTTCCCGCGCCGACACCAAGAGGAGATGTCGGCGCGGGAAGATTCAAACAGCTGTCACATCAGCTGTACTCCCCGCCGACAGGTCCCGGTGCTTACCGGCGGCGGGGAGGAGGAGGACAGCAGTGGCTCAGCTGATCTCCCGGTGGCCGTCGGTGAGCTCCTGTGACATCACCGGCGGCCACCGGGAGATTTTTCAATGGGTCCGCAGCGTTCTCCAGCGCTGTCAAGCGCTGAACACTGCGGACCCATTGAAGCCAATGCATTGTTTTGTGCGCTTGGGGACGCTTGCCGATTTTCCAAGCTCCCTGAGCGCACAAAAAATGCAACATGCTGCGTCCCGGGCGCGGATGCTGGACACCGGAAGGAGCAGATATCGTCCGCATCCGCACCCGAACGCAGCAAACGCAGGCACTATGTGTTCCTATGTTAAACATAGGAACCGCAGTGCGCATGCGTTTGACTGCGTATGGGAACGCAGCATACGCTGCTTTCCCATACGCAAATGTGAAGGCAGCCTTAGAGTATCTGGAAAATTATATAAATATCACAGACAATTCCTGAAAACAAATGTGCTATTCAGCACTTGTTGCTGTTTTTAGATTTGCCATATAAATTGGTTTACTCAACCTTTCACAGAAAAAGATTTTGCTTCCTAGTTTGAGTACAGTTAGTTATACGTCTTCATTATTAACTCTGAGTTTGTATATTAATTAACACAATAACTATTATTGGACTATAGGACACGGTGTTCAGTGTATGTACACACGAGTACAGGGAATTCATGCACTTGTGACCTAGAACTGGACCGAGATGATTGTTGCTTTATGCAACACAGATTATACGATAAGGAAAACTTGACTCAACATGGCAACATCCCTTTACAACAACTCAGTAATCCTAATAATTAATGGTTCAGGCAAATACAGGAACGGTAGTGTTCATTTACACTGGCTGATTATGAGGAACAAGGGTTTCTAAGAAGGATCTTTTCCCGATAATCATGCAGTCTAAACAGGCTACAAATCACCCTATAGATGAGCAAAATACTCATTGGTTGGGTGAAATGATTTTTATGCTTGTTGAAATATCATTGTTCTTGGCAGCACATTGTAGTGTGTAAACAGGACATGTGCTCCTGGGACCAATGTTATGCACACTAAACAGAATGATCTATTAAAGGGAACCTGACCTCGAAAAATGAATGAGCCCCCAGCCTCTTTATACCTGTCCCTGCACCATGCTAATACATTTGTAGCCATCCCTTTGTGTCTCTAAAGCGATATTGGAAAGTTTATAAAAGTGTTTTTTATATCTTCTGATAAGCTGCCGTAAACACATTTCGCGCATGCGCACTCGGCATCGCGAGTTCGGCAGTACATCCTAATGGGTGTACTGACGTGGGTAAAGCCGGATATGACGCGATTCTCGTTATAGCGGCTTTACCGCCCCTTTGATGACGCGCACAGGCTCTCTGCTCTCTAGCACGCCCATCGGGGCATGAACAATTACCAAGCAGGCGGCGGGGAGAAGCTGCAAGTGTGTCGCCCTAGGGAGTGGAGTACTCGGGTATCAGGCGGCAAAAGTGTTAACTGTGTCACGGGGAATGGCGGTCGCGCCTGACCCCATGTTCCGGGGGACTATTCTCTTGAAAAAGGGGGGATTATGTACAAGGGATTATTTACAAAGTTAGTTTGTTGTGACGCCACCTGCAGTTTCTGGTGAGTAGCACCAGCGCCGCCACAGTCCTCCGGAGGTCGGTGGTATTGCGGCTGAGATGGTGTAGTCCTCCGCAGGTAGGACTGGGACTTCCAGGGCAGCGATCCTGTGAAAGGAGTGAGTTCATAGGAAAGAAGATACAGCAGAGTCGAAGTCACTTCACTCCGGGTACTTTACTGGAACTTTAGCAGCAATGGTTACAGTTCAGTGCAGTAAGATGTTACACAGGCAAGTAGCTAACGGGTGGCTGCAAGCGGATCTCAGGTGATAGGATGGATCCCTCAGCATGTGCCTTTCCTCTTTCAGTTCTTCCCTGCTTCCCAGTAGTTTGTTGTGAAGTCTGACCCCATAAAGCGGATCTGGCCTCCTGCTGTGTCTCACTCTCCTCGCTCCCGTCGGGTTACCTTCTCCTGGCCGAAAGCTGAACCATCAAGCGGTGCCTGGTCCCCTCTTCTGGTTGCTTGAGAGTCTGGGCAGTATTATAGATATACTCCCAGATCGCCGGATTCTCTGTGGTCCTTGGAGGATCCCACAGGTGCGGGCTCCGGTGCCCGGTAAGCTGCCAGGGTTGGACTCTCTGAAGTCCCTATCTTCCCCCCAGGCTAGCTGTCTGCGCATGGGAAAGCTTTCCTTCTCTGGGTCCCTCAGCCGAGGAAACCTTCCTTCCTCCCTTAGGATCCCTGCCTGGCTGCCTGAGACCTAGAATGACCTGAACTGAGCTCTCTAGTTCCCCCTGAAGGTGATTATATCCCCTCCCGGGTTCCTTCCCACCATGTGATCTAGTGTGGGGGTGCTTGTGTACAGGTTCCACCTATCAGCCTGAAATCTATTTGCAGCTGGGATATCTGCACCGCTTTTATGGGTGCAGTACCCCTCTGTGACGCCTGCTTTGCTGAGCACCACACAAACAACGCCTTTTGCGGCCTCTCAAATGCTGAGATGCCGCAGATCAGAAGGTATAAAAAACACTTTTATAAACTTTGCAGTATCGCTTTAGAGACACAAAGGGATGGCTACAAATGTATTAGCATGGTGCAGGGACAGGTATAAAGAGGCTGGGAGCTCATTTTTCGGGGTCAGGTTCCCTTTAAGGGAATTGTCTCAACAGGCTATTACACGACTGCCAGTCATGTTATATATAGCTGATCAGTGGGCATTTAACTCTATCTATGGGCACATTCTCTGCCCCCTATACACTTTCTCTGCCCTTGTGTGCTCTCCTTCCTGTACTGTGTTTCTCCCCCATATGGTTTCCAGAGATGGCAGCAGCGTGAGTAAGTGCGCATGCATGCACCGGGTCACGACCCTGCAATTTTTGTATACCCGGGTGTCCAAAGATGGCAGTCACCTGAGTAAGTGCGCACGCATGCCAGGTGTATGCATGCACACTTACTCAGGCAGTGATGTGTCAGCAGCGGCGGCGGTGGTGGTTTCAGATCGGTGCCAGTGGATGCCATATTAGAACACCCATCACTATCTGCCTCTCCGTGCACTCTCTCTGCCCCCATATACTCTCTCTGCCCCCCATGTATTCCCTTTGCCCTCCTGTGTGCTCTCTCTGCCCCCCTGTACGCTCTCTCTGCCTCCCTGTGCGCTCTCTATGCCCCCCATGTGCGCTCTCCTCGTTCTGTGCTATCTCTCCCCCTTGTGGTGTACAAAGATGATGGTGGTGTAACAGGGTCACGCCGCTGCCATTTTTACATACTCATCTGTACAAAGATGGTAGCTGCGTGAGAAACTGCGTGCACGCAGGTGTAGTTACTGAAGCTGATGCTATCTTTGGCCACCCAGGTTTCCAAAGTTGGCAATGGTCTCAGGAACTGCGTCTGCACACGCCAGGTTTGCGCAGGCTTGGTTCCTTATTTAGCAGTGTGCGGCAGGCTGCATGCAGTGGGTTCCTGGCATCTGTTTTGGGTGCCAGTGTTTTTGGGTGTCGGCGGCACCACTGGTGGTACTGTGCAAGGGGCCAGTATCGCCAGCGGGGCCATATTTGCTCACCCATTACTTGAGTGTGCAAATATGGCTGCCACTGGCACAAGAAATGCAGACAACCTGTTGCCGGATACATATATAATATAGAGGCTGTGGGCTGTTTCTCCTTCCCCTGTGCCCTCCCTCCCCGTTGTGCACTGTCTCTCCCACCTGTGCGCTGTGTCTCTCCTGTGTCTCTCCTGTGTGCTGTATGTCTACCCCCTGTGCGCTGTCTTTCCCCATTTGCTTTCCCCCCCCCGGATGCTATCTCTCCCACCCTATACACTTTCCCTCCCTTTTCACTGTCTTCTCCCCTTTTAGCTGTGTCTATGCCCCCTGTGCATTGTGTCTCTCCCACCCTGTACACTCTCCCACCCACATGCTCTGTTTGTCCACCCCCACTGACAGTGGGCTCTCTATCTGTCCCCCCAACAGAGGCTATAGTACGCTTTGTTTCTGTCTTTTCCCTCTGACAGGGGGCTCATGTGTGCTCTTTCTTCACCCCCTCCCTGACAGGGTGCCCCTATGTGTTCTGTCTATTCCCCACCCAACAGGGGGCTTTGTGTCTGTCCCCCACCCCTGTTAGGGAGCCCCAGTGGCTGTTTCTCACCTCACCTGCTGGTGCTACTGCCTTGCACCTCAGAGCTGTACAATGTGCACAGCCTCAAACTGCTGGAAGCTTATGATTTTGCTGGCAGCAGGTCTGTGTCACTATTCCTAGGCTGTGAATGAAATCAATGCCTCCCGGGGATAGGGACACAGATCTGCTGCCGCTGAATTCATAAGTTTCCAGCAGTTTGAGGCTATACACATCGTATAGCAATGAGGTCTTAGACAACAGCACCGGCAGGTGAGGTGAGAAACAGCCACTGGGGCTCCCTGGCAGGGGTGGTGGACAGTGACAAAGTGCACTGCGGCCCCCTATTAGGGGGGAGGGACAGACATAGTGCACAATGGCCTCCTTTTGGGGGTGAGACAGAGTACACAATGGGGGGAGATAGAAGTAGCGCACTATGGCCCTCTGTTAGACGGGAACTCAGACAGAGCACACTATGGCCCCTTGTTAAGGGGGGAGACAGACAGAGTGCACTATGGTCCACTTGGGGGGAGACAGACAGATTGCACTATCGTCCCTGTTAGGGGGGAGATAGACTGAGTGCACTATGATCCCCTGTTGGGTGGGAAATAGACAGCGCACTATGGCCCTCTTTAAGGGAGGGGAGACAGAGCGCACCATGGCCACCTGTTGGTAGATGATTTGTCTATCCATACATGGTAGTTGGGGCTGTATTACAGATTTAGTATTTGGGTATAGTGATGAGCGAATAGTGAAATACTTGGGTTTGGAATATTCAAACTGAATACTTTTTACTACCGTTTGGATATTCGTCTCGAATACTGAACCTAATGCAAATCAAGGGGGAACCCTGATATTTTTCTGGGAAATCTTACAGAACAATATTTGTGTTCCCCATTGCTTTGCATTAGATTCAGTATTCGAGATGAATACCTGAATAGTAAAAAGTATTCAGTTTGAATAATCCAAACCCAAGTATTTCACTATTCACTCATCACAATTTGGGTACAGAAGCTTAGGACTGCTGCAAGTGGCAATGGAGACTGTGTTGTCTTCCTCTATAATGGGTGGGGAACCTCAGGCCCCAGGGCCGAATGCGGCCCTCAATGACCTTTGTTGCAGCCCCCGGGCAAATTCTTGGGGACCGCAGTGCTCAGGCTGGCAGACACTTTTTGCTGACTGTCTGAGCTTAAATTCAGCTCCCCAGCGATCTCTATGCCCCAGCCTCGGCCTCCCCAGTGATGTCTATATGCTGCTAGCCTCTCCTTTGATGTCTATTGCTCTAGCAAACCTGGAAAAGCAGCTGAGAAGCAACATTATCAATATCACTTATGCCAAAGAGCTGCAGCTCCAGCCACCACAGTAGGGGTGAGTTGATAGTTTAACCAAATATAGCGGGCAATTTTCAAGTTGATCATTTTGTATGGACCCCGAAGGACTGTAGAAATTTCCAAATGGCCCTCGGCAGAAAAATGGTTCCCAATCCCTGCTCTATAAAGATGCTGTTTACATACCTAATGGTGTAATCCAGCAATGGCGGTTGAGCATGTTAATGTGGGACTTCGGCTGGGTTATTACAGGTAACCAGTCCTCTTTACAATACCAAAAAGTAGCCCTTGCTATCTAGTTTCTTGTGCACAGTATGTGGGGCCTCCTGACTCTCCTCCAACAGATTTTATCAGGAGAGAGAAGGAGCAGCCATGTTGAATTTTAATTAACCTTTAATATACCAATATAAAGAAAAACAATACCCAAACCGTGTATATATAACACCCCTGCAATTCTGTCAGATAATACTCAGTTTCGTCCTGAAAATGATTGCAATCACAAATTCTTTGGTATTATTATCTTCATTTAATTTGTCTTCAATGAAAAAACACAAAAAGAATTGCCCTAAAGCCAAATTGGATCTAATTCCACACCAAACATGAAAAAGGGGGTGGACAAAAGTATTGGGACTGTTAGAAAAATCATGTGATGCCTCTCTAATTTGTGTAATTAACAGCACCTGTAACTTATCTGTGGCACCTAACAGGTTTTGGCAATAACTAAATCACACTTGCAGCCAGTTGACATGGATTAAAGTTGACTCAACCTCTGTCCTGTGTCCTTGTGTGTACCACATTGAGCATGGAGAAAAAAAAGAAGACCAAAGAACTGAGGACTTGAGAAACCAAATTGTGAGGAAGCATGAGCAATCTCAAGGCTACTAGTTCATCTCCAAAGACCTGAATGTTCCTGTGTCTACCGTGCGCAGTGTCATCAAGAAGTTTAAAGCCCATGGCACTGTGGCTAACCTCCCTAGATGTGGACGGAAAAGAAAAATTGACAAGAGATTTCAATGCAAGATTGTGCGGATGGTGGATGAAGAACCTTGACTAACATCCAAACAAGTTCATGCTGCCCTGCAGTCCGAGGTACAACAGTGTCAACCTGTACTATCCGTCGGCGTCTGAATGAAAAGGGACTGTATGGTAGGATACCCAGGAAGACCCCACTTCTTACCCTGAGACATAAAAAAGCCAGGCTGGAGTTTGCCAAAACTTACCTGAAAAAGCATAAAACCTTTTGGAAGAATGTTTTCTGGTCAGATGAGACAAAAGTAGAGCTTTTTGGGCAAAGGCATCAACATAGAGTTTACAGGAGAAAAAAAGAGGCATTCAAAGAAAAGAACACGGTCCCTACAGTCAAATATGGCGGAGGTTCCCTGATGTTTTGGGGTTGCTATACTGCCTCTGGCACTGGACTGCTTTACCGTGTGCATGGCATTATGACAACGTTCAATCTGGCTTTTGCCCCCACCACTTCACCGAAACCACCTTAACCAAAATTACTAACGACCCTACTTACCTCCAAAGCTAACGGACCCTTCTCCATCCTCCTCCTTCTTGACCTGTCCTCTGCATTTGAAACAGTCGATAACTGTCTCTTATTATAGATACTCTCTTCTCCCACACTACCTCCTCACACCATCCCCTCTCTGTTGGGGTCCCTCAAGGCTCTGTCCTGGGACCCCTTCTTTTTTCCATCTATACCCTTGGCTTAGGACAACTCATAAAGCCTCATGGGTTCCTGTACGTTGACGACACTCAGATCTGCCTCACTGGCCCTGACGTCACCTCTCTGCTGTCCAGAATCCCTGAGTGTCTATCAGCCATATCCTCCTTCGTCTCCTCTCGCTTCCTTAAACTAAATGTAGATAAAACTGAACTCATCATCTTTCACCCATCTCGTGCACCTCCCTTACCTGATCTGTCTATCACAATAAATGACATCATACTCTGACCTGTACCTGAAGTCCACTGCCTTGGAGTAACCCTTTACTCTGCCTTATCCTTCAAACCACACATCCAAGCTCTCACCACCTCCTGCCACCTCCAGCTTAGAAATATCTCCAGAATCCATCCCTTCCTCAACTACAATCTACTAAACCACTAGTGCATGCCCTCATCATCTCCCGTCTCGACTACTACAATCTCCTTCTCTGTGACCTCCCTGCTAACACTCTTGCACCTCTCCAATCTGTCCTTAACTCTGCTGCCCAACTAATCCACCTCTCTCCTCGCTGCTCCTCCACTTCTGCACTCTGCAAATCCCTCCACTGCCTCCCAATTCCCCAGCGTATCCAATTCAAACTACTAACACCGACTTACGAAGCCATGTACAATCTGTCCCCCCCATATATCTCTGAACTAATCTGATATCATCCAACTCGTAATCTTCGATCCTCCCAAGACCTCCTCCTTTCCTCCACACTTGTACGTTCCTCATCTAACCGCCTGCAAGACTTCGCCCGAGCATTCCCCGTCCTCTGGAATTCTGCACCTCAAAACGGCCGACTGTCCCCTACACTCGGAACCTTCAAGTGGAAACCCAGATCTTCAGAACAGCTTACAGTCTGCAATAATCACCACTGGACCCGGCGCTCCACCACCACCGGAGCAGTCCCAACCTACTGTCTCCCTCGCCATTGCCCTGTAGACTATAAGGCCGCAAGGGCAGGGTCCTCTCTCCCCTTTGTACCCAGCTGTCACTGTTAGTTTGTTCATTGTACAGGGTGGGCAATTTATATTGATATACCTAAATAAAATGGGAATGGTTGGTGATATCAACTTCCTGTTTGTGGCACATTAGTATATGGGAGGGGGAAACTTTTCCAGATGGGTGGTGACCATGGTGGCCATTTTGGATGCAACTTTATTTAGATGTATCCATATAAATGGCCCACCCTGTATTTTTAACCCTTTCTCATGTACAGCACCATGGAATCAATGGTGCTCTATAAATAAAAAAATATATAAATAAATAATAATTCCCACATCAGTATTTTTGATCAGTGTTTCAGCAGTATTTGTGTGCCAAAACCAGCAGTGTCTTCAAAACACAGAACAGGGGTCAATCTTTCAATTTTTTTTTTTTCCCTGTAAGCTCCACTCCTGGATTGGCATACAAACACATGTGCAAAATAAGGATCGTTTGAATGAGGCGCTATATAGGGTGTTTGCTCATTCTAATTTGCATACAGACCAGCCATCTGGCTAACTTCTTCACCAAGTTTAAGACGTGAAAATATAGCTGAAAGAAATAAACCATGAAAACATTTGTCACCAATCCACAGACTCTATGATCTTCACAAGCCCGGCAGAGACAGCCAAATGACTGCAATTGTATCCATCTCAAAGTAGACCCTGGATGTACAATATATCTGAATATCACTGTCCGGGACCCCACAAGGAATCTCTACTGTAACTGCAGAAACTCTTGAACTCTGCTGATTTGTAAGCACTGGGAACCATCCACAATGACAGCTTCTCATATGTCACGTTCTACTGTTTCATGGCTCTGGGTTGAGTGTGTTTTCCACCTTACCACACATTAGTAACAGGTTAGATAACTCTTAATTCATGGGCATGTCTTCATTAGAAGATTCGTCTAGTACAGTTAATTACATCTCTCTTAATAATTGCCATCAGTCCTGATTTTCCTGGGACAGTCCCACTCTGATCCAATATGGAATTTTTGGGGAATTCGTTTATTGTTTTGGTGGTATTCCTGGGTTGTCTCATGGTGGCAGGGCTTAATATCCCAATTTTGAGCATTATAAAGTTGGTGTTTGCGGCACTGGAGTTTTGGATCTGCTGGCCAAATATTATATTACAGGACTAAGTGCACTCTTACAAAAAGGTATTCTCACATATAAGGCATTGTAGACCTCCTATGCTTCGTTTTCAAGAGAACGTCTTACTACTCATTCTGACAGGTTAAACCAAACATTGGTTCATTGGTCAACCCAATATTTTCATACGTTACTCCAAGAGGTTTCACTTTTAATCTTAGATGTTATTCTTAAGCCAAAGTAAGGAACAAAGTGTAGACTTGGTCTGTCCACCTTCTCCTTATATTAAAAGACGACACTAGTTTGCTTATATCATTTGTATGACTAGACAAACTTTGGTTTTCATAATTCAGATTCTGATGTCTTCAGCTTTGTGAACCTTTATTAATTTAATAAATAACAAAAAATTGGGCATATGTCCCCTTGTGGAGCTGTATTCAAAAACACTAAGAACCTACAGGGAATAGATGATTTCCAAGAACGTGGTACCATGTGCCTACTGTTATGTATGTAGTTAAATGCTCAATCACATTCTCTACGGAATACCAAAGGTTATGTTTGTACGATGATATTACATCAAATCTGTGAGTTATGAATTCTATGTTAAACTGCATTTTAGTTATTTTTCTCTTCGTCTTAGCTCCATCATTCATTGACAAGATGTCAGCTGTAAGATTTGCTCCGAGTGCAGAGGTCGTTGAAGTCAATGGGTGAGTGATCAGCTCAGATAATATTTAAACAGTGTGCTAAGTATTAATTTAAGTAGAGAGGGTATCAGAAACCCGACTTCTCTATTGTTTTCTTCTTCTCTTTTCAACTTAATCATTTATGGGAAATATGTTAAAATAAGGAAGTAAAATATTGGAGGAAAACCCATTAACTACTACATAATTTCGGACCTGTCCGGCTTCGGTACCCCTGCACTCCTCCTATGCTGGAAAGAGCACAGTTCAGACCGGCAGTGGAACCATGCCGCGCCTCTGAACTGTCAATCTTTAGGAGTGCACAGCCCTTGGCAAGCTGTAAGGTGGGAGGTAGAGGAGGGTTAGACTTCTAAAGATGAAAATTGGATGACCTCATTGACTGATTTCCATCTTCGTACAATCTCTTGTAATAATACACTGATCACAGATTATGCAGCTGAATGAAACCCTAGCAATCATCTTTAATCAGCTGCTAAACTGAATTCAGCTGCCAAGGCAAAACAGGAAATTTAAGGAATTGTCTATTGGACAATTATTTTTTTTCCCAGGAGATACGCTGCTATCAGAAGAGTCTTGACAGTGGCTCTCCTATTGAGAACACATAGAATACACAGGATCGCTTGGTAGAGCTGATCACTCCTGGGTATGGAAGAGGCTAGAAAGATAGCTGTCTGAGGAATGATTGTTAGGGTGATAGCTGGTAGGTGATGTAATGTGTCTGGGGTACGTCACAGTTTTTCCGTTTTTGCTGAATCACGGAAGATACGGCAGATTTATCGCATCTGCCGCATAACGGCCAACTTGCGGCAAGCCCCCATTCATTCTGTATGGGACTTGCAGCAGGTGTAGCAAGTGCAGTTTTGCCGCTATACGGAAAATCCAGCACTTGCAGCAAGTCAAAAAAACGCGGTTAGCTGTGTTTTTTTCGTATTTTATAATGATCTAGCTCAATCACCATATGTGGGGTGCCGAAGGAAAAATGTTTTCAAATAATAGTAGTCTATCCTTGGCACACCCTAAAGAAGGATTGAGAAGTAGGTTCTTTGCAAGAAGTGGTTTTTATTCGTGTGTATTTGAAGACAAAAATCTTTGTCTACTTCTCAAGCCTTCTTTAGGGTGTGCCAAAAATAGACTACTATTAGCTGTGGTTTTTTGACTTGCCCCAAGTGCTGGATTTGCCGTTACACGGCAGATGCGGTAAATCTGCCGTATCTTCTAGAATTCAGCAAAAACGCTGATGTAAAAGCCGCCTTACTCAGGCTTTCTGGATGGTCACCCGTTGCACCTCACTGGCATTGAGAGGTGGCATGTTTCCACTGGAGCTCACATCAAACCCCAGTAACTGGCCCATGCACAACGTCATGGGTCAGAAAGGGGTTAAGCTGTCATTGATGTTAGAGGGGGCAATACATGGGATTAAGAACTGGGGCATGTGAACTTTTGATCAGGGTCATTTGGATGTTTTTGGTTGTCATTATGATTTAAAAAGCAAAAACACAGTAGTTTGACAATAAATGGCTTCACCCAACCACTAGCAAAAAGTGGGAAAAAAAGTAAAAAAAAATGTCAAGAAAGCAATAAATCTGCCGTGGTATGTAAACTATTGTGCACAACTATTGCATGTTTTCATCCATCAATGTGGATTGGACATCTTTGTCTCTTTGCCTGTTCTATATGGGTATTTTATTTTTTGTGTGATTTTCTATATTTAAGATTGTTTATGAAAAGTTCTATTTTATAGCGTATTCACAATTTGCTGACTAAAAATGTCTTTCATGTTTATAACCTCTATTGTGGCCACTTGGCTCGTTTTACTGGATTAGCTGCTTTGCTTTCACAGGAGTGATCAGGTTGGTCAAGCAATCCTGTGTATTCTATAGTATATTTACAATTTCCTGACCTAATTTACTTAAGAGTGAGGGATCTGAGAGCGAGTGTCACACCAGGGTGTATGATCTCCCAGCGAGCGGCGCAACGCAAGTGTGAGCAACGGGCATGGTATGGAGGGAAGGCCCTGGCAATAGGGAAAGGATAGTGGGGTCAGCTCCTGACACTGACTTGTGTCTGCACCCTAAGGCTGTTTTCACATCTGCGATAAGTGTAATTCGCGGCAGATCCAGCAGATGTCGCTGCATCTGCCAGATCTGCCGATCCGGCAAGCCTCAATCATTCTCTATGGGGATTACTGTCATTTGCGGCAAGTGTGGTATTGCCGAATCCAGCACTTGCGGCGCTTATGGCACCGCAAAAAAACGCTGCTAGCAGTGTTTTTTTTGTGCAGTCACAAGTGCCGGATCTGCGATATTTGGCAATACCGCACTTACCGCACTTGACTGCAAGCCCCATAGAGAATGACTGGGGCTTTCCGGATCGGTGCCGCAAGTCGCCGTTAAGCGGCAGACCTGTATCTGCCGCGAATTACACTTATCGTAGATGTGAAAGCTGCCTAAGGCTGGTTTCACATCACATATTTTTTCTTGTCTGTGGTATAATACTTTTTGTAGGACCCCACAGACAGGAAAGGACACCACAGGAGGTCCTATTTCTGTGTCCGGGTCTGTGGTTTTCATGGGTCCGGACAGAAAGAGCTGTGCAGGGCACTTTGACTTCCGCAATGTAAAATATACATTGCGGAAGTGAAATTAAGTAAAAGAAAGGGTTAAAAATAAAAGAATCTGTATTCGCACCTTTCCAGCGATCCCCCGATGCCTCCAGCAAGCTCCGGGTGTCTACAGGAACTGCCGTTACGTCACAACCCGGGTCACATGACCGCAGTTACCGCAGTAACCAGTCATGTGACCCGATTAGCTGATCGGGTTGTGACGTAACGGCAGTTCCTGTAGACACCTGGAGCTTGCTGGAGGCATCGGGGGATCGCTGGAAAGGTGAGAATACAGATTTTTTATTGTTAACCCTTGCTTTTACTTAATTTCGCTTCCACATATATATATATACATTGCAGAAGTGAAATTAGATGGTTAGGAGCAGTTTTAGTGTACTGAGCATGCTCAGTACACTAAAATCGGATCCGAGGAACGATCCTGTTTTTTCTCGGACCCGTGCTCCATTGACCCTCATGTTAAAGGCCGCGGATCGGATGGAATTTGCCTAATTGCCATCCGATTTTGTCAGATCCGATTTGTGTCCAATTTTTTGCTGTGCCCAAAATCGGAGCAGTCTTTGATTTTGGGTACAGCAAAAAATCAGACACAAATCGGATCCGACAAAATCGGATGGCAATCGGATCCGATCTGTGCCCATAGGATAACATGGGGGCCAAATTAGATCCGTGGCTGTCCGTTTTATAACGGACAGCCACGGATCCTCAAAAATCGCAATGTGAAAGCAGCAGAAGATCTCTAAAATCCCTATATGAGTCCTCCCTCCCATCACTATCATGTTCCTAGGCCCTCACTTGCCCTGGACTCACCCTGGTTAGTGTGCAGCCTCGCAAGGAGACTAGTCTCACCAATGCAATTATACAACACAAGGTTAGGAACACAGACAGATGGAAAATGCACACAAAAGGATATAACACCAAGGTCTTCAATTGCACCAAAGCACAGCAGCTCCAAGTGTCCCGACACCACTGCTTCTTCCAGAGACAGGCTTAGTGGTCAGCGAATAGAATGATATTCTATCACCGGCGTCAGATGACTCTTTATAGCGGAGGGGAGTAGTCACCAAGAGCTGAACCTGAGATTAAGGTGACAAAGAACAAGCAGAAAGGAAAGAGTCCTTAACCCATGCAGCACCAAAAGAAAGTATATACATTCAAATACTAGCTATAGACCTGAGATCCATACAGCTTAGTAACCTTTGTAACCTTCGTCGTCGAGAATTATTGAGGGCGATATGTCGCCTTGCAATAATCGCAGTCAAATTCCCTCCCAATTGCGGCGTACAATTGGGGAATTTGGCGGCGATTTGTCGCCTGATTTCAGAGCACACACTGAAATCAGGCGACCGTGGTGAGGCAGCAAATCGCCACCAAATTCCCCAATGACACGCCGCAATTGGGAGGGAATTTGACGTCGATTATTGCAAGGCGACATATCGCCCTCAATTATTCTCGCCGCGTTTGCGGTATGTAAAGGTACCCTTAGGGTACCATTACACGACACAATATTGCTTGCAATTTCACTGGCAATTTGCTGGTTGCAGTGAAATCATGGACACATTGTTCCATTTGTACACAGCCACAAAATAGAACAATGTGTCCATGATTTCACTGCAACCAGCAAATTGCCAGTGAAATTGCCTAGCAATATTGCGTCGTGTAACGGTACCCTTAGACTTGTGAACGGTTTCCCTAGGGTGGGATACACTTGCAACAGTGGGCTAAAGCACCTCTACAGGTTTTTTAACTGCTGCGCAATGGTGCTTTCAATGTATGCCACCCGGTTGTATTCTCAACTTCCAGTGTTTTCATACTTTACCGAGCTCGCTCTGGTCCTGTTGGTAGCTATGTCACAGGAGCTCAATGTATCTTTATGAGAGTCAGAGCGAGATCAGAACGAGGCCATCATAGAGTTGTATTGAAATGTGACCTCCGTTGCACTCCATGAAACACTGGGGCCTTCGGCAGGTCACTTTTCACGACAGACTGACCTGAGCACCGCTGGAAAAGGATGAAGATGGTGGAAGCTTAGCACAAAATAGTGCTCAGAGGACTTATAGCTAAAGCACCTCTACACAGGGGCGGACCGTGACCCCAGGGGGCCCTGGTGCAGCCATGCCGAGGAGCGGGGGGGTTGTGCTGCTGCTGGCCGTCGGCGCAGCCCGGGGGGGTGCTGCTGGCTGCTGGCCATCGGCGCGGCCCTGGGAGGGGTGGTGCTGACGGCCGCCGCCGAGGTGTTTGCGGCGGCTCTCCTACCTGGTGATCCGCGCCGGATGTTTCTGGCTGTTGAATCGGCGCTCCTAGGAGCCGGAGGGGCAGAGGAGTGGGGGGGGCGGGATCAGGCAAGGGAAGCAGGAAGCTTTCTGCTTCCCTTGCCTGACCCTCCTCTCCTCTGACAACGGCTTACGGGGGTCGGCTAGGGGGCCCCCTGCAGGCTTGAAGTGGCCCCTAGTTGGTCGGGGCCCTGGTGCAGCTGAACCAGCTGCACCACGGTAGTTCCGCCCCTGCCTCTACAGCAATAAAAAAACGCTGGAGCAGTGCTATATGTGTTGAGACAGAACTGTCTCCATCCTCTTAATTGCTTATTTAAATCATGAGAGACACCAATATCTTACACAAATAGTGATGACTATAAAACTGAGCCATGTTGACATTCTTTATGACTTACTTTGTATTTCCACTCTGTTTTGCTTATCAGTGTCAGAGGTCTTGGATCTGCTGTGTGAGCAAAGTATATTGTAGGGGAAATTAGAACAATGCAAATAACTTTCTGGAGAAATATGCTGCACTTCTAGATGCAAAATCTTTGGACTGGAATCATTTATTGTATGGGCTCAAAACAGACTCACTTCTGAGATGATCCTACTTCTAATTTGATAACATAAAATATATATTCAGGTGTTCCTGGCATATATTTCTAACATTTTTTTGTCATATGCTTGTTGTATATATTAGTATAATTTTTTTTCAACTTTCCGAAACAACTTTTGCTTACAATAAAAATATATTGCATACACCTGCATTGAATAGAATACGTTTATTATTGTAATCTCCTGCTCTCTGGCCTCCCCTCTATCACCCTTGCACCACTCCAATCTATCCTAAACTCTGCTGCCCAACTAATCCACCTGTCTCCCCGCTATTCCCCAGTCTCTCCTCTCTGCCAAGCCCTTCACTGGCTCCCCATTTCTCAGAGGTCCCGATTCAAAACCCTATGACAAACAAAACCATCCACAACCTGCCTCCTCCGTAAATCTGGGACATAATATCCCGATACCTACACTCACACAACCTGTGATCCTCTCAAGTTCTTCTCCTCTTTTCCTCTCTTGTCTCTTCTTCCCACAACCGCATACAAGATTACTCCTGTGTATCCCCCATACTCTGGAACTCTCTACCCCAATACATCAGACTCTCGCCCACCGTGGAAACTTTCAAAAGATACGTGAAGACCCACCTCTTCCTACCAAGTCTACAACCTCAGTCCACCAAACTACCGCTTGACCAGCTCTCTACCCTATCCTAGTGTATCCTCACACTCATGGGCAGAGTCCTCTCTCCTTCTGTACCTTGTGTGCCTTATATTGCTCATGTTTATTGTACTTGTCTATATATGCCCTTTCCACATGTAAAGTGCCATGGAATAAATGGCGCTATAATGATAAATAATAATAACATTAATAATAATAATAATAATAACAATAAAGTTGAACATACTATTTGCAGCACTGTTTAAACATGTAAGTGCGGACAAAAAACCGCATCTGCCGCATTTTTTGCCTAACGGTCGCACTTGCGGCAGGCCCCATGCATTGTCTATGGGCTTGCGGTAAGTGTGTGGCAGGTGCAAGTGCAGTTCCGGCAGTTGCAGCCGCGAAAAAAAAACGATGCTGACCGTGATTTTTTTCACGACTGCACCTGCCGCTTTTTACCGCAAGCCACATAGACAATGCATGGTGTGTGCCGCAAGTGCGGCCGTTAGGCGGGACCCTCGGCAGATGTGTTTTTTTGTCCGGATCACAAAAGATAGTGTGAAAGGGGCCTAATAAAAGTAATAATAATAATAAAAATAATAATTATTTATATAGTGCCAACATATTCCGTAGCGCTTTACAATTAAGTGGTTCTTATGTAGACGGTCATAGGTAACAATTATAAAAATGAAAAAAAAAAACAATACAGTAATTAAAGTAGAGAATCAATGTAAAAAATACAATACAATAATTAAAGCAGAGAAACAGTGTAAAAAATACAATACAATAATTAAAGCAGAGAAACAGTGTAAAAAATACAATACAATAATTACAGCACAAATAAAGGTGACTCTGTTCATAAGAGCTTACAATCTACAACGAGATGGGGGTTACACAAAGTACAGGGGCTTACTACAAGGATGGTTCAGGAATCTTGAGGAAGAGGGATATAGAAAAAAATTACAAGAATGGTCACCAGCCAATCTGTGTAGAGCTTGTTGGGTTTGGTGGAGTTTGAAGGAGAGCTATGTCTAGAGAGATAGTGAATGGGCTATATACCGTATAAAGGACTTCTATTAGGGAGCATGATAGGCCGCCTTAAAAAGATGTGTTTTTAGGGAGCGTCTAAAGCTATGTAAGTTGTGGATAGTCCTAATTTCTTGGGGTAGAGCATTCCAGAAAATTGGTGCAGCTCGGGAGAAGTCTTGGAGGCGGGAGTGGGAGGTTTGGATTAATGCAGATGTCAAAGGTCATTTGTAAAACATAGAGAATGTAGAGAACTGGAAGGGTGATAGACAGAGATGAGGGAGGAGATGTAGGGAGGTGCTGCACTGTGAAGAGCTTTGTGGGTGAGAGCAAGCAATTTGAATTGGATTCTGTAGTGTATAGGCAGCCAGTACAGTGACTGGCACAGAGTGGAGGCGTCTGAGTAGCGATTGGCCAGATGGGTGATCCTGGCTGCTGTATTAAGGAGGGACTGGAGAGGGGAAAGTCTAGAGAGGGAGGCCAATTAATAGACAATTGCAGTAGTCAATGCGGGAATGTAGTAGGGCCACAGTGAGGGTTTTTGTTGTTTCCATAGTGAGAAAGGGGTGGACTCATGTAGCCCAATGTGTGAACCCAACGGCGTGTGAGCTCAGTAGTCACAGGCCAGGCTGAGTTTTGGCTGCAGAGCAGCCCTCGGTTTGCAGCGCATACCCCGTCCGGCACCCCACTGCAACAGTTCAGTTCACAACTGCCCTGGCTGAGGGCCAAAGTAGACAATGAGTCAGAGATGCTCAAATCAGTTCTTGAACAGTCTTGTGAAAAACGGGCACAAAGCTTAAACAAAGCTTAAACATTACTCTCTTAGGAGAAGTTACAATAAATGGCTTTAGTGCAGACTGCTTCCACCATTCCGGTACCTCTTGCATACTCCGTTCAGTACCACTGTATGGCTCACCTCTTCCCATAGGGATTCGCCTCAAGAAATGGTTAGGGCCACCTTTTAGACAAACGTTCCTTTACCGCAAGCTCTATATTGACCTGTTTGCCAAAGTCTTTGCTGAAGTTCACCACACACTTTCTAGAGGGATCATTCTCTGCTTGAGAAGCCGCAAAAGGCGAGGTTTAAGTATCAACGCAGGATGAGGGACACTGACCTGCATCCCGGGCCCACTTCCCAGTTGCCACACTCAGCTCTCATGGTGACCGAAAGGGTCTGATCAATTCAGAACAAGGGGCCTGACATTCCTTCTGTTCCATTTCTATTCTTCTAATCAGTGACTCTTCTGTTAACTCTACGCTGCAGGCCCTTTTTAGAGACTAGGCCCCACCCCTATGGAGTATCAATAATTATTATTACCAACTTTCCTAACTCATGGACACTGTGGAGCCATATTGACCATTAGATGGATGATTTTACCATACTGTTGAATTGTTTTATTCATCTTGTACTGTTTGCTATTCTGATATGTTTTATTCACCTCGTGAAAACAGAGAACAACATAGCTAACTGTCTGAAAATGTAAAATACAATATCAGTACATGAATGCAAATGCAGATTTTCCTTCTATGTGAATTTCCAGGAGTTTGAACTTTGAGATTACTCAACTAAATCAGATAAAAGTTAATGCGAAATGAGTCACCGGATTATTGCTGACAAATAATTCATCGTAAATGAATCACAGGGTGGTTGTGACTGCAAGTGAGTGGCTAAATGATTGTCATGAGAGTCTTATTATGAGTGCACTGGTTTGTATTTCTTCAGTTTCATTTAGGTAGAATGTAATGAATAGTTTTTTATAATTAGTGGTCTTTAGTAATACAACAGTAAAACATTTTTTGTGAACTTACATCTGGAAATTTCAGAGAAGAAACAGAATAAACAGCATGTGCAGCAATAAAGGCCCTAATTAATGTTTGGTTGCAACCCCCCCCCTTGGTTCATGTAGATATCTATAAGTTTCTTACACTTCTCAGCTGGTAGTTTCTGCCACAAAAAACCCAAATAGTGATGTCATGCTGCACACATCAATCACCTGCTGCACTGATTTACAAGTGGTTAAATCCTGCTGGTTGATTCACTTTAAGTAGTGTCATTTTCACGTGTCTATGTCACATTGAGATACTCAGTTAATCAATATAAAAAACAAAAATAGAAAATACTTTTTTTGTCCTTACTTCCTTACTAAATCATTTTCTCGTCGGCCCCTTTCACACTGGCGTTTTTATGAAATTGCGGCAGAATTACCGCATCTGCCGCCTAACGGCCGCCCTTGCAGCACACCTGCGGCAAGCCCCATGCACTGTCTATGGGGCTTGCGGTTAGGTGTGGCCGGCCGCGAAAATCGCGGTCAGCCGTGGTTTTCTTTCACGACCGCAAGTGCCGCAACTGCCACAACCGGCAGAACTGCGCTTGCCGCACCTGACCGTAAGCCCCATAGACAATGCATGGGGCTTGCCACAGGCGGGACGCAAGTGCGGCCATTAGGTGGAAGATGCGGCAGATGCGGTAATTCTGGCGCATCTGCTGCATTTTCATAAAAACGCCATTGTGAAATTATTTATTTATTATTAATATTTTTCACATTATTTCTGCTTTTTATGTTAAATAGGTGTAAAAACACAGAAGAAAAAGTGCAGATTGATGATGGAAAGAATGAAATAGATGAGCCAAAAACATGGAGCAGGTAGGTACTGACTGTAAAAAGCCTTTGACTACACATTTATATACATCATATATTATATATTCACATGTATTATTATAAGGGTTCCTGTGCCACACAAGCCTGATAAATAATCTATGTGACAACCTGAGTGTGACAGATATCCATTTCAGAGCTTCTTAGGGAAAGGCATCGGTATTATTAGTATGTGGGAAATGTGGTGACAACAAGACACATTTGGGCCTATTTATTAGGCCTTTAGAAAAGTAAAACTATTCTTGTTGCCAGTAGCAACCAATCACAGTGCAGCTTTCATTTTACCAGAGGAGCAGATGAACTGAAAGTGGAGTTCTGATTGGTTGATTTGGTCAACAAGGGCAGTTTAAGTATTATACTGTTTTGATAAATGAGGACCCGTGTGTAGTCCAGCAATGGGCAAATCAAAATGGCCTGGCTTGTAGTGAGGAGGGGAGTGCAATGATGAGACCACATAAGAAGATTTAACATCATTCAAAATTCAAAGTTGTGGAAGAAGCCAGTGTAACACAGGAGCTTAGTAAAGAAACAAAAACACATGAATTGCAAATAGTGGAAATATTGTATAACCAAGCAGGAGTCCACACAGACGATTTTGCCGTTCTTATAAGGTACCTTTACACGCCGCCACTGCGTGGTAGCAACTGCCTGGCAATGGGGATTTTTGTGCCTGTTGCGTTGAAATTGCTACGAAGTGGCGGTGTGTGATTTGGGAAAGTTATCGGGTTTCTCACAGTTGCTTCGGGTACCTGTTTCCGAGCAGTCTTCAAAAATCCAAGGCAACACAAAGGCACAATTGCCATGGTAGGGGCGTCTAAACGGGGCACAGGGATGGAATCAGCGTCGCCTAGTGAGTTCCCAGGGGCGTGCCACAGCCTCATGTATACCGCGCCCCATCAGCAATCATTGGTGGGGGCTACTGTGTTACCATTGGCTGTCCCTTCACAGGGCACCATATTTAAAGAGCTGTCCATTTACATTACACAATTGCAATGGCGTCATGTATTAGCCAGCCTTCCTGCGCTATTGCGTTGTCCAATCAGCGTGTTAGCATCACGGAATACACAACTCTGTCACGCCTATGTTCTTGCGGCGCTAAAGATGTACGCCCATATTTCTTTGTGGATAGCGGCGTGTGAAACGACGATGGTATTCAACAGCAAGGTATCCGCAGGATCTGTAGGAACTTCCGGGGAACCATGATACCTTGAGTTGACAACGCAATAGTGGCGTGTACATGCGGTATCGGTGATCGTTAGCAACTGTTAAAAACGTGCGCGTGCACGTGCGGTTGATACCGGTTGCCAGGGATAGTGGCGGCGTGTAAAGGTACCTATATAGACTGACCGCTGTTCACCTGACTTCAACGTACAATATCATATACGCTTATGGGACCAGCTGTCAGTCCAGGCATTAAAGAGGTTTCCACTACTAATGTGATCCCCTTTCTTTAGTCCTAACTATGTCTAACTAACACTTTCCTACAATACTTCTGCTACCTACCATGCTCCTGTAATCTTATCTCTACTAAGATGCTCATAAATACCTTTATATTGTTGTAGTTTTCATCCTTCCAGGCTGCAGACCGGATTTGGACCAACTGAGCAGGGCACGTCACTGGTGAGGGCTGAGAAGAAAGTGAACTCTGATCTTGGCATGTGTTCCCAGACTGCTGTCACTCACAGAGAGGCATCCCCGACCCCACGAGTGATGTGCCCTGCCCTGCTTAGTTGGCCTGATTTCTGGTTTGCAGCCTGAAAGTTTGAAAGCTACAACAATATAAAGGTGTTTATGTGCATTTTAGAGATAAGATTACAGGAGCAGAGTAGATACTAGAGCATCTCAATGAATTAGAATATCATCAAAAATCAATATCATATTGCCATGTTTCAGGGCTTTTCTGGGAGCCCTGAAACACGTTGACTAATAAATAAATATTATATTTATCCTTTGATGTCTCGTGGAATACGGTAGCACGGTATTTAACCCTTCATCCTCCCTACTTTAATTTTCTGAAATAATGACCTTTGGGTTTTTGTTGGCTGTAAGCCATAATCATCAACATTAACAGAAATAAACAGCTAAATAGATCACTCTATATAATATATGCATTTCACTTTTTGTATTGAACTAGTGAAAAAACGTAACTTTTTGATGATATTCTAATTCATTGAGATGCATTAGTAGAAGAAGTATATTAGGAAAGTGTTAGTTAGGAATAGTTAGACTAAAGAAAGGGCATCACATTAGTAGTGAAAAACCTCTTTAAGGTCTGTATGTGAACAGTGAATTGTTACTAATACCTATTTTAAAAACAAAAAATCCTGTGACGTCAAAAGACAATTCAATGTTTTAATCCTTTATGTTGTGTATATATTAGTGTAGCTTGTTCTTTTATGTAGGCTCACATAGGTCCTACAGTGTTATATGATGCCACATATAGAGGACTATTTGTTTTAGAATTATGTTTTTTTAATTACTTTATCTTTAATTTTAGCAAGGTGAAGAAATGTATTGCTCCCATCGTCACGTCATTTGGATTCAGGTAACTGAATTTCTTTATCAGCTTAAAGTCATAAAAATAATAATTAAATCAATGATAATTCTATAGTGGGGATCTTGGCAATTCATTTTTTTATGCAAGCATACATCATCTAAGCTGATCTGGGTCTTTTAATGTTGGGATCTTCCACAAGATCTTATTTTTCCGTAAAGGAGCACAGATCGCCGCTGATTAACCCTAGGCCTCATTCACATATCTTAGATTTGTCTAAGTAAAAACATGGACTGTTGTTCATCAGTGTTTTAGATCTGAGTTTCATCGGTATTGGGTCAGTTTTTACCATTTTTGTACATCTCTGATTTTCATGTATAAAAAAAATTGATTTTAACGCTTCTCCTATCCTTTATAATGTTAATCATCAGTAACACACAAGATGCCATCCATGTACTGTCAGAGTTTTTTCACAGATCCATAGATATATAATTTTGATCCATGTTTCCATGGTATTTCCAACCTTCTAAAATGTCTGTACATGTGAAAAGCAAAATAGACTAATTTGTAAGTGTTTTATCCACGAAAAGCATGGTAAGAACATGTATGAGCTTTTCATTCTTCTTCCCTGTGTCCAAACTGTCATTGTAGCAATCCTCCACTCCGTATCACTGCCACAGCCGCCCTCTCTGTGATGGAGATTAACCTGTGCTGTGTTGTGTGTGCGGCTGTGGCAATGATACAGAGATGAGGATTGCATCAGTGATAGTCTGGCCACAGGGAAGCAGAATGAAAGGCGCACACACCGCAACACTGCATAGAGTGGTCCTCTCCTTCACAGAGGGGCGGCTTCGGCACAGTGTTGCAGAGAGAAGGAGATGACCACTGAGTGCAATGTGGTTCAGTTAGTATCTACATAGGTGAATGGGGGTGGTCCTATTGAACACTGGTGTGGACCTGCTGGGGACTGGGAAGGGCTTGTTGGAGTCTGGGTGTAAACAACCAGTTGTAACTTTACAGCCAGGCTCCAAAACAACACCTAAGGATTGCATAGGTCATAAATTAATCACCTGCACTGGTGAATCCTGAAAACAGGCACTGATGGTGGCTCTTGAGGACTGGAGTTGTGCAACTCCTGGTATACAGGATTTTCAGCAGATTACTAGTCTTTTAATGAAAATAAATCACTATACAAAGCCCAACACTGATATTACCGCCATATGGTGACCATATAGTGGTAGATACCAGCCCTACAATACATGTAAGAGATTACAGTACAGTTATATATTGGGACTACTGTTGACGTTCTTTCTGATGGAGTTGTTCACTTTTTCCGTATTCTCCATCTGACAACCGGCCCAGACCGACATAACAATTTCTCCAGTCACAACTTGGCTGCAGAGATTACAACAAAGACACATCTGACAGTATGATGAGCCCACAGCTCTGCTATACATAGTATGATGGGCCCCCAGCTCCTTTATGCACAGTATGATGGGCCCACACCTCCTTTATACACAGTATAATGGGTTCACAGCTCCCTTATACATAGTATAATATGCCCACACCTCCCCTATACACAGTATAATGGGCCCACTCCTCCCCTATGCACAGTATGATGGGCCCACAGCTCCTCTATGCACAGTATGATGAGCCCACACCTTCCCTATACACAGTATGATTGGCCCACACCTCCCCTATATACAATATAATGGGCCCACAGCTCCGCTAAACACAGTATGATAGACCCACAGCTCCTCTATACACAGTATGATGAGTCCACAGCTCCCGTATACACAATATGATGGGCCCACAGCTCCTCTATACACAGTATGATGGGTCCACAGCTTCTCTTTACACAGTATGATGGGTCCACAGCTTCTCTATACACAGTATGATGGGCCCACAGCTCCCCTATACACAGTATGATGAGCCCACAGCCCCTCTATACAAAGTATGATGGGCCCCCAGCTCCCCTATACACAGTATGATGGGCTTACAGCTCCTCTATACACAGTATGATGGGCCCTTAGCTCCTCTATACACAGTATGATGGGCCCACAGCTCCTCTATACACAGTATGATGGGCTTACAGCTCCTCTATACACAGTATGATGGGCCCACAGCTTCTCTTTACACAGTATGATGGGCCCACAGCTTCTCTTTACACAGTATGATGGTCCCCAGCTCCTCTATGCACAGTATGATGGTCCCCCAGCTCCTCTACACACAGTATGATGGTCCCCCAGCTCCTATATGCACAGTATGATGGGCCCCCAGCTCCTCTATACACAGTATGATGGGCCCCCAGCTCCCCTATACACAGTATGATGGGCTTACAGCTCCTCTATACACAGTATGATGGGCCCTTAGCTCCTCTATACACAGTATGATGGGCCCACAGCTCCTCTATACACAGTATTATGGGCCCATGGCTCCTCTATACATAGTATGATGGTCCCACAGCTGGCTCAGAGAACGTCTGATTTCCAACTAAGGGGATGGCAAAATGCAGTGGCCGGGGAGACACCTAGGACTGCTGTATTAGGTGGCCTGACAGCGCCCTCCCTGACAGCTGAACCTAGGATAGATACCCCTCCTGCCCCTCCCTTAGATACGCCTCTGACTTGCTCTGCCATAAAGGTTAACTATATCGGTGTGTCACGCACCCCTATATAGTTAACAGTAGCGTAGCTCTGGGTGGGCCCTTCTGAGTGCGGGGCCCGGAGTGACCGTTCCCCCTATCTACCCAGTAGCTACCCTACTGCTCCAGGTCACATGACCACAGCTGATTAAATCAAATGGGTTGCTAAGGCCAGAGCCGCCGTCATAAAAAAACGCAACAAAAAATGCAATAAAAAGTGATCAAAACGTCTGAACCCAAAAATGGTGATGATAATGGTGGCATCCCGCCTGGCAAAAAAAATCTCACACACATCAGCATTGCCTGAAAATCTAAAATGTTATAGGCCTTAGAAAATAGCGATAAAAATTAATTTACAACCACTAAATTATACTGACCTGAAAAAACCTGGCAATCATTATTATCATGCAATGAACATTGTGAAAGCCAAACCTTATAAATGAGGTAGACTAGCAATGTCGTTACTGATTTGTGCCTCAACCGCTTATATGGTGATGGTGATTAAAAAAATAAAAATGATGGAATTTGGAAAAAGAAGAGAAAAAAAAAAAAAAATGTCCGATCCTTAAGGGTTAAATGCATTTTCAGATATAGGAATATCTGACAAGTGATGTAAGGAAAAGATAATACACATTTAACACAAATCATAATATCTGCACATGTGAGTTAACGCGGACAAATACCAAGAAGGCGTCTGTCTGTCTTGGTTCACCTTCAACTGCACCAGACGACATTTTGCCAGTGAGGGAAATATTTTAGTTTACAAAACAGATGAAACGTAGAGTTAGGTGGAGCAGAGATTTCCGTGACAGCGGTGAAGAACAACATTTATAGTACATTGAAGTTGCCAGTATTGATGTTTATATTGTAGTGGCTTGACAATGAGATTAAGTTAAATGATTAATTCAGTTTTGTAACAAATCCTCCAGGGGTGATCTTACAGGTTTGGACAGACATCAAGGTAATTACTATGAGTACTATGTATGCTTGGCAGCTTCCAACTAAAAAATTATCCAGGCCAACAACCTACCAACTTGATTAAAACTAAAGCCCCAATATACTTATAATAACTATTGCCAATCATTCGGCCGGCAGCTATCTCCACCCGCTCTCCATACACAGGAGCGCCCAATGTTCTGTACAAGAAAGCCACCATCAGACATTTCTGGCAGCAGCTTACCTGTTACAGAACGAATGCATCAGCAGTCTGAAACCAGACACAGGATGTTGGATCCTTCTCTGGACAGCATCTCTCAGAGAAGAGTTGGGGACCCGCATACACTTTAAACTGTCGGCCGAATAGTCGATATTGATGGGTTCAGATGATGTTGCTCTAATGTGTATTGTGGACGAAGATAAGAAACAGACAGCACTCACCGGATAGATGAAACTTCTTGTTTATTCAACCACGGGGGTTGACATCAAAGCTGGGAGAGGGAGTGAGGAGTCGACGGATGACAACACCTGAACTGGACCCGTTGAAGCGGAGAACCCGCAAAATGGCATGCTGTTGTCCGCCGACTCCTCACTCCCTCTCCCTGCTTTGATATCAACCCCACTAGTTGAATAAATAAGGAGCCTCATCTACCTGGTGAGTGCCGTCTGTTTCTTATCGTCGTTCACAAGATTTATTATGTTTACGTGACATGTAACAATTCCGGCTCCACGAAACGACCCACATGTTCATGCAGGCAGGACCTGGCTGGTCCACAATCATTATACATGACTTTGGTGCCAGGTTGTTAACTCTTTGCTCATCGGCTCTAATGTGTATGATGGCCTTTAGGGTACCCATACACCACAGATAACCTCTGACCAACAGCTATCTCTCACTGCTCCCCCATACAGAAGCATACATTTGTTTTCATTGGGGTAGGTAGCGTAAGCTGCTGGCAGACACCTCTTCCAGAGAACAAAGTACTAGGCATGAACATTCAATGTTCCCTATCTTTCTTGAAATTAGCAGGTCTAGTTGAATTTTTCTCCAATGTGTACTTGGACCTGTTGCAATTGTTGCCATTCACTGCAAAATCTTTAAAAGGGTTGTCCATTACTTAGACAACTACTTCTTTATCACTATGTTTCCCTCAAATAAAATAATAAAAGCTATACTCACCTCTTGTGCGAGTGCCAATCTATCGGGGTCGGCACGGTCTCTCCCAGGGCCAATCAGCGTCTGCTTTGGCTGTCCCCTTCTTCGGGTGTAACTGACATCCAGAGGGAATGAGAGCTCCCTGACTTCCTCCAAATATCTCACTTGTCTGCAGGAGGAGTCAGTGAAGTGGCCACTGATTGGCTGTATGAATCATGTGACATTAGAGAGTCGGTGCTGTCACCACTGGAACGGCACCACAGATGAGTATAGCTGTTATTGTTTTACAGTAAATAAAGGATTGTGAAGTCTGGACTTTAATTTTAGCAATCTCTTTACTGGTGGATCCGGTGTGCTGCTCCACTGTTGGACTACAGTTGAATTCGTGTCAGTAGGAAATGAAGACAATCTGGCGCTTTTAAAACAAAGTAAATAACTGTTTTCCTTTATTTGTGCATTTGATTACAAGATTACATGCATGGTTCCATGTAGACCATCTGACACATTTCTGGTGCTATTCATCATACAGATATCATACCCTGTCTAGTAGCCTGCTTAAAAATATTTAAGGGCCAATTATGTGAAATCAGTTAATTACTGACATATGTGTCATTGAAAAAAAGAGCATTGAATAATAGTCTTTAATTGGACTAAGCAAGTGAGGCTGCTTTCACATCAGCAGTTTTCGCTGATCGCGGCAGTTGTGGTGAAAAAACCGCAACTGCAGCGATTACCGCATAACGGCCGCACTTGCGGTTCACTTGCGGCAAGCCCCATACAATGTCTATGGGGCTTGCGGTAAGTGTGTGGCAAGTGCTGTTTCGGCACTTGCGGCAGGTGCGGCCGCGAAAGAGCCGTGGTATGCCGCGTTTTTTTCGCGGCCACACCTGCCGCAAGTGCCGATACCGCACTTGCCGCAAGCCCCATAGACGAAAACCGCTGATGTGAAAGCAGCCTTAGTCCAATATATGGTAAATGATACATGATATAATTTCTATAGTTTAAGCCAAAGACCTCAAACTCCAGGCCTCAAGGGCCACCAACAGTGCATGTTTTCAGGATCTCTTTGTGCAATGCTAAGGAAATCCTGAAAACTTGCACTGTTGTCGGCCCTTGAGGCCTAGAATTTGAGATCCCTGGAAGCTCTTCAGTTGCTTTGTATTCATTAATAAAATCTAAAAGATCTACCAAGTCTTTTTGAGCAATTTCCTCCTCATTCAGGGCTTATAACTTGTGATAGGCAAACCTGAACGGTAAAATTCTGGGTCCGTACCGTGGGAAGTCCGTGTTACAGTTTAGGTTCGGGGAACAGTAAGCATTAAGACAATAGCGATTAAATAGCATAATTATACTACCGTCGTCCTATTATTTTGAACACTACTGTATATGATCTGTATCACAATTCATAAATGTATAAATATTGCCTTTCTAAGGTTGCTACAAGGAGCTACAAGGGTATGTTTGGGATTAATTAATGATTAAATGAGGTTGTATTTGTTTTTTATTTTAATTAAAAGATTTTTCTCAGTGTATTTTTTAAATATTTACGTACAGGATTGGTAATGCGGGGGTTTCATAGAGACCTGTACATCACTAATCCAGGGCTTGATGTCAGCTGTCAATTCACCTCTGTCATTAACCCCTTACAGTACCCCGATTGCCACTGCACCAGGGCAATCAGGATGAGCCGGGTAGGGCGCCAGGATTGGCGCATCCAATGGATACACCGTTTCTGGTGCAGCTGCAGGCTGCTATTTTTTAGCCTGGGGGGCCCAACAGACATGGGCTTCTGCAGGCTGAGAATACTAACACCTAGCTGTGTGCTTTATCATGGAAGAGTGTAAAAATTGGGGGGAGGGGGCTCCCTGCTTTTTAAAAAAAGTATGTATTTAAATAATTTTAAACATTCCGTAAGGTCCCCTGTATTTTGATACTCACCCAAGATAGCACACAGCTGGTGGCTACAGCTTGTAGCCGTGTACCTTCCCTGCGCTGTTTATCAAAATAAAGGGAACTCCACACCATTTGTTTAAATGTTTATTTATTTTTTTATTTTTACACTCCACTTTGGGAGCCACACAGCTAGTGTAGGGCAACCAATCACAGACGCCGGCACAGAGGGTGTGGGCGCAATCTAATTGCGACCAATCACAGACACTGTCACAGAGCATGGGAGGGGAACAAGAGAATATACATGAGGCCTAATGAGCAGACCCAGAAGTATTGTGACTGCAGCGTGGAGACTGGTAAGTATAATGTAAATGCTTTTAATACCCGTTTTGCTTTCTTTTGCTGCCCCCAAGACCTTAATACCACCATTTTATAGCACCAAAGCTGGGGGCCCCATAGACTTATATGGGATCCGGGATTCAGGGTCAAGTTGGGGTTAAGTCCATCCAGATCCACTGAACCCAAAAATCTGTGCGTTCCCCCATTTCTACAGCTGAACTGTCACTCACTATGTCTAGGCACACCGCAAGGTGGAATCATGACAGTTTCCAGACATCATGTATACCTATAATCTATGCTGCTATTCACACATCCATGTTTTTTTGCAGACCGTGTGTCCGTGGAAACATCATGGAAACATGTCCACTTTTTTTTCTGACAGGACAACTTAAAAATACCAATACAAGACTATGGGGTGTGTGATAAGCACAGACAGCACATGTGTGAAATCCATGGTTAATATTTCAAAGGATAGGAGAAGCTTGTATTTATTCACTTATTTATCCATACATGATGTTACACTTACCAAACACTGATGACAGACAGATCCAAAACACTGATGACGTTGGTACCATTTTTCTGTGTCTGTGAAAAACACTGACGTCTGAATAAAGCCTGTGACAGTGAATTCACTCCTGTGTGATTACCCATTTGTGTATGTCTCACAGTGGCATCACCTGGGGTGGCCGCCTGCTTCCCGGACAGGAGCGTGCAGTTGCATAGGTGTACATATGGCTGCAGGCTCCTGTCCAGGGAGCGGGCGGCCACCCCAGGTGATGTCACTGCAAAACTTGGCGAGTCATACGCACGTGTGAACGCAGCCTAATGGTCATCATACACTCCTTTGCTGCTGTTGTTTACACAACCTGGCGGCATTATAAACCAATGACTTTAATTGGTCCTGTTATTGCTCCAGTGCTTTTGTATTACAGAACATGATGGAGACTGCGCTATTATTTACCTCTAAATAACCAAATTGGTCAATGAAAACCTCAACAATATGGGTTCTATAAGCAGTATGAACCATTTACAGATATATTGATTGGATTTGATGACACCACCGCTTCTGCTTTATGAGCTTAACTTGATATCTTGTGTTCATTTCAGGGTATTTGGGGTTCTCCTCATCTTCGTGGATTTTGTGTTTGTAATTGTGGACCTCTCTGTTGTGGACAAAAGCAAAGAGACAGCAGCCATAATATCCGGAATTTCCCTATCTATTTCATTCTTCTTCCTGATAGATGTACTGCTGCACATTTTTGTGGAGGGGTAGGTGACAAATACCTGTCATTTTTGGTATATGGTAAAAGTGATTTGTGATAATGTAAAGAACATAGGTTGACTCTTATTGAAAATGCTTATATTCCAACTTGATGGTAAACATGGTACTTTGTAAACTGATCATTCAGCTAAATTATCATCTGCACAGATCATAAAATAATAAAAAAAAAAAACATTAAATGTGATAATGCCTGTTTGAGCATTCCTAATGGGAGTCTGATTCCTCTGAATGGGAGAAACAAAATAATAATCTTGTAGTTGTGATACCTTTTAATGGCTAACAAATATAAAATTGTTGCATAGCAGTGAGCTTTCGAGACCACTCAGGTCTCTTCATCGGGCGTGGTATGACAAAATTGTAATATTTTGTCATACCATGCCTGATGAAGAGACGTAAGAAGTCTCGAAAGCTCGCCTTGTAACATCAATTATTTTTGTTAGCCATTAAAAGGTATCACAACTACAAGATTATTATTCTGCTTCTCCCACTGAGAGCAATCAATCTTTTTTCAACTAACACGGTACCAGACCTTTTTTTCTTCTAACCAAAAGTACTCTGTGACTCCAAAACACAAATTAATCTTCTTATACAGTTATTTAGGGACTTTTCCTCTAAATCATGCATGTAGAATAGATTTTGAGTGGCTGAAAAAAATGTTTTAACCCATATGCAAAGGTGCTCCCTTTTGTGCAACCTTCACATAATCAATAGCTCAGTGCACCATTATCATTCTGAGCATGTGCCTTTATCCTGATGATTGACAGCACCTGTTTACCCTGAATAAGTGCTGATTAAACTCAATTTGCAGCAAAGCGGCACTGAAGGTGCCCAGCTGCACCTAACACATTGTCAGCGCTCAAGACCATGTTGCAAAAATGTGTAATTCTTAGGACCAGACTCAAGTCAACCACAGGTATGTCTAATTATTTGTTATTTTCAGTGGCGGAACTTTAGCTTGGCGGGCCCCGGTGGGGCATTTAGACCGGAGCCTCGCTTGGGAGCATATTCATCCCTCAAGTCCTAGGTGAGGACCGGGGGGGGTGGTGGTGTCAGCTAGCTGCTGTACTAGGTGAGGAGCGGGGGTGCGGGCTGCTGACCTAGGTGGGGGGGGTGCGAGCTGCTGCTACCTGCGCTGAGCCGCACATTGCAGGCCAGGAAGCCGGGGCGGCAGACGAAAGGAGAGGAGGGGTGCGGGAGGCAGGAAGCTTCCCTCACTTCATCTCCTCTCCTCTGACACACGGTCGCAGGGGGCAGAGAGGTGCAGGGCCCCCTACAGGTGCTTGAGGGGCCCCCTAGCCGGTCGGGGCCCTGGTGCAACTGAACCAGCTGCACCATGGTAGGTCCGCTCCTGGTTATTCTGAAGTCCAGCAGACAGTTGAGCATAAAAGGACGTTACTTAATGAAGAGAAGCCCTTTCCATTTCATGTTGTCAGCAATAGCACCACATGGAAGAGAAATGTAACAAGACCTGAGAAAATCATTTCTTTACACAAGAAAGGTGAAGGGTACAAGAAGATCAGCAAAGCTATTCTTTTCGGTCAGAATACTGTAGCAAAAGTAGAACAAAAATGTGAGAAAGATAGAAGTGCCACCATCTCACACAGACATATAGGCCAATTGCGTAACCTAAAGAAGATCGTTTTCTGATGATAAGTTTTGAGAAAAAATTTTTATGCAATTTCTCAACAGTTAGCTAAAAGAGAAAAATGCTAAATCGGGTTGATTGTTTCTTATGACATAATACAGCGTACTCTGTAGAGGAATGGCATGCATAAAGGAAGCCTCTCTTGACAATGCACAAAACAGTTTGCCAGGGCCCATGCTGAAAAATATGAAGACTACAGGGACCCTAGGTCAGGTCAGCAAAGGATCAGAGCAACAGACTAGAGGTACCCTCTCCACAGAATTAGCTAAGACAGATAAGGTCTGACAATAGTCACCCAGATAAATAGCTAGATAATTATCCTAAATAGGCAACACCTGAATGAAAACTAGCATATCTGGTAAGATTGGGCAACTGGGCTGTAATTCACAATACAGTGCCCCTGCTACTGATTGGATGGCTAAACTGTCATTCACAATACTGACCTGAGCGGTAAGTCACTATGTCCCTAGGGCACCTTAAGTGGTGAAATTTTTGTGACAGTACCCCCTCTTCTGGGGGGCCAGTGAACCCCCAGGTATTCCAGGAAATCTTGAAAGGAAGGTCCTGACCAAATGATCGGCTTTCAGATCTCGAACAGGAACCCGAGATCTCTCCTTGCGGCCTGGATCCGGCAAGGTCCATTCATTATATATGGGGCTTGCGGTCCAGTGCGGCAAGTGCGGTTATGCAAGCAGCATTTATTTTTTCGCGCCCGCAAGTGCCAGATCTGCCGCATCCGGCAGAACCGCACTTGCCGCACCGGACCGCAAGCCCCATACACAATGCATGGAGCTTGCCAGATCCGGGCCGCAAGTCGGCCGTTAGGCAGCCGATCCGGCAGATGCAGCGCCACCTGCCGGATTGGCCGCAAACATCAGCAAAACGCTAATGTGAAAGTGGCCTTGGAGAATTTACCAAAATAGGAATGAAAGCCATAATTGCCAAAAAAAAGCAAGGTTCCAATAGACTGATTACCCTACTGGCCAACTGTTAAAGGCAAACTCAGCAAAGAATCAGAAAAATAGATTAAAAGTACAACACGCCACAGTTAGGTAAGACTGACAAAGGCTAACAATAGTCAGACAGCTAATTAGCCAGATAATTACCCTAAACAGGCGACACCATGATAAATACTAGCAGACCTGGTCTGACTGGGTAGCTGGGCTGTGCACGGTAGCTCAAGTGGTAGACCAAGGACAACATCTGCAAGGAGTTTGTATGTCCTCCCTGTGTTTGTGTGGGTTTCCTCTGGGCACTCCGGTTTCCTCCCACATTGCAAAGACATACTGATAGGATGTTTAGATTGTGAGCCTCAATAGGGACAGCATTACTGATGTATGTAAAGTGCTGTGGAATTAATAGCGCTATATAAATGAATAAATTATTATTATTATAACTGACAATAATGGCAGCTCTGTATGTTCCTGAAGTGAATAGGACGGCTGAGCTATTACTTACTATGTCCCTAGAACACTAAGTGGTGAAATAGTGACATTTAGATATTGTAGCTTTTGATGTTTGGTGTATTGATTCTTGGGTCAACTAATTTGAGTAAAATTGAAGATTTTTCATTGAAAGCTATTGTAATAACCCCTTCATCCCCAGCCTGTTTTCACCTACCTGACCAGGCAATTAATCATTTCTGGCCAGTGTCACGTTATGTCGTTATAACTCTGGAACCCGTCAATATATCCAAGTGATTCTGAGATTGTTTTTTCATGACATGTTGCAGTTTTCAAACTTTTAAGTTTTATGCCTGTAAACCAGAGACTTATATCATAAATAACATTTCCCACATGTCTACTTTACATCACCACTATTTTTGAAACAGATTTTTTATTTTTTTTTGCTGTGAAGTTAAAAGTTAAAACTTCATCAGTAATTTCCAACAACATCTACAAAACCAATTTATTTAGGGATCACATCACATTTGAAGTTACTTTGAATGGCCTATGTGACAGAAAATACCCAAAAGTGACACCTGTCTAAAAACTGCACCCCAAAAAATTGCTCAAAACCACATTCAAGAAGTTTATTAACCCTTTAGGTGCTTCACAGGAAGGGACTTTAACATATATTACTCTGTTCACAGATACTATTCAGTGCAATGCAGAAGCATTGCAATAGATTGTACCTGCCAGTGTTACACTGACAGAAGCCTTTTAGACCATGCTGCTGGTATGGTCTAATAGGCTATCATAGCTGGCAGATCCAGAGGTCGTTATAATGACCTCAGGTTACCATGGCAAAGGTCGGGCCCTTGTGATCATGTTGCAGGTGCCCCGATCCAGTGGGAGATGGAGCACACTTTCACTTCCAGCCCCCGTAAATGCTACGATCATTATTGCGCATTTATGGGGTTAAACAGCCAGGAGCAGTGCGGGAACTATCCCTGGATTTGACAGTTGTAGCTTGGCTATCACTTAAGCTGAGCTCCCGGAGTTGATCGTGCAGGCAGAGCTCCTGTGCCCCACATGATCACCATGACGTCCCAATACATCATCTGTTGGGAACCCCTATCCAACCATGACATATAGGTATGCCAAATGTTGCAATAGGGTTAATCTTACTTTCCTGTTATGAGTTGTTCTATAAAACTCACAATTTTTGAAATTGTTGGTTTGTTTAGTGAGATATTGATTAAAATTTCACTTTTCAAAGAGAATGTACTCAGTTATGCTAAGCACTGTATATCTATGTGTATTTATATATACTCTATCTATACATACTGTATATCTACAACTATATCTGTTGATGTAGGAAAACTAACTTGATAGAATTATTTTTTTTAAAGATTGCCTATGATTGTTACAAAAAAACCTCTTATGGCCACTTTACACGCGGCTACATTTCTAGCTTATCCACAGGTAACTTACTGTCTGCAGTGAAATCATGGAGACATTATTCCATTTGTACACAGCAACAAGATAGAACCATGTCTCCATGATTTCACTGCAACCAGTAAGTTACCTGTGGATAAGCTAGAAATGTAGCCGCGTGTAAAGTGGCCCTTATGGTACCTTTACACGCTGCTACTGAAGGTTAGAAACCACTGGGTGTCGGAGACAATTGTAACTTGTTCCTTCAAAACACCGCAAGTTAGCAGCGTGTAATTCAGGTTGTTGCCACCGGTCTCTTTGGACACCTGTCTTTCAGCCTTGATCAAAAACAAGCAGGTATATACCCTATGGTAGCGGCGTGTAATCGGGGCACAGGTACGGTTTTTGAGTTACATGGGGCGTGCTACAGCGTCATGTATACCACGCCCTATCAGCTATCATTGGTGGAGAGTACTGTGTACCCATTGGCTGTCCCTGTACAGGGCGGCATATTTAATGAGATGACCAGTTACTACACATTTGCTATAGTGTCATGTATTAGCCAGCCTCCCTGCGCTGGCTGGCCAATCATAATGTAATTGCTTTGTCCAATCACCGTACAAGCGTCTCGTAATCCACAACTCTGGCACGCCTATGTGTTGTCCCTGCTGCCCCAGGTCCGCCCATATTCCCTTGTGGTAGCGGCGTGTAAATCAGGGAAGGTGCTCTACAAAAGGTAACCTGCGGCACCCGTCGGTGCTTCCAGGGATCGAAAAAACCTACTGTGGAGTACCTTGTAGCGGCATGTAATCAGGTACCGTTAGGAACTGTTGAAACGCGCGCGTGCACGTGCGACACCCGGTGGTTTCTAACCTTCGGTAGCGGCGTGTAAAGGTACCATTACACATAGAGATATATTAATTTAATAAAACGACCATTACACACCTATCCAAGCCTCTGCTGTTCCAGTGCTGGGGCTTTGACAGTCTGCTGGTCTTGCAGCAATGACATCATGTCCAGTATTCACATGACCGCTGCAGGCAATCACTGTGTTCAGCAGTTACATGTCATACATGCAATGGTCAGCGCCAAGACCAGTGAGTGTCTGTAGCGGTCATGAATGATGAACGAGTGGGGACTATCGCTGTGCCCCAGTTCAGTATTTCGTAGGTAAGTGATATTTCATTATGGTAACATATTTCTAACTTTTAGCCAGGTTTATGAAATTTCTTAACGAACTCTTTAAATATAATAAAAAAAAAGAAATGAGGGAAGACAATGGTGGTTATCGCCAGGACAGTGTTAAAGGATTTCTATGAATTATTTACATGATGACCTGTGGTGACTTTTTCCATTTCCTCGTATTTCCTCATTGTTCCTGTTACTCCATGATCACGTATCAAGCTACCGCTCATTGTCCAGAGCTCTTCTTCTTATGAACAGGTCATGTGCTGATGTGATTGACTCTGTTAACTTTGTTTGTTCCCTTGTTTGTCTTTCAGATTTCGGAAATACTTTAGCTCTAAGCTGAACATCTTTGATGCCGCTATTGTTGTGGTCACGCTCATAGTGACGCTGATATACGCATTCACAGACTTTAGTGGAGCTACAAATATTCCAAGGTATAAAGTTATTTTTTGTGGTTTTGTTTAATCTTGGGAGAGATCTTGTTATGTATCATTTAACAAGGTACAAAGTGCAACTATAAACATTTAGTGCTGTTATTTTGCAGCTATACAACTATCATAAATTAGTATCGTGTGTCCATTTAAAATTCCTTGAACGTACAATTATCCTTTAATTGAGTACTCCATCTGGGATTTATCTGTACATTTAACCATGTTCAGACCAATAGTGTATAGGTATATCATTGGTCGCATTCCCTTCTTTGCATCATGTTCGCATCATTCCCTCCACATGTCAGCTTATCTGATCAGTCGACATGATCAGAGATCAACCTGTGCCTGTTAACCTGTTAGATAGCGCTGCCAAACTCTGACAGTGCAATCTAACATGCGGTGGTGGGAATCATTCCATTCCCTGCCGCCATCGGCGACCCCATGACACGATCAAGGTGTGCTGATGTGCTGACATGACAGCTAAGGGTCAGATGAGTTGCTGTCAAGACGTACTTCCTGTGAATGTTGGTTGAGTGCCGGCTTTTGAAGATAATCATTTCTGTTGCGCAGAGATGTGCATAAGCACGTCTCTGTACTGAAGAAGCGATTGGATGCTGCAGTGTTGAGGCGCCATAAGGGGTCAAGTAAAATAAGGAAAAATTTAAAGAAAAACTTTTAATAATTATGAAAACAATATAAAAGTGCAAATCAACCCCATTTTGCCCCATTGAAAATAAAACAATTTAAAAAAAATACACATATGTTCAGTAATGCTCAGTCTATCAAAATATAAACTCAACTAGATGTTGGCCCGATTCTAACGCATCGGGTATTCTACAATATGTATGGTATGTAGTTTATTTATAAAGATTTAAGAATAATGCAATGAATACACAGGATTTTCCGGCTAAAATATATACATTATCATTAAATGTTATTGCTCGCGCTGTGAGTGGGGGTTAAATTCTGCGCCAATATCGTGACAGCAGTACCGGGAGGCTGCGACCAATCAGCAACACGGCTTCGTTCAATATTTCTGCACATGTGACACCTCACCAGCGATCAGTAAGGTACCGTCACACTTGGCGACACTCCAGCAATGCATACAGGTCGTATCTTTGTCGTGATCGCTGGAGTGTCGCCAAGTGTGACGGTACCTTACTGATCGCGACGATCAGCAATCTCAGAGCGGGGGCCTGGTTGCTGCTGCATGTCACACTGGGCGACATCGCTAGCGCCGGTGAGGATACTTAAGTTGTGAGCGTCGGACATCTCCCGGCTGCTTGGCTGCTGACCTCTGTGCGGCACACTTGGCGACGCTCCAGCGATACCTACAGGTCGTATCGTTGTCGGGATCTTTGGAGCGTCGCCAAGTGTGACTGAGCAGCTGGGAGATGGCCGGCTAGCGCCAGTCATCTCCTGGCTGCGTCACCGCTGACCTCCTATGAGGACAGGTGGGCGACAGTGAGCCCCTCAGCCACACCTGGGACCCGGCATTTGGGCGGGTACGTCGGGTGCTGAAGCCGGCCCTGTTCCACAGCTCCGCCATTTTCTGCCGTGGAGCTGCCAGGGAGTAGTGGGTGGGGCCATCTGTGGCTAATTCTGTCTGTTTCTCTGTAATGAAAATCCCACGTTGCTGATCGGTCGTGGCCGGCCGTGACCAATCAGCGACGCGGGATTTCCGTTACAGAGACAGACAGACACGATAAGACGATTATATAGTAGGACTATTCAGATCTGCAAACTACGTAACAGAAAGGAAAAAAGCATAATAACAAAATTAAGTTTTTTTAGTTGCCGCAAGATTTATACAAAGTGCAATAACAGGCGATCAAAACATCACATCTACCCAAAAATTGTATCATTAGAAACATCAGCTCAGGACTCAAAAAATAAGACATCGCACCGCCCCAGATCCCGAAACACGAGGACGCTACGGGTCGCGGAAAATGGAGCAAAAGCTCAATTCTTTTTTTTTTTTTTTTTTTACAAACTTCTGACATTTTTTCTCCATTCAGATAAAGGTAGAAACATACATGTTTGGTATCGAAAAACTTGTACTGACTAAGGGAATCATACTGACAGGTCAATTTTACCATATAGTGCCCACTGTGGACTATTTTTGCATCATCACCATACTTTGAATTATTTTCCTGTTTTCCAGTACACTGTATAATTAATGATGTTATTTAAAAGAACAACTCGTCCCACAAAATCAAACCCTAATATGGATATATTGAAGGAAAAATGAAAATATTATGGCTCTTGGAAGAAGGGGAGGGAAAAATGAAAACTGGGAAATTAAAAATCTCCCATGGGTGAAAAGGGTTAATGAGGTGGAGCCAACGGTTCATTCCGGGATCTAAACCATTCCCTTTCAGCTTATGTCAACACTGGAAACACTAATCAGAAGAGGACCTGCTGGAGCCAGGATTGAGGGCATGAGCATTGGATGAGCCCCATTAAACACATCAGTTGTTTGTCCCAATTTATCTCACTTGTGCATACTTGTTTTTTTATAGATTCAGCATTACATGAATGTTTTATTTATTTTCATTCTATTACATTAGTTTTTTCAATTGCAGACCCATTGATGGTAATTGATACAAGTCTATATAGACATAATCCCTGTGCTTCTGATATCGGCAAAAATAAAGGTGCATCTCAGTGGATTAAAATATCATCAAAAAGTTAATTTATTTCAGTAATTCAATACAAAAAGTGAAACACATATCACACACAGAGTGATCTATTTCCAGTGTTTATTTATGTTAATGTTGATGATTATGGCTGACAGCCAATAAAAAACCCGAAGGTCATTATCTCAGAAAATTAACGTAGAGAGGATGAAGGGTTAAAAACCGCGCTGCCGTATTCCACGAGACATCAAAAGGTGAATATAATATTTATTAGTCAACGCATTTCTAGGCTCTCTGAAACATGGCAATATGATATTGAATTGTCCTGAGGAAGGACCAGGGAGCCCTGGAATGCGTTGACTAATAAATATTATATTCACCCTTTGCTGTCTGGTGGAATACAGTAGCATGATTTTTAACCCTTCCTCCTCCCTACTCTCTATATGCACCACGCTGGGGACTGGAGCAGCCGTGATAGGCTTTTATAGTGGTTGTGACTCTCACAACCACACAAGGTGAAGCCTCTGATACCTATTTAGGTAATATTTTATCTCTCAGACACTTCATCCTCTCTACTTTAATTTTCTGAGATAAGGACCTTTGGGTTTTCATTGGCTGCAAGCCATAATCATCAACATTAACATAAATAAACACTTGAAATAGATCACTGTAATGACTCTATATAATATATGTATTTCACTTTGTGTATTGAATTACTGAAATAAATTAACTTTTTGATGATATTCTAATTCATTGAGATGCTCCTGTATACAAAAACATTGTCCCTTGGTTACTGCACAGTTAATTGTCATCAAAATCCAGTTGCCCATTGCTTGTCCTAAAATTATTTGGGCTCTTAAAAGACTAATGTTCTTCAAACATACGTTTTTTACAATAATAACTAAATTCAACATACTTAATGGTAAAACATGTTTGCCGAAAGGGAGCTTGGGAATCATATTTTACAATTTTGTACTGACTAGAGTTTAAAGAACCCTAATCTAATGGTCATGTTCGTGAACGCCGGTGCAGAATCTGCAAACCTCCTGCTACATGTGGCATGTGTGCGCCTTGCCACAATATATTAGAAGTAGCACTGGGGATATTGCAGGTAATTGAAGGTTAGCAGGGCTCTAGTATGACAGTCACAGAGCCTTTGACCAACAGAGCTTCTGGACCACAATCCTGCACTTATTTTTGCTCATTTTCTACTGGGTGGCATTGTGGCTAAGTAGTTAGCACTGTATATGGTGGCTCAGTAATTAGCACTGTACGGTGGCTCAGTGATTAGCACTATATATGGTAGCTCAGTGGTTAGCACTGTATATGGTGGCTCAGTGGTTACCACTGTATGGCGGCTCAGTGATGAGCACTGTATGGTGGCTCAGTGGTTAGCACTGTACGGTGGCTCAGTGGTTAGCACTGTATGGTGGCTCTTTGGTTAGCACTGTATATGGTGGCTCAGTGGTTAGCATTGTACGGTGGCTCAGTAATTAGCACTGTATGGTGGCTCAGTGGTTAGCACTGTATATGGTAGCTCAGTGGTTAGCACTGTATATGGTGGCTCAGTGGTTACCACTGTATGGCGGCTCAGTGGTTAGCACTGTATATGGTGGCTCAGTGGTTAGCACTGTACGGTGGCTCAGTGGTTAGCACTGTATGGTGGCTCAGTGGTTAGCACTGTACGGTGGCTCAGTGGTTAGCACTGTATGGTGGCTCAGTGGTTAGCACTGTATATGGTGGCTCAGTGGTTAGCATTGTACGGTGGCTCAGTAATTAGCACTGTACGGTGGCTCAGTGCTTAGCACTGTATGGTGGCTCAGTGGTTAGCACTGTATGGTGGCTCAGGGGTTAGCACTGTACGGTGGCTCAGTGGTTAGCACTGTACGGTGGCTCAGTGATTAGCACTGTACGGTAACTCAGTTAGCACTGTACAGTGGCTCAGTGGTTAGCGCTGCAGCCTTGCAGCACTGTTGTCCTGTGTTCAAATCCCACCAAGGACATCTGCAAGGAGTTTGTATGTTCTCTTACATAGACACGTTGCGTTGGTTTCCTCTGTGTTCTCTGGTTTCCTCCCTCACTTCAAAAACATACTGATAAAATGTTTAGATTGTGGACAGTGTTGCAAATCTATGTAAGGTGCTATGGAATTAATAGCGTTTAAATAAATATTAGAATAAATATTGTTATCTACTACCTGATACCTGTGACCTGATTCATTGACTAAATCCCGCAGTGTAACCATTCTTGCCTCTGACATCTGCTGTCAGGGAAAAAGCCAGAACAACGCAATAGACTTTTGATGGGCTGCCTGTCATGCCAAAATGCAGCTAATATTCGATTAATAAGTATGTCCACCTTAACAAAAATTAGCATAGTTATTTCTCATCTATTACAACATTGCACCTTTGTTCTCTTAATCAATAGATAAAGGAAGGATGACTGCTAATTTGCTTCTACACGGTGTTTCAGTCGCTATGCAGAATCATTGACCACACCATACAAAATCCATGCAAATATTCACCTAATAACTATTCAAATGTTTATTTTCCCCTCTAGACTGGTAAATTTTTTCCGAGCCTTGAGAATAATTATCTTGGTCAGAATATTCCGTCTGGCTTCTCAGAAAAAACAGCTTGAGAAGGTGACTCGTAGAATGGTGAGTTCATGCCATTTAGTTCACTATTATTTAGCTGCCAACTATCACCTGTTCTTGGATCAGGCGATCTATTCATATAAATGTTACATAGAGACCTAATCAATCTCATTACTTTGGCAGCAATGGTGCCATATTGCTATCTGTGGTGCGAATGGTAGTTATTATCCTTTCTTTGTCAACAGAGCTGGCTTAGGCAAAATGAGGCCCCCGGCAAAGTTAAAAGTAGGGCCCCAACTGCTAACATACTGCCCAACACACACAAACATCTAAGTTGTATTTTTAGGAGCCAATGTCAGACGTTTAAACGAGCTATGACTATGGTAATGTCATCCAGCGCTTGTGTATATGCCTCCTCGCACAGGCTTACAGAAGAACAATGGGCTCAACACCATTGTGGTGCCACACTGGTCGGGACACCACGTAGGGGTATTGCACCCATAAAAGAGAGTGTGGTACTCCTGTGACTAGGGGATTGGTATGTCACATAAGGGACCCTCATTACACCCATCCACACACCTTAGTGCAGTCAGGATGTGGGTGGACCCGTTGTCAGGGAGACCCAGTCCTGGTGGGAGAAGCTAGGGGGGGGGGTTGGTGGAAGAGCGGGAAGATAGTTAGGGAGAAAGAAGCTATGGTGAGTTCCTGTGGGGAGCAAGGAGTATGGATGGCAGAGAAGCTGTCAGAAAGAAAGGGACCATAGGGGCACCAGGTGTTGCAGTGTGCCCCAATCCAAGCCCGGTGTGACCACCGGCTGGAGGGGTTCAGTCCCGATACAGAGGACCGGCTCCGAGAGCGGTGCGGGTATTCATCCCCGAGCTGCCAAACCGGTGGCACAAGCTTCTGTACGAAGTTGTGGCCGACACCCGGCGTAATTCCCAAAAGGCCCCCGTAAAGGTTCCGGAGGACTGGGAGAGGAACCCTCCAGAGAGGATTCGTGGGAGCTGGCTGAGGGCTCTGCGCGTGGGAGCGCTACTAGGAATCAGGAGAGAGAGTGTGGTGAGGGACAAGAGAAACGAACGGCAGGCACACCACCGAGGGTCCTAAGTGAGATGTCCCGATCCCCTGGTGACTACCCAGACCAGCAGAACCCGTTAACACTGTAACACCTGTATGCTGCCTGAAGTCTGCCAGTACAACCCGTACAGGGCTAAAGACTGTGTGACGTATCTTTATTACTTCCACTTGATATGCCGCCTACCGCTGCAGGGGCAAGTCTGGTATAAGCTCTCTCCCTGCGCACCATCAACCTCCACAGCTGCCCAGGGGACCCAGCTCCACCTACGGGGAGCGTTACCAACTAGCTGCCTCATCCCCACCCCGGAGATCTGCAAGCATCTTCGGTACCATTACCGGAACCGTATGTGATGTCATGAGCACTTTTTATTTTTATTTTCCCCCTTTTTCAGTGACCACCAGGGCCACGGGCCCGGGAATAGGCCACCCGTGATTTCCCCTGTGAAACCAAACGCCTGGGACTAGGTACCCCACGGCCCTGGGGTGGGTCACAATCACTAATAAATCATTCTTTCCACATTCAGATCATGTTTTCGGCAGCACATCTCCTGTTTACACCAGGTAATGTGGTGCTGAGAACAATGGTCCTGAATCATTAAGACTAGGGTCGTGAATGTCAGTCTAAATAAATGATGTCACTGGAGTAATATTCACCCAATTAATTAAAAAGTGCACACCACTTAATGAATTAGGAATATTACAAGTCCTGTATGTAAATGTACATACACACACACATACAGTATATATACATACAGAACATAAATATATATACACATATATATACATGGCATACACATACACACATATCTATATTATATATAAACACACACAGCCACCATCAGTACTTGATTATGGAGCTAGAACCACCATCAGCACATGAAGACAGCACCAGAACCACCATCATTGCATGTATACTGTACAATGTATACATTACAGTAATGAATTATAATGTCAGGTCAGCTCCATATTTAATAGTATCACATGAACCTACAATTCCCAGTTTGCCCTTACCAATGGTAAGGAGACACTGGGAGTTGTTGTTACCAGCCATCATCAGACTGCGGACTATACAGGAATCACAGGACTGATGAGACTTAATCAGCATCACAAATAAACATTTACATCCAGGTACCTCATAGGAGACATCATCTCATATTGGAGTTGAATCCATCCCTTCTGTGTTCATGTAGTACTGATGCCATGATGAGATTTCACTCCTACAGTTTTTCTCTCTGATTCCCCTCTTCTCCATCTTCAGCAGCCCATTCTGCTATGTTACCCTTAAAGGGACTTTGTCAGGTAATTTTTCGGTTTGACACTAATAATACCCTTGAATAGGGCATGGGCAGACCTTTTAAAAACATGTAAAATCATTATTGTACCATTTGTACTGTACTTACCTTGCTATCAGCATTTTCAGACCCTGCAGGGAGCTGTTCCATTAGTCCTGTCCATTAGTTTTATAGTGGATTAGTCTGGCTGCTATATAAGGGTTATTTAAATATCCACACCCACCGAAGCTGGTGTTCTGTCCCTCCTCTCTGTGCTCTGCGCTGGGAGGAGGAGTTGTTTTGTCCTGCACTGTGTCCATTGTGTAAAAGATTTCTATTATAAGAACATTGGTTTTCCTGCAGACATGTAATGTGTGTATCTGCTGAGCAAATTATTAAATGTACTTATAATCACATAGAAATATCTCGTACTGCACATCCTACACACATGCCTCATACACACAATGACATGAAGAGCTCAGAGCTTCAGCTAAGTGTCACGGGTGGCACGGATGACAGGGTAGAGGCCACGCGCAGACGGTCCCAGCGTTTGGCCAATCAGCCATAAGGTTTGAGGACGGTCCGTCTTTCAGGGGCATTTACCTTCTGTGTAGATAAAGAGAAGGTATGATAAGATCTCCCTATCATGGGGAGACGGCTGGGAAGGTCTTGTGCTCGGTCTGGTTTCTACACCAGTATTCTGGGTCTCTAGGACCCAGCAGGTTCTTCCCACCTTTATAAGGAGTTTCATTGCCCTCCCTCGGTGCAGGTGATATTTCCTTGTGGACTCATTATCCTTGCTCCAGCAGAAGCTGAGGTTGTGGAGGTTGCGGAGGTTGCTGTGCTCTGCTGCAAGATAAGTGTTTTCTTTCCCCATTGTCTGTTTTTTCCTTGTGTTTGTCTTTAGTTGTTAGTGGAGGGGTCTAGTGAACCTCTCCATCTGATCCTTAGATAAGGTAGTGCTAGGATCAGAGAGGGACGAGGTTCGTGGTCGGCGACAGTTGAGGAAACTGTATAGGGACGTTAGGGCAGACAGGGTCAGCCCTAGTAAGACTAGGGGTCACCCTCTCCCTCTTGTGCCCATAGCTTTAGGGACTCCTTATTCCCCCCCCCCCGTCGTGGTCCTACGCTGAGTGCCTCTCCCGCTCCCAGCGTGACATTATCACCTGCCAATACTGTAACTGAAGGACAGGGGAGGAACCGATTTTTCTTCCTTTCCTTATGGATCCTGTGTCTGCTTTGGCCCAGCAGCTGCAGTCCCTGTCTTTGGAGGTTGCGGACCTTCGGTCGGCTTTACAGGGCCCGCAACCGCAAAATGGTGTCTTGGGGAATCAAGCATTGGGTCAGGCCAGACCTGAACCTAAGGTTGCCCTCCCTGACAGGTTTTCAGGAGGTAGAGATAAGTTTACTGTGTTCAAAGAGGCCTGTAAATTATATTTTAGGCTTAGGCCTTATTCCACTGGTGATGAGCAGCAGCGTGTAGGAATTATTATGTCGCTACTGCAGGGAGATCCCCAGTCCTGGGCTTTCTCCCTGCCACAGGACTCTACTTGTCTCCGCTCTGTGGATGAATTTTTTGACGCCCTGGGCCTCATATATGATGACCCTGACCGTGTCTCTTTGGCTGAATCCAGGTTACGCCATCTCCGCCAGGGGACTCGGTCGGCGGAATCATATTGTTCTGAGTTCCGCAGGTGGGCTACGGACACGAAGTGGAACGATCCGGCACTCCGGAGTCACTTTTGTCAGGGTCTTTCAGAGAGGCTGAAGGACGCTCTGGCGGTTTATGAGACCCCTCCGTCCCTGGAGGCGGCTATGTCGTTAGCTATTCGTATGGATAGACGCCTCCAGGAGCGGAGGGGTAGACCTCCTGTTACTGGGAGCCATTCTCGTGGTGATTCCTGGTTACCGGGAGGTCACGCGGAGGGTGAGTCGTTCCTCCCGAGTGCGGAGGAACCGATGCAGCTAGGAGGTGCGGCGGCCTCGAGGTTCTCCGCCGGTACCTCCCGGGGCAAGGGAAGGGGGTCTGTTTTTTCTGTGGGAAGGGGGACCATTTTATTGGGGCCTGTCCCTACACCCCTAAACGGACTGGGGGGCCTGGACCTTCTGTGACTATGGGGGGTGTGGAGGTGGTCGAGCGGGAGGTGTGTGTATCCTCCATTTGTACTTCCCGTTTCCTCCTAAGTGCGGAGGTGGCGCTGGAGGGCACAACGGAGGGTATTTCTGTGTTTGTGGATAGTGGTGCGGGGGTCAGCATGGTGGATGCTCATTTTGTAGACGCTCATGGGCTTAACTGCTGTTTATTGTCTCGCCCCATCCGTATCTATGCCATCGACTCAGCACCTCTTGCTCAAGGTAGTCTCACACATATCGTACATGACATTAAGTTGACGGTTGGATCCCAACATCAAGAGACGATATCTTGCTATGTTCTAGACGGTCTCCCCGCTCCCATTGTCCTGGGCTTGCCATGGTTGATTAAACATAATCCCGTAGTGGATTGGCAGCCCCGGGACATTGTGGAATGGAGTGATTTTTGTTCTGAGAATTGTTTGGTTACCTCGTTTTCGGTGGTGTCTGCGGTATCTCTGCCCCCGTTCCTATCGGAGTATGAGGATGTGTTCTCAGAGAAGGGGTGCCAAGACCTGCCCCCCCATCGGGCATATGATTGCCCAATCAACCTCGTTCCCGGAGTTAAACTGCCCAAAGCTAGGATGTTTACTATATCGGGTCCGGAAAGACAGGCGATGAAGGATTTCATTTCCGAGAGTCTGCAGACGGGTCACATCAGGCCCTCAACCTCGCCGGTTGCGGCTGGTTTCTTTTTTGTTAAGAAAAAAGATGGGGGCCTCCGTCCTTGCTTGGATTTCCGGGAGTTGAATCGGATTACTGTCCGTGATCCGTACCCCCTCCCTCTGATTCCTGATTTATTCAGTCAGGTAGTGGGTGCTAAATGGTTCTCCAAGTTGGATTTGAGGGGGGCCTACAACCTGATTAGGGTCAGAGAGGGGGATGAATGGAAGACGGCATTTAATACCCCGGACGGCCATTTTGAAAGTCTCGTAATGCCGTTCGGGCTCACTAATGCCCCTGCGGTTTTCCAACACTTTGTCAATGACATATTCCATCATTTGGTGGGTAGATTTGTGGTTGTTTACTTAGATGATATCTTGATCTATTCCCCCGATTTGGAGACGCATCAGTCCCATGTCAAGCAGGTGTTACAGGTCTTACGAGACAATAAGCTGTATGCTAAACTCGAGAAATGTGTCTTCGCCGTTCAGGAGGTACGGTTTTTGGGGTACCTCCTGTCGCCGTTGGGTTTTCGGATGGATCCGGAAAAAGTCCGGGCGGTGTTGGACTGGGAACAACCGGACAATCTACGGGCATTGCAACGTTTTTTGGGGTTTACCAACTTTTACCGTAAATTTATTCGGAACTATTCGGTGCTGGTGACGCCTCTTACGGACATGACTAGGAAGGGGACAGATTTTTCCGTGTGGTCGGAGTCTGCTCGCCGTGCTTTCTCCTCCCTAAAGCGTTGTTTTGTTTCCGCACCTTTTCTCCGTCAGCCCGATCTTTCTCAGCCCTTCGTGGTGGAGGTGGATGCGTCGGAGGTGGGGGTGGGGGCTGTATTGTCGCAAGGCCCTTCGCCTGGGAGATGGGTGCCCTGCGCGTTCTTCTCCAAGAAGTTGTCGTCGGCCGAGAGGAATTATGATGTTGGTAATAGGGAGCTGTTGGCTATTAAATTGGCTTTTGAGGAATGGCGTCACTGGCTGGAGGGGGCTGTCCATCCCATCACGGTTATTACCGACCACAAGAACCTGTCTTACCTTGAGTCCGCCAAGCGTCTCAATCCCCGGCAGGCTCGGTGGTCCTTGTTTTTCACGAGATTTAATTTTACCGTCACTTACCGTCCGGGGTTGAGAACGTGAAGGCTGATGCATTGTCGCGTAGTTTCCCGGGTGGTAGTGCTCATGAAAGTCCCGTTCCCATCTTACAGGAGGGGGTGGTTGTTTCTGCTCTTTGCCCTGATCTGGAGGGGGAGGTGTTGAAGGTCCAGGGGGGCGCCCCTGCCTCCTGTCCTTCTGGGAGACTTTTTGTGCCATCATCTTTGCGTCTCAGGGTGCTGTCAGAGCATCACGACTCCGTATTGGCAGGGCATCCCGGCAGTAGGGCCACCTTCGATCTTTTATCTCGCCGCTTTTGGTGGCCGGGGTTGAGGAAGGACGTAGCGGAATTCGTATCTGCCTGTAGTGTGTGTGCACGGGCTAAGGTTCCGCATACCCGTCCGGCTGGTTCTCTCTTGCCATTGTCTATTCCTGAGAGGCCATGGACGCATGTGTCAATGGATTTTATCACCGATCTCCCGGCGTCGGCAGGCAAGACGGTAGTGCTGGTAGTGGTTGATAGATTCAGTAAGATGGTTCGCTTTGTGGCACTGCCCGCACTTCCTAATGCTCGGACACTGGCACAGGTGTTTGTAGGTGAGATTGTGAAGCTTCATGGAGTTCCCTCCGAGGTGGTTTCTGATCGTGGTACTCAGTTTGTCTCCAAGTTTTGGAAGGCTTTTTGTGCACGTTTAGGAATTGCTTTGTCCTTCTCTTCTGCTTTTCATCCTCAGTCGAATGGGCAGACCGAACGTATGAATCAGAATTTGGAGACTTATCTGAGGTGTTTTGTCTCTGACAATCAGGAGACTTGGGCGAGTTATCTGCCCTTGGCCGAATTTGCCCTTAATAATCGTCTTCAGGAGTCCACTGGCAAGTCACCGTTCTTCGGTGCATATGGGTTTCATCCTCAGTTTGGTACTTTTAGTGGTACTAGTCCTTCCGGAGTTCCTGAGGAGGACCGATTTACCTCATCCCTCTCCTCGGTTTGGCGGGGGGTACAGAGTAGCTTGAAGCTCTTAGGCGACAGGTACAAACGTATGGCTGACAGGAAGCGTGCGCCAGGTCCGGACCTGTGTGTGAATGACTACGTGTGGTTGTCTACCAAGAATGTGAAGTTGAAGGTACCCTCTTGGAAGTTGGGGCCCAGGTTTATTGGCCCTTATCAGATAACCGCCGTTATCAATCCCGTGGCGTTTCGTCTTGCGTTACATCCCGCTCTTAAAATCCACAATGTATTTCATAGGTCGCTCCTCAAACCGTATGTGCCGTCGTCTAACCCGTCTCCTTTGCCCCCGGAGCCCATCTGCGTGGCGGGGAATTTGGAATTTGAGATCTCAAAGGTGGTTGATTCTCGCAGGTTACGCCGTTCTCTTCAGTATTTGGTGCACTGGAGGGGATACGGTCCTGAGGAGCGGATGTGGGTGCCGGCGTCGGAAGTCTCCGCCGCTAGGCTGGTCCGCGCTTTTCACTGTTCCCATCCGGATAAGCCTGGTCCTGAGTGTCCGGGGGCCACTCGTGGACGGGGGGGTACTGTCACGGGTGGCACGGATGACAGGGTAGAGGCCACGCGCAGACGGTCCCAGCGTTTGGCCAATCAGCCATAAGGTTTGAGGACGGTCCGTCTTTCAGGGGCATTTACCTTCTGTGTAGATAAAGAGAAGGTATGATAAGATCTCCCTATCATGGGGAGACGGCTGGGAAGGTCTTGTGCTCGGTCTGGTTTCTACACCAGTATTCTGGGTCTCTAGGACCCAGCAGGTTCTTCCCACCTTTATAAGGAGTTTCATTGCCCTCCCTCGGTGCAGGTGATATTTCCTTGTGGACTCATTATCCTTGCTCCAGCAGAAGCTGAGGTTGTGGAGGTTGCGGAGGTTGCTGTGCTCTGCTGCAAGATAAGTGTTTTCTTTCCCCATTGTCTGTTTTTTCCTTGTGTTTGTCTTTAGTTGTTAGTGGAGGGGTCTAGTGAACCTCTCCATCTGATCCTTAGATAAGGTAGTGCTAGGATCAGAGAGGGACGAGGTTCGTGGTCGGCGACAGTTGAGGAAACTGTATAGGGACGTTAGGGCAGACAGGGTCAGCCCTAGTAAGACTAGGGGTCACCCTCTCCCTCTTGTGCCCATAGCTTTAGGGACTCCTTATTCCCCCCCCCCCGTCGTGGTCCTACGCTGAGTGCCTCTCCCGCTCCCAGCGTGACACTAAGCACATACACCTTTTCCCCCCTCCCTTCTCTGTCTGCAGTCAGTGAAATGAGTCACATAGCAGACAGATCAGAGAGGAGGGCAGAACAGTGTAATGATGCATGAATATTCATTCCTTGGGTAGTGGACAGCAGAGAGCTCACTGTGATTCACAGGTGGAATTAATCTTTCATTTTGAAGTTTACACAAAATAGGTGGGAAATATTATTATTATTTATTTATATAGTGCCATTAGATCCCATGGCGCTTTACACGTGCAAGGGCAGACTAGGACAAGAACAATAAATGACGACAATCAAATCATACAGGTACAGTAGGGCCGAGAAATATAAATAATAGAAATACATGAATAGAGAGAGCTTAGAGAAAGGAATTAGAAATTGATAGCAGTTACATATGGATTTTTGACCTGACAGATTTCCTTTAAAAATAAATATATCATTGGGCTGCCCCATAAATATGAATATCTCTCATGCTGAACCCCTGAATAAATAAATGCTCCTCATGGTGCTTCCTGCACAAAATATATCCCCACACTACCATCTCTATAATATAACCCTACACATTGCCCTTCTCCATAATATGCCCTCACACACTGCCCCTCTTCATAATATCCCCCCCAAACTGCCCCTTTCTGTAATGTCCCCTCAAGCTTTACCTTTCTATAATATCTCCCCCATACTACCTCTCTGCATAAAATTTCCCCCTGCCCCTTGCTATACTATGCCTCCTTTCACAATTGCCCCATAATGTTACAATATACTCCATAATTTTCCCCACTGATCTATAATATCCCACATTTATTCCATAAAGTCCCCTATTGCCCCATAATGTCCACATTTGCTATATAAAGTCTCCCATTGTCCTATAACGTCCCTCATTACCCCATAACGGTCCCTGTAACAGCCAGCAAGTCCCCCATTGTCCCATACTATAGTTGCAATGCCTAGTAGGGCAGTTATCCTCCTAACCTCACTATAAGATCTTACAAAAGGATAAGGTTGTAGACAGGATGAAAACTCATTAAATATTTTCAAGTGCCATATTTGTTCTTTTCCAGGTCTCTGAAAACAAAAGAAGATATCAAAAAGATGGATTTGACCTGGACCTCACTTATGTCACTGGTGGGTGTCACAGCTTGTTAACCATAGAGTAATAGAAATATTCTTAAGCATAAAACATGTAACAATCATTATGATCCTAGTAATAACAAAATGTTCTTAAAGAGGACCTGTCACCCCCCCCCCCACCGGATTTCAATCTAGATGCAGCACTGAATGCATCATGTATGCTACATCCAGGCAAGGGTCCCCCATGTGTCTGAGTGCTTGGTACCCCGAGATACAGCCTTTGTAAAACTCACAGTTAGATGCCATGAAGGCAGTCCCTTGTGCTTGGAGCCACCTCGATTCACGGGTGCATTTCGTGCCCCCTGCGTCTCTGTGCTGCCTTCTTTCCTTTTCCTCGCCGCCTCCCTCCTGCCTATTATGCCATCCTCGCCTGCGCCTGCTTGTGCTGCTTGACGCAGGCGCAGAGCGAGGTATTGTTTCTTCTGGTCACGCACGCCTGTCCCGCCTCCTGCTCTTACATCGGAGCCTTTGTCCGCCCTGATCCATGTTATTCTGTATACATCAAGCAAGGCAGGAATCTCGCACTTGTGCAGAAGCTCTCCGCTTCTGATAACCATACCTGATTACCTGCGGGCAATGATCCAAGGTTAACCGAGGCCAGCAGGGAAGAAAGAGGAGGAGGGGAAGAAGGGGGCTGGTGCTGGCATGATTATCAGAAGCGGAGAGCTTCTGCGCAAACGCGAGATTCCCACCATGCTTGACGTATGCAGAGAGGAGAATACAGTTCCCCCACTGATCTCCTGTGCAGTGATGTGGTGTGAGTTTGTGACATGCATATTCATCCTTTGAGGAGTGGACAGCAGAGAACTAAGTGAATCATTCACTGTGAGTGACAGATGGAATGAATCTCTTCATTTGAAGTTTACAGAAGATAGGAGGGGAATATACATAAAAGAAATACATCAATAGAGATAGAGAGTTTAGAGGGAGGAATTAGAAAATGATAGCAGTTACATGTGGATTTTTGACCTGACAGTTTTCCTTAAATAAAATAATCCCTGCCTTTATGTCCTGTGATCATTCTGGTACATGGTCAGCAAGATGCTTACGGAAGAATTTAAAAACCTATTAAATTATTTATCTATCTGTCTATTATTCTTTATTTATGTATATTTTTGTTTTTAAGATCACTTAAGCCCCCCAAAATCCTAAAGATAATTTGTGTTCATAGGCTGTTGATCCCCAGTTCAAAATGTGCAGGTTATAATATGGGTGACTTCCTATAGAACCTTAGGAGACATAAGCTCAAAAATGAAAATTTGATTTAGGCCCCTTTCACATCAGCGTTTTTGTCCGATCCAGACAAGAAAATGCATCTGCCGCATGTGCCGCCTAAAGGCCGCACTTGCGATACACTTGCGGCAAGACCCATGCATTGTCAAAGGGCTTGCAGCAAGTGCGGTATTGCCGCGATCCAGCACTTGCGGCCGAGAAAAAGACCGCAGCAGACCATGTTTTTTTTTCGCAGCTGCAACTGCAACATGTGCCGGATCGCAGCAATACCGCACTTGCCGCAAGCCTCATAGACAATGCATGGGGCTTGCTGCAAGAGTACCGCAAGTGGTGGCCGTTAGGCGGCACATATGGTAGATACATTTTTTTGTCCGGATCGGCCGGATCCGGACAAGACCGCTGATGTGAAAGGCCCCTAAGAGTATACAACAGTATTAGAAAGACAAATCATCCCTATAAGTACAGTATAATATAATTGTATCAAATATGTAGACTCTATTTTATTAATACTATTTGTATTTCTTTTTTGATATTAATAGACAGGATAATTGCTATGTCATTCCCATCATCAGGGAAACAGTCCTTTTATCGGAACCCTATAAAGGTATGTCTTCACTAATACATTGTTTGAAATCATTCCTGGCTTCCCAAGCCATGTCTTAAGATGTTTTCCTAGAGAATGATGAAGACTTGTTTATGAAGGGTCCCCATACACATTAGACTAAAATCACCAAACCCACTAATGTGTATAGGGAATTCCCCTGATACAGTTCCAGGTGAGATAGGCATCGGATGGTCACAGAGTGTCAGGAAGTGACTAAAGGCTCCCATACACATTAAACTCATGTCCGCCAAACCTGCCAATAGAGATAATAGTCTAATGGGTATTAGGTCTAACTCTTCCCTAACAGATGATGTCGGGGGAAATAAGGATCCAGCATGTCTGATTGTGGAATGCCAACTATTTGTTATTGGTGAGAGAACCGCCGCCAGAGTACTTTGTTAGGCTGGTTTCACATAACGTTTTTGTGCCTGTCCGTGGGATCCGACTTTGAAGGGGGATCCCACGGACAGGCACGGATCCACACGGATCCCTGCAATCGGATGGCAAATAGCCGTCCGATCTGCAGGATCCGTGTGGATCCTGCGGTCCCCTGTCTCTCCCTACTCCTGCCTCCTCCATCTTCTTCCCTCTCCTATTCTATATGATGTGCCCCCGCTATTCTATGTGTGCCCCCTCTTCTCTATCCTCCTCTATCCCTATCCTGTCCCCTGTCCTCTCCCTGTGTGTAAAAAAATAAAAAAAACCTCCTCCCGGAGGATACATCACCTCTCACCGGCTCCAACGCTGCAGCACCATCAGGACTGAAGGACCTGTGATGATGTCACAGATCCAGTCACATGACTCGTCAGCTGACCGGCTCTCTGACATCATCACAGGCTCTTCTGCCCTGATGGTGCTGCAGCGTTGGAGCCGGTGAGAGGTGATGTATCCTCCGGGAGGAGGTTTTTTTTATTTTTTTACACACAGGGAGAGGACAGGGGACAGGATAGGGATAGAGGAGGATAGAATAGCGGGGGCACAGCAAAGAATAGCGGGGGCACAGCATATAGAATAGGAGAGGGCAGAAGATGGAGGAGAAGAAGCAGGGAAAGACAGGGGATACGGAGCCGACATCGGATCCGAGGTGAACTCAGATCCGATGTCCATAGGCTCCCATGCTGTGGGCCGTCAGATCAGCCTCGGATCAGCAGTGATCCGAGGCTGTCCAATGTGAGTCACGGACACAAAATCGTAGCAGGCTACAATTTTGTGCCCGTGATTAAATCGGATGGGATCGGATCGTGCCAAAATCGGATGCCAATAGTGGCACATCGGATCCCATCCAATTCGCATAGGGGAACATGGGGTCCGATTTCGGATCCGATTGTATCCGTTTTGGAACGGATACAATCGGATGACCAAAAATCGTTATGTGAAAGCAGCCTTAGCGGCTTTTTCATAGAGATCAATACATGAGAGCTCGACAGAGCAAGCGTTCCTCTCTATGGGGGAGTCAGAAAAGATAGCTGCCAGCTGAACAATTGTATGGACCATTGTTCGGCTGACAGGAGTCAATTGTGTATAGGGCCCTTACTCCGGTATTCTCATTGAAAACACATGAACATTCAAGTGTTCAAATGAACAGTGAAATCAGCAGAGAGAGCTGTGGGCTAAACGAAATTTCCTCCGACAGCTATCTTGTCACAATTCCTCCTGTGCAATAGGTGATTGCTGCATTATAGATTCCATATGTGTTGAGCTGTTGGTATGCTGATTGACAGGTCAGTTGTCCACTATAGTGCAGGGGTGTGCTGAGCTGTTGATGTGTTCAGCAACAGCTCAGCCATTCAATCTGAGACGAGAAGTCTCTTGGTTTTCCAGGTGTGCCCTGTTCTGTTTGATTGCCCAGCTACTTATCTGAGCAGTTTGTGCCAGAACTCTGCTAGTCTTAATCCTCTGCTAAGTTGTGCTAGTTGACATCTTGTATCTGTCTGATTTTTTGCTATCTGACCATTGATGTAGACCATCGTTTTGACTAGCCCCTTTGTCTTGATCCGCTACCTTTTTGGAATTCTGACCATGGACTGTTACCTGACTACCCTTTTGCCTCACCTTGTGTCTGTGATGTATCCTTCTGGCTTTTGAACCTCGGACTACTTGACTGCGTCATATGTCTATTGTATATGGGCATCTCAAAGCTCTTCTACCTTAAAGACTGCCTGCCCTATGTAAGGTCAGCTTTTAGCAGGGACTGGATTACTTTACTATTAGCCAAAATAGCAGAAAAATGATTTATCCCTTGGCTAATATACTCAGTAATAGAGTATGTATTGAATTTATAGTTTGCTGTTTTCGTGAAGTGAGCGATCTACCCTTCCTTTCTCGTCAGTAACTGATGGGATGCTATCCACCTGTTTTGCAATTATTGCCAAGAAGAACGGACGAATGTGCATCGTCCTAAGAAAATTTGTTTTTATTGTTCTTGTCTTAATTATTCTGAAAATAACATTTTAAGTCTGAATTTATCATATATATTTTTTTTACAGGAAGTTGCACGATTTTTGGACTCCAAACATAAAGATCACTACAAGATCTACAACCTATGCAGTAAGGAAATGATATAGATGCGTGGGTGTAGTTACAAATAATTAGAGAATATACTCTTCAAACATAGACAACGAAGGAAGTCATTCTTATTTCAATTAAACCAACATTCACAAGATGCAATCCTATTCACCTCAACCATGTTAATATTGTACTTAGTAACTAATGGGCATTGGCATGAAAAGGTGATGGTGGAGAGGGGCAATGCTTATGGCTTTTTAGTATTTGCCATTAAGTAGTTGAGATTCAAATTATATTGACATAAAGAGTTATGTGTGTTCATAATTCAGATTTCGTGTGTAATATGTAGTTGATGAGATCTCTCTTCCAGGTGAGAAGGGTTATGATCCGCAGATCTTCCATTACCGAGTGGAGCGATTCTTTATAGATGATCATAATGTGCCGTCTCTAGAGTAAGTGTAATGTGTCTTATAGGTCTCTTCTTCAGGATAAATGAAAGAAATTGTCTCATTTAGAAACTTGTCCATTGTTTTTGCTTATTATGCCTCATTCTGATGTCATATTTTTACATTTGAGAATTTTTTTTGTTATCTGTGTGCTAGATCGGATTTTGAAGAATCGAGAACAAATAGCTGGTTTGCAAATAGGGATAACACTTTTATTAAACATATCCACAGATATAAAAACCCAATATAAAGTGCTAGTGTTAGACATTGCTGCATGTAAATCAACGCTTTACTGACTCATACAAAGTGTAACCGATCACATTGGTTCGTAAATATGTAGCTTTAAACTTTAAGGCTTAAAGCAGTGTGTCTTTACAGGCTCATGATAGGGCTCAGGGACCTGCCAGGTGGGTCTCTGGTGTGCCTGGTGGGTCCTTGAGTCCTATCACGAGCCGGTTTGATTTACATGCAGCAATGTCTTGCATTATATGCACTAGCACTTTGTATTGTTTATTTTTTTATCTGTGTTCATGCAGTTTAATAAGTGGCCATATATCTGTAAAACCTCAAAATCTTTCTGCTTCAATTATATGAATTAACCCTACTATATACTGTGAGTTGGCTGTATGTGCCTTTCTGACTACTGTAAACCTCTCTAGCTGTTTGTATATGTATCATTGTGTTTTGTGATGAGCTTCCCTTAGGAGCAAGTATACCCTTTATGTGTGCATTTATTACTATACAGAGACATGTTGCCACGCTAACATATCGATTCTCATACAGATCACCCAATACACCCCCTTGTATCCTTGATTGCTGTATTATACTATGTCCTATATCTGTGGATATGTTTAATAAGTGTTACCCTATTTGCAAACCAACTATTTGTTCTCGATTCTTGCGTCTGACATATATATATATAGTTGTGCAAGGTATTGCATAGAATGATTTTCTAAGCTGGAGAAATAATTGGCTAGTGGATCGGATTTTTGTCTGTTTTTGGTCCATGTGTCCATTTTTACCATTAGTTTGGCCTCTGTTTTTCTCACATGAAATTGACAATACTGAATGCTTCTCTTACCCATTAAAACAGTAAAAAAGACACTGCATTCAGATGACACACAGATGGCATCCACCTGCTGTCAGTTACTTTCATTAACCAATTGACTGCATTGAGGAATTTTATCTGTGACTCAAATCAAAAACAGAAAGAAAGAGAGGACAGGGGGCGCTCATAGGGTAAAACCTGGTGGTCTAGTGGTGTGTATAAACTGTGGTGATGCACTCACCTATCCGGGTTGTGCACCCTTGCACAACCCTGGTGAGAGCTTGTGTTCAAAGTCAAGTTATCTGCATGTGACCGGAAGACACATCACCAAAGGTCCTGCAGTCATTCATTCACCATGCCTGTGCTGCTCCGTCCGCAACCCTCGGGAAGGGGATGCTATAGATAGAAAATTGTTACGGTCAGGGCGGAGCGCTGGGCATATAAGAGAGGGACTGGAAATTATTATTACAAGTATAGACCTAGATTTCAATTGGTGAAACATTTTCTGTTTATCAGATCAAAAACAGGAGTCTTCTTTCTCTTTTGTGGACACTGGGCCCACAAAATACACAGACCTGTGAACAGTCCCATAAGCTATAATCGGTACGCGTTCTCTCTGAATAAAACATGTAGATTAAAAATACACAGCTAAAAAAAATCTACAAAATACTAATGAGATACACATGTGAATGAGGCCTAGCACCTAAATGAACACAATGATATTTTGATTTACTGGCATCAATCAGAGATCTTGAACATGATAAGGAAAAAAAAAACAGTATATTTTTTACCCTATATTGTTTATACCCTATGCCCCTGTAGGGTATGTTCACTCATAGCAGGTTCTGTACTATCTAAATAGGTTTGTACAAATTCAATGCACATGCTGCTGATATATCCTAAGCCAGATATAGGTGAGATTGGTAGTGTCAATGCACAGTGCACTGTCCACATGTCATCAACAATAAATCCTATTGCCCAATCTATGGATTTATTCTTCATGCGATGTGGACGGCACACTGCTTTATTCTGGCACACTACCCATACCCCACTTACCAAAACTTGATCGGTGGACTGACCAGGAAGGATAAGGTGAATCAGTCCTCTAACAAAGGTGAGTATATGTATACATTGTCATACTCCAATCTCCGCTGCCATAGTACTCCCTCATTGAGCCTCATCACAACTTTCTTTCTTGTCAATATCAGCCAAACGTTTTGGGATAGATTTCTGAAATCTGTCACATGAGAACATGCCTTACAGTATTCTAAATAAGCTGTCATTTAACCAATCGTAACTTCTATTTTCTTCATAATTAGGGACATGTTAAAGTTTACCGCCAGCGTACGTTCTTGGATGTCACAGGACCCAAAGAATGTAATAGCCATTCACTGCAAAGGAGGAAAAGGTAAGACGTATCATTATCACTGACATTATCAGTAAGCAGTCTGCACTTACAAATCTTTCTCCTTTATTCCTATAAAGCAGTATTATTATTGCTATTTATTATTATAGTGTGATTTATTCAATGGCGCTTTACATGTCTAAAAGGCATACATAGACAAGTACAATAATCTAAACAATACAAGGCACAGACAGATACAGGAGGAGAGAGAGGACCCTGCCTGCGAGAGCTCACAGTCTACAAGGGATGGGTGAGGATACAGAAGGTGAGGAGGGAGGAGCCTGCCTGCGAGGGCTCACAGTCTACAAGGGATGGGTGAGGATACAGAAGGTGAGGAGAGAGGAGCCTGCCTGCGAGGGCTCACAGTCTACAAGGGATGGATGAGGATACAGTAGGTGAGGGGAGAGGACCCTGCCCACGGGGGCTCACAGTCTACAAGGAATGGGTAAGGATACAGTAGGTGAGAGAGGACCCTGCCTGCGAGGGCTCACAGTCTACAAGGGATGGGTGAGGATTCAGTAGGTGAGGAGAGAGGACCCTGCCCGTGCGGGCTCACAGTCTACAAGGGATGGGTGAGGATTCAGTAGGTGAGGAGAGAGGACCCTGTCTATGAGGGCTCACAGTCTACAAGGGATGGGGGAGGATTCAGTAGGTGAGGAGAGAGGACCCTGTCTTTGCAGGCTCACAGTCTACAAGGGATGGGTGAGGATTCAGTAGATGAGGGGAGAGGACCCTGCCCGCGAGGGCTCACAGTCTACAAGGTATTCCAGTATTTCCATAATCAACATTTATCACCTATCCATAGGACAAGTGATAAATGTTTAATTGTTGGATTAAACACTGAACATTGAAGACTAGAAAGGGTCATGAGCCCCCACCTTCCTCTTTAATGCACAAGCACAGTGCGGAGGAGTTCTATTGGAGCGGAGGTTGGGTATGCACCCTATCACTCCATCCAAGGTCTCATGGTAGCTCGAAGACAGCCGAGCACTGTTCTTGGCTAGTTGAATGCTCAGCATGAAATATTTTCATTAAATCTAAGGATTTGTTCTATTGTGGGTTTCTGTACATCCATTAAAAAATAAGGCTGGTAAAAATATATTGCTGATCAAAATGTAATCATTGTCACATCTGCTTCACTAGGATGGCCACATTTCAATACACATCACAGGGCAAAATCAGCCAGACCACTCGGGTTCAGTAGTGTTCTATGGAGATTTAGGAGCAGACATTGAGAAACTCACCAGCAAGAGATTTAATCATATATCATTGCTTTACTATAATTTCCTTTATTATAGGTCGGACTGGCACTATGGTTTGCACTTATCTCGTTGACTCAGACCAATTTGAGAGTGCCAAGGTATGTAGAGTCTCCATGTAGTGTATGAGCCAGCATCATTATTCTCAGGGCCCAAAGTGTTAATTATAGCTGATGGAATATGGATTCATTTGGGAAACTACTCCTTCACAATATAATTGCTTAGCCTCATTCAGAAGGCAGTGATTTTATTGCTACGCAAAAACACTGAACTATTTTCATCAATGTTCTTGATCCAATTCCTCAGCTTTTACCATCAGAGTTTCATCGGTGATTTTCTTGTTTGATAAAATGAATAAATTACAAATTTTTTCCTATGGGTAAAAGCCCCGTCACACACAACGATATCGGTAACGATATTGTTGCAGCGTCACAGGTTTGGTGATGTTGCAGCGACGTTGTAACAACATCGTTGTGTGTGACATTTACCAACGACCAATGATGAGGTCGTTCATCGTTGGTCGTTGGTAAATGACCTGGACCATAAATTTATCGTTGGTCTCCCGCTGGGCAGCCAGCATCGGCGCATGTGACAGCAGGTGACCAACGATGAACAACCTCTCAGCGCCGCACAGCAAGTGCTGGGAGATGGTAACCAGGGTAAAAAGCGGGTAACCAAGCGCAGCGCTCTGCTTAGTTACCCGATGTGTACCTTGGTTACCAACATTCTCGCTGGTCCTGATTGCTGGTGATTCTGCCTGTTTGACAGCTCACAAGTGATCAGCTAGCGATGTCCCAGCGATCACGGCCAGGTCGGATCGTTGGTCAGATTGCTGGAACATCGTAAGGTGTAACCCAGCCTTAAATGTGATTCAAGACTTGGATCAGAAATGAACATACCTCCAAAAGTACATGTGAACAGCTGTATAGATTACAATAGGTCTGTGTTCTATACGTGAAAATGGGAGATAGAATAAGAATGTGAAGTACGGACATCTGGATGAGGGCTTGGGCTGCAAACAATAAATATTCTGCCCTAATTTGCTGACTATAGACTAACCTCTCTCTAGTATAGGATCCAGGATTTAAGTCAAATTAATTCCTGGTATAATGGCGTTGTCTTAGATGAAATACCTTGTATTTTTATTTTTTTAGGAAAGTCTGGATTATTTTGGAGAACGTAGGACCGATACATCTGTCAGCACTAAATTTCAAGGTGTAGAAACACCATCCCAGGTGAGCCTCCTTTTATAGCAGTGATTTGGATGATATTATTAGTATAAAGATTAAGCTTTTTAAATGAATTCTTGTATTAAACATAAAAGCCCCATTTCATCATTTGCATTTTGTTTAAGTGACTTATTTTTTTGTCTTGTGGTATTAATTGCCATTGGTTGCGCCAATTTTTTCAACATGGTGTGCAGGGTTGATGAATTTTGCAGCAAAATCCAAGATGCTTACCTTCTTTAGAGCAAAAAATTGTAGATCATGATCTTTTAAAATGCTGCACGTTAATTTTCATCATTATCAAAATTTCATCATTAATAAAATTAGACATGTTTTGTACCCCACTAGGGTGCTGGAATATACAATAATGGCACAAAAATTGGGCGACTTTTCGAAAAGTCGCAAATGGTGAATTAGGCTAAAGCATTTGGATAAGGAAAAGTATACCAACAGTGTCAGATAAAAAGAAAACAGACAAAACCAAGCAGAGTTAACTAAAAAAGGCACAAATTATTATTAATATAACAGTTACACACAGCAAGTAAGAACATTATGATGGATTTTGTATTAAATCACTAGTCGGACACTTCCCAAGCTTCTAGGACTGCGTGATATATCGGCAAATGATGCGTGCAGAGCCCTGTAAGGTGGCCTTTTGCAGCTGACAGATTGTTATTTTGTCAACTCCAATTGTTATTATTATTTATTTATAGAGCACCATTGGTTCCAGGGTGCTGTACATGAGAAAGGGTTAAAAACAAGTTAAAAATACAATGAACAAACTAACAGTGACAGACTGATACAGAGGGGAGAGAAGACCCTGCCCTTGTGAGCTTATATTCTACAGGGCAGTGGGAAGAGAGACAGTAGGTTGGGTCTGCTCGGGTGGTGGTGGAGCGCCTTGTCCAATGGTGGTGGAGCGCCGGGTCCAGCGGTGGTGAGGTGGCACTGTGGTCATTGCAGGTTGTAGACTGTTCTGAAGAGATGGGTTTTCAGGTTCCGCTTGAAGATTCCGAGTGTAGGGGACAGTCAGACGTTTTGAGGGGCAGATACCAGAGGATGGGGGATGCTCGGGTGAAGTCTTGCAGGCAGTTAGATGAGGAATGTACAAGTGTGGAGGAAAGGAGGAGGTCTTGGAAGGATCGTATATTACGAGTTGAATGATATCGGGAGATTAGTTCAGAGATATATCAGAGGGACAGATTGTGGACGGCTTTGTAAGTCAATGTTAGTAATTTGAATTGCATATGCTGGGGAATTGGAAGCCAGTGGAGGGATTTGCAGAGGGAGGAGCAGTGAGGATAGAGGTAGATTTGTCGGGCAGCAGAGTCAAGGACAGATTGGAGAGGTGCAAGAGTGTTAGCAGGGAGGCCACAGAGGAGGAGGTTGTAGTAGTCGAGACGGGAGATGATGAGGGCATGCATTAGTAGTTTAGTAGATTGAGGGTTGAGGAAGGGACGGATTCTGGAAATATTTTTGAGTTGGAGGGGCAGGAGGTGGCAAGGGCTTGGATGTGTGGTTTGAAGAACAGGGCAGAGTCAAGGGTTACTCTAAGACAGTGGACTTAAGGTACAGGGCAAAGTGTGATATCATTTATTGTGATAGATCAGGTAAGGGAGTTGCGCGAGATGGGTGAAAGATGATGAGTTCAGTTTTGTCTACATTTAGTTTAAGGAAGCGAGAGGAGAAGAAGGAGGATATGACTGATAGACACTCAGGGATTCTGGACAGCAGAGAGGTGACATCTGGGCCAGAGAGATAGAGCTGAGTGTCATCAGTGTACAGGTTGTACTGGAATCCATGGGACTTTATGAGTTGTCCTAGGCCAAGGGTATAGATGAAAAAAAGAAGGGGTTCCAGGACAGAGCCTTGAGGGACCCCAACAGAGAGGGGATGGGGTGAGGAGGTAGTGTTGGAGTGGGAGACACTAAATGTGCAGTTGGAAAGGTAGGAGGAGAGCCACGAGAGGGTAAGGTCAGTGATAGCAATGGAAGAGAGGATCTGTAACAGGAGGCAGTGGTCAACTGTGTCGATGCAGAGGACAGGTCAAGAACGAGGAGGATGGAGAAGTGTGTGTTAGCTTTGGCGGTTAGTAGCAAATTAAAAAAAATACATGAAAGTCAGTATTACAACCACTTTAACCCTAAAACAAAAAAGTCTTAAAGGCTTTGAGACCATAGAACTTCTTTTTGCTAGGGGTCTGTGCGACAAATAAAGTCTGCTTATTTTTCATTAAAGAGCATCTCTCCAATACAGGTACTGGGATTTTATACTACAGTTTAGACAGAGCTTATGGAATTCAGCTGAACACTATTACCTACAATCGGTGGTGACTCAACTTGTGGAATTTAGTTTTTCGAGTTTTCGGACTTCTTCCCGGGCTCCCTTTCCCAATATTACTCCATGATTGGATCATCTACGTAACCTCACAAGATACTTTAGTCGTGAAGTTTCAGTGCTTCTTCTGAGGCTGACCTTCCAGATCTGACATGTCTTTCCTCTGTGATATTTCAGAGTAGATACGTATGTTACTATGAAATTGTGAAGAACAAGTACAGTTTACAGATGCCTCCAGAGAAATCGCTCAGGATCCGAAGCATTAGAATCCACTCCATTGACGGTAACTGTAATATCAGACAATTGGTAATAACATGACAACTGGCTTGATTGTTGGTAATGTTAACGGGGGTTGGTTGTCCCCTAATTAGTGGAGGTTTAATGTTGGGCATACACATATCTGTCGTCTGAATAACAACTCTCTCCCAGCCCTCCATACACAAGAGTTCTTGGCTTGGGCGAGAAAAGAAAGCCACTGCTTGTTTCCCCATGATCTTTTCTTATCCAACATCTAGTGTTGGAAGGCCCCCATATACCCGAGATGGACCTAAGATGTGTGGCTTTTCTTTAATGTGCATTGACCCAAGGCGGAATTCCCAAAAATGATAACATTTTTGTTCTTGTGTCTATATTATGAAACAAGGGAAATGGAACAGAAGGAAGATTACTGGTCATTCCATGCTGCTGGTCAATAGTGATGCTGTGCATTACTCCAAAAAAACGTGGTTACTTCAACTCGTTTCGAAGCTGCCTCATTTCTTCATCAGGAAAAAGAAAAATCACACTTTTTCTTGATGAAGAAGGGAGGCAGCTTTGAAACACGTTGAATGAACCACTATTTTTTTGATTAACGCACAGCATCATTATTGACCGACATCACGGAATAAACACTTGTCGGTACTTTGAACCTGTGGAGCTGCAGCAGCGGCCATTTATATGCCTTATTTCATCCATCTCATATATGATCATTTATAGGCGGCCGTCACACGCTGAGATATCTATAGCGATATTGTAAGCGATCACGTGCACGCGCAATCGCTTACAATATCGCTCACATCGCTGGTGAGATGTCACACAGACAGACTCACCAGCGATGTGGACCAGCGAGAACGCTGGTAACTATGGTACACATCGGGTAAGTAGGCGCCGCACGTCGCTTAGTTACCCGACGTGTACCATAGTTACCATCTCCCAGCATAGGCTCTGCGCTGGGAAATCGCTCATCGTGGTGTTATACACCACGATGAGACAGATAGTCAAATCGCTCATCGCTAGATCTGAGCTCCGGAGCTCAGATCAGCGATGTCACGATCAAGCGATTTCACATCGTAAATCGCTTGATTACATGCAACGATTTCTTGCCCGATATCGCTTAAGCGATCAAAAAGGAGATCGCTTAAACGATATCGGGCAAGAAATCGTTGCGTGTGACGGCCGCCATACTGTATTTTTCTTGGATAAAACCCATTGCGCTGTTTTTCCTTCCTAGTGAAACAAGGGATATGTAATATTACATGAGGGCCAGTGAGTGCATTGTTGAATACTTTAATATTTTCCTGCCGTTTGCAGTGACTCAATGCTTTGATGCAAAGAGGAGGGTACCGAGTAGGGAAACTCCATCTATGTATATGCTCTAATAGGTTATGTAGACGTGAAATCTTCTGAGAGGACTCTACTTTGGCAGCTACATGATGATGAGTTCAATGAGACTTATATAAAAAAAGCAAAGTATGAAGGGGATAACAAGTGAACTGTCCTGATTCTTATGACCTGTAACATCCAATGCACTTTTTAAGTGGCAGCTAGTATTCATCAGCATTCTGCCAGCACTATGGATGGGGAAACTTTCCCTCTCTTCCCAGCATGCATTGCTCATGCTATTGCTTGCCTAATGGATTGCCTACCCCAAACTTACAGCCAACCTCTCGGTTATGCCAGTGTGCAGTGTTACTTCAGGAGAGCGGAAACACCAGTTCCTTTTCCTGTAAACCCTCTTGGGGTCTCTTGTAATGATTGATTACACATGAAAACAGGCAGCAAGTATTAGACCCCTTTGTCATCTTTCAATATGAGTTTTGCAATAGCTCCATTCTTATATACTGAAAAGTTGATGAAAGGTCTTTTTCTTCACTTAGGCCCTTTCACACTAGCATTTGTTACAATTTGCGGCAGATGCGGCAGATTTAACGCATCTGCCGCATAACGGCCACACTTGCGGCACACTTGCGGCAAGCCCCATGCATTGTCTATGCAGGTGCGGCAAGTGCGGTATAGCCGCGGTTCTGGCACTTCTGGCAGTTGCGGCCACGAAAAAAAACTCAGTCAGCAGTGCCGGGACCGCGGCTATACCGCACTTGCCGCACCTGCCACAAGCCCCATTGACAATGCGTGGGGCTTGCAGCAAGTGCGGCCGTTATGTGGCAGATGTGGCAGATGCGGTAAATCTGCCGCAATTTGAAACAAATGCTAGTGTAAAAGGGGCCTTATTTATATTATATCATCAGAGATGAATAAAAAAGGGCCACGCTGCTATCTATCGAAGGATGACATAATTCTTTAGTCTCCAAATTGTGATTTATTCAATGCGTTTCGGAGAGAATCTCCTTCATCAGAGGAGATTCACTCTGAAACATGTTGAATAAATCACAATTTGGAGACTAAATGAATATATCATCCTTAGATACATAGCAGCGCGGCTCTTTTCTTTTCCTCTCTGACGTTGATGTTTCACCTGATAATTGGACTGCAGGGGCTATCTCACGATCTTAACAGATCACAGGCGTTCCATGGTGGTTGTGTCATACACAACCACAACAGATGAGAACCACCTTGTCATTCAATATAATAGTGTGTGTTGCGCTTTCTTTGTATATTTCTCATAGTGAATAATTTATGTTATAGGAATAGGAAAAAACAATGGAAGTGACATAAAGGTCCAGATAATAGTTAAGAAGGAATTGGTATTCCAGTGTGTTTGTGAGACACAAGACAACTGCAAGGTATGTATGAACAGATCAGTAATGAATGGGGTTGTGGGGAGCAGCAATGGTAGGATTAGGAGCAGCGATGGGCCACAGGGTGGAGAGCAGCTAAAGATCGCAGGGTATGTGAACAGGCCAAAAGAAGAGACGGGTGGACACTGATAGCTTGGGCCCCTGGCAAGAAATGGTGCCTGAGCCCCCCACCTTTTACGGTGAAAAAGTTAGAAATATAATGTATTTACAGTATATTTATATATTGCATAGTGCCCTCTCCTGTTATGTATACTACTGTTCCTTACACTTTGGATTCTCTTGTTACTTTTCTCATTTATAGTGACCTGTCTTTATTTGATAACGTCCGCTCTTGTTAGATATAAAATGACATGACTGCTGATAGAACATGGTGACACTTCTTTTCTAATGGATTTGCTGATGGACTGAACTTCTGGTCAGATGCTTCTCTATGGCGGCCATCACACGCAACAATTTAAAGCACGATATCGCTTAAGCGATCTGCTTTTTGATCGCTTAAGCGATATCGTTTGTGCATCGCTGCGTGTAATCAAGTGATTTTACAATGTAAAATCGCTTGATCGTTAGATCGCAGATTGGTGAGCCGAAGCTCATATCAAGCGATAAACGCTTGATCAATCTGCCTGATCGTGGTGTATGACACCACGATGAACGATCTCCCAGCAGCAGAGCCTATGCTGGGAGATGGTATCTATGGTAAACGTCGGGTTACTAAGCGCCACGCGGCGCCTAGTAACCCGATGTGTACCATAGTTACCAGCGATCTCGCTGGTCCACATCGCTGGTGAGTCTGTCTGTGTGACATCTCACCAGCGATGTGAGCGATATTGTTAGCGATCGCGCGTGCACTTGAGCGATATTGTTAGCGATCGCGCGTGCACGTGATCGCTAACAATATCGCTAGCTATATTGAACTGTGTGATGGCCGCCTATCAGCAATCCTTATTTATCTAACAAAAGAGGACAATGTAATAGAGAGGGAGCTGTGAATAACAAAAATAATGAGAATACGATATGTAAGAGACGATGCTATACATAACAAGAGAGGACACTATATAAAGGGACAGCTCCTTAGAACTAGAGGGGATGCTAATAAGGGACTGTGTAACATATAATAAAGAGGAAACTGTAATTAAGGATGGTTTATATAGTAAATGATTATACTAAATACTAGTGGACTGCCCTATACATAATAAGGCTACATTCCTGTATCCATGTAAAGTGTCAATGTGCTGCCTGATTTTTTTCGCGGACAGCACACAGACCCATTGAGTACGTCCTATTAATCATAATTGGAACAGCACATGCTCTGTCTCACCGATCTCATTCTTGGAACCATGATTTTCACAGATATGTGAATGGATCTATAAACTTCTGGCAGCACACAGACCTATCACACAAATGTGAGAATTTGGCTTAAGGGATTTAACAAATAACAGCATTACTCCAAGTCATACAGTACAGAATAAATATTTCCATCCAGTGACTTACAGCTGACGTTTCATCTGATTAGGTTTCTGTTGTTTCTTCTCCATCTGGTCAGACCTTCATGTCGACATCTTCCAGCCACGACTCATCTTGTCACACTGATCACCGCAGCCCTGAAAATAACAAGGTCACATATATTGTATAGTAGCTGTAGTCCCCAGTAGTCACTAACTGTTCTTAGATATAATAAAATAGAATGCGTTAATAAAGTTTTGCTTCTCTCTGCTGAGATACGCAGGCTGCAAGTGTAATACAGGGGCTATGTGTGGGCTCCTGTTGTATTACAGGGGCTATTTGTGGGCTCCTGTTGTAATACAGGGGCTATTTGTGGGCTCCTGGTGTAATACAAGGGTTATGTGAGACACAGACTTCAAGTGTAATACAGGAGTTATGTGTGGGCTCCTGCTTTAATACAGGGGCTATGTGTAAGCTCCTGGTGTAATACAGAGACTATATGATGCCTCCTGTTGTAATACTGGGGACTGTGTGCAGCTTCCTGCTGTATACTGTGGGCTGTGTGCGGCCAACTGCTGTATACTAGGGACTGTGTGCGGGACTCCTGCTGTAATACTGAGGACTGTGCGTGGCCTCCTGCTGTATACAGGGGCTATATGTGGGCTACAGCTGTAAACTCGGGGCTGTGTGTGGCCCCTGCTGTATACTGGGGGTTGTGGACAGCCTCCTGCTTTATACTGGGGGCTGTGTGCAGCTTCCTGCTGTATACTGGGGGCTGTGTGCAGCCTCCTGCTGTATACAGGGGACTGTGTGTGACCTTCTGCTGTATACAGTGGTTGAATATGACCTGCTTTATACAAAGGGCTGTGTGCAGCAACCTAATGTATATTGAGGGCTGTGTGCGGGCTCCTGCTTATACTGGGGACTATGTGCGGCAGGTTGTTAGAAGAATAGCAAAGAGGTGTCTTAGTTGCTTTGGGGTTTGTGTGACTGCTGCTTTACTGAGAGTCATATCTCAGTGTGCACCATTTTCCAGAAGTCTTTGTCTTTGGCAAGCTTCCCTCAACGTTTCACAGACATGCATAAGCTGTCTTATACTATGAATGTCCTATAGCTACCATTGAAAAGCTTAGCTGTTATTGGTTACCATAGGCCACCTAATAAATAGCCAGGATAATTGTCAATACAGGGAAGGCAGAATCTATTACCTCACACATACAAACAGTATAAGCCTTTTTTTGACGAATGACTGTAAAGCGCAGGGATAAATTTCACATCAAAACATAGTCTATGATGTTACCTGAGTCAAATGAGGTGTCTGTGCAAAATGTTGATTATAAATGCGACAGTGCGGATTCCTTTAGTGGACACACACATACATACACTCAGCTTTATATATTAGATATACATTTGTCTTCTAAATAAAATATCTTCCACACTGCATCCCCGAATAGTAATATGTACCCACCACTAATATACTATTGGCCACACAATACTGAAAATATGAATGGATAACCCACCACTATGCCCAACATTAACTATAATTACACCACCCAGAGGGAGTGAGAGTTCAGAAGTCTCATGTACATGTTGCTTTTTTTTTACCTCGCAGAATTACACCAAATTCAGAGAGTGAACATGTGCCAATAGCCTTAGTCCATATCCTGCATCCTCCTTAGCACAATTCATTGTAAATCACTAATAGCTTCATAATAAATTGGCAGGGGGAAGAGATGCAATTAGAGCCTTATAATGAAAGGCGTGGTGTGGGGGGAATCTACGCTGGCCATATAATCAATTGTGGGGTGGGGAGAATGCTAAGAGGGCCATATACTGAATTGTGGGGTGGGGAGAATGTGATGAGGACCATATAATGAATTGTGGAGTGGGGAGGATGTGATGAGGGCCATATATTGAATTGTGGAGTGGGGAGGATGTGATAAGGGCCATATAATGAATTGTAGGGTAGGGTGGTTGCTTTGAGGGCCATATAATGAATTGTGAGGTGGATGCTATGAGAGCCATATAATGAACTGTGGGGTGGATGCTAAGAGGGCCATGTAGTCATTTGAAGAGTGGTGATAATTCTATGGGGGCCATATAATGAATTGTGGATGGTGAAAATGATATGAGGGTCATATAAAGAATTTGGGAGTGGGGAGGATGCTAAGAGGGCCATATAATGAATTGTGGGGTGGATGCTATGAGAGTCATATAATGAATTGGGGAGTGGGGAGGATGCTACTAGGGCCATATAATGAATTGTGGGGTGGATGCTAAGGGGGCCATGTAGTCATTTGTACAGTGGGGATGATACTCTGGGGGCCATATAATGAATTGTGGAGTGGTGACAATGATATGAGGGTCATCTAATGAACTGGGGAGTGGGGAGGATGCTAAGAGGTCCATATAATGAATTGAGAGGTGGGTAGGATGTTATCAGGCCATATAATAAATTGTGGGGTGGGAAGGATACTATCAGGCCACATAATGAATTATGGAGTCGGGATGATGCTAAGAGGGCCATATCATGAATTGTGGGGGTGGGGAGGACCAGCTTAGGTGATATACATGGTCCAGCATTGGTGGGCATGGCTTGGAGTTTCCTGAAGGAATAAACATTCATTTTTAAGTCTAATTGGTCATGGAGTTGTTTATAATAGATGCAGGGAACTGGGGTGGGAAGGGTGCATAATCAAGTATAGTGTGGGGATGGCTACCCCACCATGCCCACCAACTAAACTAGTCATGCCCACTTGTTTGCTTAAACTATGAAAGGGAAGGTTTCACCCCCCTGCACCACCCCCACAAGGGGGGTCCTATCCCCAGACTCCCACTTCTATTATACACAACTCAATGACAACATGTACTGTAAAATTAATGTGTATTCCTTCTGCAAAAGGAAGTGCAGGGCCACACCCACCAACACTGATGTGTGCCTATCACCTAAGCTGGCAATGCCCACTAACTTTCGGCCGTCAATATTGCAAGTATGCTGCCTAAGTCTCCGAACAACAGGTTAGATTGACCTCGACATTAACCACCCTGCATTGGCCCCCTTCACCTCTGGGCCCCGGTGTAGCTGCACCGGCTGAACCGGCGGTACGTCCACCAATGATAAGAGACATGCTATTGTGAAAAGGAGTATCTGGTGTTAGGATTATGTGGCCAAAAGGTGATGAAAAGCACATACAGATAAAGGCTGCACATCAAGTCAAATGTATGGAGCTTTATTTTCTTAGAAATCCACAGAAAAGTATATAAACAAGTAAAATCCAATGAAGCAAAAGATTAACAACCGGGCACCACGATCCCTGCAAGGGGCTTCCCAGACCCCTCTAGTCCTGTAGTAGGGCTTATGAGTCCATCTGAATATGGTGTTGCACGCCTAATAGATAAACATTATTGCTTTGACAGTGGAAGAAAAGAACTCACCATTGGAAGAAAGTTCCTTTTATTGGATCTATCCTGCCAGCGTCACTGCGGGATGATCAGTGCAGGGAGAGGGAGTGAGGAGTCGGCAGTGCCACTTGTTTTCTGCTACTGTCAAAGCATAAACATGTAAAAACTGTCTAAACTTTCCCAAAGGCAATTAGGTATCAGGCCTTAGCCTATAATAAACTCTCTCCATATGGATAGCAAATAACAACTGTATATTTATCTTAGACTATAGGGCAAGAACTCACTATAGTTACCATCATGATGTTACAACACGTGTTAACCTTCATCAGCACCAGTGTTTCCCAAACTTCAGTCTTCATGGCCCCCAACAGGTCATTGGTCGTTTTTAGGATTTCCTTAGTATTCCGCAGGTGATGCCTTGATAAATATTCCATCACCTGTTCAATACTATTGAAATCCTAAATACATGGACTGTTGGGGCTCTTAAAGACTGGAGTTGGGGAACCCTGATCTATATGTTTCTTTTTAGTCTCCTTTTGGACAATTGTTCCTTGATACGTACATTAGCTACCGCCCTTTATTCCTTATTTTTAGTGCTCTTTTTAGATATTTTTATAAATAAATTATATATTTTTATTCCACTTGATTATGTGTCTATTTTACAGATCAGTGATAAACAATTTATTAAGCTGTTCTCCTATTCTTAGTTATTTTTTGATGCTGGAAATAACTCGGTGGTCATCAGCTTGGAAGAATGTCCCTTCATCTGTGGAGACGTCAAAGTCAGATTTGAATCCAGTGCGGTGAGTATATGCCCATATATACCATACATCTGCTATACAGTGCTATAGAATTCATAGCGATATATATATGAATAAATATTACGTATATTATTATTATCTTATATTATTTGGAATATTGCACTGAGACTGACCCTCGGCACATTAGTCCACCATCATTACACTAATTTATACATTAATAAAAGGGTTCCAAAACAGTGAATAGAAGACTTATCATTTTACATGTTACCGCTCTTACTTATTGTGCGTGACGTTGTATTTGTAAGGTTTTTTTACTTTGACTTTTAGGACAAAAAGGACAAAAATGTGAATACAAAACAAGACTGGATGTGTTGGTTTTACATGTACAAAGCAGATCTGTGGACATATTTTCAGTTTGACTAATTTTGTCTAACCTTTTCACATGTAATGCAACCTTGTCAGACAAGAAATGACAATGAAAGACAACGTTAAAGAATAATTGACATTTTAGTTTTCGTAAATCAATAATATACATGGAAATAGGAAACTGTTTAATACATTAGAGAAATCTGCTTCCTTCTCCTTCTGGACTGATTTTTAATTTTTTTAAATTCTCACTTCTGAGATAGAATCTGTCTTCAGTGAGTACAGACGTCCCCATTACTGAGATAGGATATGGCCATTGGTGCTCATAACGTTCTATGGAGAACTGTAACTGTCATGTCCGGTGAACTTTCAGCAGAATGTCTGTGTCTGCCTCTAGCTGCTCTTCTCCCCATAGAACTTTAAAAGCACCAGGTAAAATTGTGAATGGTGATAATGCGATCTTTGCATGTAGCTTAACAGTGGCTCCAAACGTTGCATGATCAGTACTGATTGCTAATTCCTATGCTGTCTCCATGACTAAGCTGCAAGTGTAGGGTGCTTGAGTCACCATTTCTGTAGGTGCTTGTATATACCGATACTCACATGTTGATATGTCATCAGATAGCTTGACTGCAGAGGCCTGTATTAAGAGTCCAGAAGCAGTGGTTTATGTTCCAACTGTACTGTTTATGCACAGTACAGTAGGTAAAAAAGACAATTCTGATCTAGAGCTGCATAGATATGCTGTTAGCAAGCTAGCTGGCAAATATAAAATGGGGAAGGAGGGAGGAGTTACTGACATCAGAGCAGCTACAGGGATAGAGAGATGACAACCTTCAAAAAAGGCAAACCTATTGCATAGCAAAGCAATGACAATAGTATAATGACAATACAGTACAATACTGTAAGATTTACAAGTTGTAGGACATGACAATTCCTGAATTCTTAGATCTCCAGAATGATTTTTGATATATGTTCCTCTTTTTTCTTAGGGTCTGCCGAAGGGCTATGATGACTGCCCGTTTTACTTTTGGTTCAATACATCATTCATAGAAAATAACAGGTAAAAACTACATGGTGAAAGAGGTGGTCCAGGACTTGTTCCAAAAAAACTAACAGGCACGTAGAGGCAACTCCTAACCTGTTGTAAATGACAGCGGCACAGAGTGGTTACTGACTGCCCCTGACAACAGAGCAGTTCCTTCTTTAGGGTGGGAGTGCCGGCGTCATGCTGATTAACATTCGCTTCCCACAGTTAGTTAGCAGAGAGATTACTGTCAATCAGCATGACACCGGCAGTCGTGCCCTGTCACAAGAGCAGAGTGGAAAAGAAGCAAGTGTTCTGTTGATGTGATGTCATCGGAAGCCGGCTGAATCGCCGGCAGGAGTGGTCTGTGACGGTTCTATGTCATCGAAGAATGGCACGGGGCACAACAGGCTGGTAGTTAGCAACCTGCCCGTTAGTGCTTAGGCACATTGTGAGAAAATATGAGTCTCGGATGTCACTTTTAAGGATCCCCTAGTAGATAGTTAGTGCAGACGTCTAGGAGAAGGTGTATGGATAACCATAAAAGATAAATTGAAGATACTTGTGATAGTGATTAGTTCATTTCAGTATGGTGAACACCAGAGCTTTAGCTCTATGATCATTAGCAATGTTAGCCATGGTTACCCTTTACATTACAGAAGTGCTGCTGTGCTAGCGGCACCTGGTCTTTATTAGACATGATGGTCACTAAGCGTTGAGCTGGAAAGGGTAAATGAGATAATATCATATTGTAGTTGTTCATTTCATTGAAATTATTAAAGAAAGCTTATTTAGTAAATTATAACTGTAGTACAGAATATACTATATAGAACTTGAACCACGATCTTAACACATGTGAGGTCGCTCACGGTGTTTCTTGCTTTAGAGAGACCATATCTCTTTATGGTAAGTAATGGGCTGCCATCTTCCACATTCCTGTATCTGTCAGCACCAGGCTGCAGGTTTCCATAAACAGCAATCCATAGTCTAAACGTATCCAGATAGGAACAAACAGCAGTATTCACCATGGTAGTCGTCAAATCTTTATTATAGTGAAACAGGTAACACGAAGGATTACAGGAAGATGCAAGTACAAGTGTGCTTCAACGGGTCCAATCTATAGTCTGCTGACCCAAGTTTCTGACAAGCTCATTATGCCTTCAAGTCTAAATTAATTTGACTTTACATTTAATGCTATGGTTTTATTTTTAGGCTTTACCTTTCTAAAAACGAATTGGACAATCCTCACAAAGAGAAATCAGGAAAACTCTACAGTGATAAGTTTGCAGTGGAACTAAACTTTGAGTCGTGACAACCTGTTTTAGCTTCAGACACATCCCGAATGTCGGCACTTCACTGTCATATTACTGAAGAATCGGAACGGCATCCATGTGCCATCTTTTTTGTATTATTATAAACGTTTTATACAGCTGTTGATATGTACATAATATAAATGTGATATGGATATGCATGTGTTATATGTTGTCTTTTATGAAGTAAACTCTGGTCAGATACTAAGCTTGTGTTGGTGATGGTCACACATAACATTTATTTTGAGTAAGACCAGTGCCGTCTGGAGCAGACTTTGACTGAACATACTCTAAGGCTGAAGGCACACTGGCACGTGGCTCGCGCGAATGTAATGTGTGAAAAACTTGCATTGCACTCGGACCTTTCACGCATTACTCTCGCTTTGCGAGGGCAATACGAGCGCAATTGCAGCATGCTGCGATTGCATGCGATTCCCTCGCGTGAGAGGCCATTAAAAGTATATGGGTGCGAGTCAAACTCACACCCATACACCACACGGTGCGATAGTAACAGTTAGTAACAGAGCCCACAGCGCTCAGGCGTTGAAGCCGAGACAGGGTTTAAGCGCCTAAGCGTTCAGCACCACGGCAGAGGAACAGCTCTGCTTGTACTGCAAGAAATGAGCTTACAGTTCTTATGGACATTTCCCTGCCAGAAGCTGCGGGCTCTGTTAGGTACGCAAATTGCGTACACATCCGCCGGCTTTTGACAGCTCTCATATAAATCCGTTAATTAGCGGCTCATATTGAAACCTAGATTTAACCCCATCAGACCCATGGTGTGATGACACCATGTGTCAAGAAAGTGTCAGGTAGCACTGCTGCCTGTGAAAAATATGGCTAGCACTCGTACTGGAAAAACTAATATCTGAATGAGCCCTTAATTGTATCTTCTCTATTTTTTAGACAAGTAAATGGCTGTGAAAAGAAGTGTGCAATAGAGTCTTATCTGATGTACAAGATATAATAATCCATGGGGTCTGCTCACCCACAAGGGCAAACATCTAAAGGCCCTGTCACACATAAAGAGATCGCTAACGAGATCGCTATTGGGATCGCTGTTGCGTCACGATATCCGTGACTCAACAGCGATGTCGTACTGTGTGACACGCACCAACAATATGGCCCCTGCTGAGAGATCGTTGATCATTACATACTGCTCTGGATCATTCCTGCGTCGTTGTGCTCCCGCTGGGAACGCTACATCGTTGTGTTTGACAAAGATAATGAGCAACGATCTCAATGCTACACTATGGAGAGAAAATTCACAACGACCTCGGTATAATTCTGGATCGCTAGTGCATCCTTTTTCACATCGCTGGTGAGATACCTGTTTGACATCTTACCAGCGATGTGTAAACGACGCACCAGCGATCTCTGCACATCGTTATCGGGATCGCTGATGCGTCGTTATGTGAGACCGGGCCTTAAGGTGTAGTGCTGCTGCAGAAAAATGAGTGTACACTAACGTATAAAGATAGCACAAACTTCTTTATGTTTTGGCTCCATGCTTTAACACTTTGTCAGCCTTTATTAACCAGCCATAAAATAGTAATGATAGCCATGGGCTTAGGCAACCCATGAGTACATACTCACTCTATAAGTAAATTGGGGGGATCGAAGAACATGGGGTCTGATTCAGCAAATAGTTTTCATCAGAATTCTGCACAAAACATGTTTGCAAAGTTGCTAATTTTTTACACAATTAGTTGTGCAATCATTCATTTTCATGTATTTCCTGGCCAGCTCTGCTACGTTTTTGAAGAGTGGTAGAGGACCTTGGACGAGTGCATCTAACAAATTCATCATCATTTGTCACAAAAATGTCCACCAGCCCCTGATTGCAGTACATTCCATGTGGGGTTGCACAGTAGCTGAAAGATGTGACAAATTCTTTAAAAGCATGACCTCTTAATGTGACCGAAAAGCATGACCTCTTAATGAATTTGGAGCATCTTACTCCAGCACATTATTCACCAAGACTAGTATGTAAGATGCCAGCCTTGATTGATTTGGGCCGTGGTATTAATGCTGCATTATTATAGAACTTTTTTTTATGAAACATTACAGAAAAATATTTGTTACCAAATGAAAAAAAATAACGATTTAGTACTATGTGAGATTTCATTTTTCGCTAATTTCCACAAATCTTCCCAGAGTTTTTTTTTTAACATTTTTTTTAAACATGACATTATTTATTTTACTTTGTTAAGCTATATATGGAAATGTCCATTACAATACTGTATTAAAAACACTATGGTTTTGTAATAAAAAAAACCAATGTCTTACATGTTTTTACTCCCAAGTTATCATGAGGTTGCAGTCTGATGCCACTCTCAGTCATCCATGCCTCTGGCACATGTGCAGCCCGTGCCGATATATGCCGGAGGCATGGACATACGAAGACCAATGTTATTGTATGACCCCTTTCACAAGTCCGTGAATCCGCAAGGACCATGTCTCAGTGTGGAGCAGACGCGTATCTGTGTGCTCCACACGGTGACATGTCTGTTTTTGGCCAGCAGCACGGACCTATTCAGGTCAATGGGTCCTTACCAAAAACATCCCACACACAGATGTCATCCAAGTGGGAGGTGAATGTGAAACGACAGGCTGTCAGTGTGCTATTCGGACGTTACATTCATATCATAGGGACAGCACAAGTATGTCATACAATCTGTGACACGCCCACATGGCCCCAAAAAATGGCCTCTCTCACACGTGTTTTGCACGGTTGTGTGATAGGCTGCATACACAAGTCCCATCTATTTTTTCTCAGACATCACACTGATCAATAGGAGTGTATTAATTGTGTACACTAATCTTAGGTCAGGTACAAATATTGAGCATTTGGTGAGTTTTTTACCTCAGGATTTGTAGCCAAAACCAGGAGGGGAACAATCAGAGGAAAGTATAATAGAAACACGTCACCACTTCTGTATTTATCACCCACTGCTGGTCATGTCTTACAAATCCTGAGGTATAAATCTCACCAAATATTCAACAGAGTAAACTAGGCCTTAATGAAGGGCTCACTGAAGTATGATGCACCAAATTCATTAAGAAACGCACACCCACTTGCATTCAGGGTATTATTAGTGGTGTGTGCCTTCATGTGCCTCCCCAGGAATCCTACCGCTGTCAGGAACAAGAGTAGAATTCCTGGTGTTAGAAATACTGCCACTTGTGTTGAATTTGATGGCCCTGGCTCCTCCCAGGTTCCATCTATCTTGATGAAGTTGGCTTCATATTCGTGGGAAAACGCCAAAGCTCACCAAAGTTTTTACGGCTTTTTATATTGTTTTATGCCGGTTTTCTTGTGAAAACACTTTGATAAATCAGCCCTATGGAGTGTCATTGAGCCATTCACACATCAGTCTTAAAAATAGATCCATGTCTCCGGTCCGTGAGACTCAGAGCAGGACCTGTTCACATCCGTTTTGCAGATCAGCCATTAAAGTTTATGGGGATCTGTATGAAACTGAAGATACCCAGAAGACATAATACTTTGCACTTTAGAGTTTCATCAGAGCTTTATTGGTTTTTAACTGATCCATTGCTAAAAGTTAATGGATAAAAACCTTCAGGCTATGCTCACTTACGTGAAAGAGGTGGATGAGAAAAAAGGTTGCTTGAGTCTCGCATGACTCACCCGGATCAGCTGGGGGGAAGTAAACCACAGCGGCAGGGTGTACAGGACTGTCTGTGATAAAGCAATGCGGCATAAATTGGTGGGTAAGGTTTTTTCTTCTTTTTATACCATACCATTTACTGCATTTACAAAAAGAAGTTTTATTCTGAAAAATGTATTTAAGTGTAATATAGCAATATACAGTGCACTGAAATGAGAAAGGAATGGAATTCCTATCAATAATCAACATTGGCATTAACTTTGTTAAAAGGTTAATCTTATATATGTGTCCCTGCTGTACTGTGTAATGGATGTGTCTGACCGTACAGAGACATGGTCTGATCATACCACACCTCCTGTGCTGAGATAATCTTATATATGTGTACCTGCTATGTACTGTGTAATGGATGTGTCTGACTGTACAGGGACATGGTCTGATCATACATACCACATCTCCTGTGCTGAGATAATCGTATATGTGTGTCCCTGCTATATACTGTGTAATGGATGTATCTGACTGTACAGGGACATGGTCTGATCATACCACATCTCCTGGGCAAGGGAGGCTGAAATAGAGTATATAGACATTACAGCACGGGAAAGATTATACAAACATTACAGCACGGGATCACACATGATTTTTTCTTTGAAGTAAAACATTTTTTACAGACAGGCAAGGAAATGTTTTACCACATAAAAAGAATCATCAATGATCCTGTGCTGTAATATTCTGTATACTCTTTTGCTTTCTCCCCAGTCCAGGAGATGTGGTATGATCAGACCATGTCCCTGTATAGTCAGACACATCCATTACACAGTACATAGCAGAGACACATATATAAGATTATCTCAGCACAGGAGTTGTGGTATGATCAGACCATGTTCCTGTACGCTCAGACACATCCATTACACAGAACATAGCAGGGACACATATATAAAATTATCTCAGCACAGGAGATGTGGTATGATCAGACCATGTTCCTGTATGGTCAGACACATCCATTACACAGAACATAGCAGAGGCTCATGTATAAGATTATCTCAGCACAGGATATGTGGTATGATCAGACCATGTCCATGTATAGTCAGACACATCCATTACACAGTACATAGCAGGGACACATATATAAGATTATCTCAGCACAGGAACATTTTTTATAAACACATCCAATTCTGAAAATTATTCTTATTCCAAGATCTATTGATTAAAATTAACTTTGTTTGTGGGAAAACCTCTTTTACTTTAAATGAAACAAGGCCAGGGAGGAGAGTGTTAAAACCTCGCCGCTATCACTGAAGCAATATCATCAATGTGATAATCTTAAAATATGTGATTTATTTTGACGCGTTTCAGAGCAAAACTCCTTCATCAGGAACATCGCATTAAATAAAGTAGGTTTGCATTCTCAGTCTTCGCTACATTGCCAATGGAACTTTTAGGAAAAAAATGAGCACAACTCTGCTTTCTCCGTCAGTCCCAAAAGGAATGAATGGAGCCTAGTTTTAGTGCACCTCCACTCCATTTAAGACAGAGCTGCAGAGCCACTTTTTCTGGGTTAGTGGTCAGGACCCCAACAGTCAACAAGTCACTTCTTGTCCGCTGGGTAGGGCATGTGTGGCACCCGAGAGTCTGGATGTCACAATATGATTACCTCCCTCAGTGGATAGTGTCATACCTGAGAGCAACAGAGGGTATTCACACCAGGCAAACCAAAGCACACAACACCTTTCTGCCTCCAGACCTGAAGGGGGAGCTCTAAAACCCAGGTTCAGGGCAGCTCCCCTATAAATTGTGGTCTGGGGCGGCGTTAGTTCAGTTCCTAGGAGGACTGAGGAAGACATCCTGTGGACTGGAGCAGTGCTAAGCTCGTCCCAGGAAAGCTAAAGCCTAGCTTGAGGGACCCGAAGGTTAGGATCTGAGGAAGTCGAAAAGAGCCTGGGGAGCAGAGAAGTGTCAAGCTCACCCCAGAGAAGAAAGTGCCATGAACTGGACACCGGAGTAAGAGGCTGTGCAGGGCCTAATGTCCCGGCAGCCAATCCCGGAGGTTGGGGAATTCCAAGTCCCCCAGCCATACAAGTCCCCACAGGCAAAGCAGCGTGAAGAGCCCAAGAGCAGCCGCCGGGAAGTGGGGCTGGAAAAGGATTTGAGCTGCTCGCCATACCAACACACGCAGGAGATTGAGAGAGAGGGCCGCAGCTCAGCTTTAGGCAGCAGGGACCCGCAGAGAAAGCGCAGCGGGTAAGGAGAACCCCGAGTTGCTCCCAGGTTACATGGAATTCCTGTAACACCACCTGCCATTGAAGAGGTATTGCCAGTAAAGGACCTGAGGAACCAACAAACCGTGAGTCTATCTGTTACTTCACGCCCTCAATCCTGCACCCTCCCACTGTCCTGAGGATCCCGCTCCACCTGTGGGGAGCCACTCCATCCCAGCTTTCTGTCCATCATCCCCAGAAGTACCGCAGCAGCAGTGGCTACTCATAGCCATAAACCACAGGTGGCGGCACGAATAATCATTCCTATAACTCCACCAAAACTCTTTTAACTCTGAACCCAGGATCACAGAGCTGGGTCTTGACCCCTGTGACACACCGAAAGCATCAAGCCCGGTACCGAGTACCCCACGGCCCTGGGGCGCATCGCATGCATCGGTATTTTCTATCCAGTAGACTGGGAATAACCCTGTATTGCTAGTTTGGATAAGAACTATTATGACCTTATTTACTATCTGTCTGAAAAACCTTGAGTTTGGCAGCTATTTTAAAGCACCCCTGCAGCAGTTTTATTTTTTCCCCGCTGGAGTGGTGCTTTAAATCTAAGTCCCTGCCCCTACTCTTATACTCACCTTCTGGCATCTTCACCTATTTTCAATGTCGCTCCAATCCACACGGCGCCATCTTGTAACCGCAACTTCTGATTGGCCGGAAGTCAGAAATTATGTCACATGATACCCTGAGGACGGTGCCAGGATTGGGCGCCGAAACGCGTCGGTTTGAAGAATAAAGAAACCTTTACTTGGAACATTGTTTCCCTTGTGATTCCTTGGATGACCGGGCAGCGCGGACTGTAGCACACCTGTTGATCCCAGAACTCTTGAAGTACCCACTATCGTGTGGAGGTGGAAGTCCAGCAGCAGCCTACAATACTAAAACCTACGCCTTTATTCCAGTTGTGGGAATCACAACTGGACCATGTTAGTGCAAACCTGATTACACCTATAAGACCCTAACTTTTACTCAGTGATAGGGCACTATTGCGCCTCTGTTGTCTCCCCTTATATATTTTATATAATACAACTCTATGTAAGCCAGGACAAGGCCAGAACGAGGTTTTCATAGAGGTGCATTATTCTATGAACTCTAGCGTGCTCCATGAAACACTGGAGCTACTGGCAGGTCACCAGGTGATAGTGATATAAGATGAAGACGACGGCAGGTGAGTATAAGACAGGGCTCAGGAAACTTAGTGGTGCTTTAATAAATTTACACTAAATGTTTAAAACTGAAATCTGTTTTGCATTGAAAACAAAAGGTCTTTGTAACCAAGGTCAAAAGCTGCGTCTTCCTTTACAATATGATAGGTATTTTCTGTTTTCTTGTCAAAACATTCTTACCTGACAAGTTCTTGTAAAAAGCTTTGGTTGTGGAATTTTCAGGCTCGTAGGTTCAACCTTCCTTAAGGCGCTATTTCTTGTTTATTGATGAATGAAAATGGATTTACAGCAAAGTGCTTGAAAATGGTTTCTGTGTTGTTGTGACAATAATTGAAAAGTGAGGCGTCAATAATACCCATCCTATCCATGCTTTCTATGTTGGCAGCGAAGTGTCAAGATAGAACAGAGAATGTGAACAATTTAGAGTCGGTCCTAGACAGGGATGTAGCCAGGGGCATAACGACAATGGGTGCAAGGGTTGCAATCACACCCGGGCCCTGGAGCATAGGGAGTCCCATACGTCCCTGTGGCCTATAGAAAAAGACTAATGCTATTAAACATTTGCATCATTGGGGGCCTCATTGGAGCTCTTGCATCGGGGCCCATGAGCCTCAAGTTACTCGACTGGATGTAGCCATAGGTGGAGCAGGGGAATCAGTCTCATGTAGGACCTGGTGCCAAATGAGGCCCCTCTGCTTTAAGGATACTATTTTTATAATTACCATATCATTTTTCATTAAGACAGTTTTAAAACTATGTCTCAAATCTTACCTGTCTTCAGGGATAACATTTATATTTGCATATTTGACAATATTTGCATATTTGACGCTCCCCCACCTGGAAATGCCAAACCTTCTTTTGGCCCAAGAGTCCTGGGATATCCGGGAACATGTAACAACCATATATTTGTTATTCTAACTAGTAAAGCATATGCAGGTTAGTATATTAACCTGATCAGATCTCAGTACATACATATTGTAATAGACATAGTATACATAAAAAATGATGGTTCTCTTAAAAATTCGACTTAACTGTCACCAGTTTTTAAAGCATCAATCCAGCGAGGTTTTCTTTATTTCAGTGCTGGAGTGGTGCTCTAAATGTAAGTTTCCTGACTTCTGTCTTATACTCAGCTGCTGGTGATTTGTGACCTGCCGGCAGCTCCAGTGGTTCACGGAGCGCGCCAGAGGTCATAACGGAATGTAAATCTATGAGAGCCTCGTACTGACTTCGGTGTGGCTCTCATGGAGAAATATTGAGAACTTGTGACATAACTTATGACTTTTGCACACTCAGAAGTTGGCGCGGCGGGATTGGAGCGGCACTGAAAAACTATGAAAATGGGTGAGTATAAGAAGGGGGCAGGGGATTTGGGTTTAAAGCACCACTACAGCAGTGAAACACCTCCAACTGGAGTGGTGCTTTAAAATACAAATGACATATATTATTAAATAGATCCCTTAGACCTGCTGAGGCTGATGTACTTACTTTGAAAATCCTTATCACAATAGCTGTTCAATTCTGATATTAAAATGAGTTCCGGCTCATTTTAGTAAGAGCTCGGAAAACTTTAAGATACAATTAAATAGTCATCCAACCTTGGATCTTTAAAGTACTTACACCAGGTTAAAGACATGTACTTATTAATAATAACTGCAGTTTCTATTGTGAAAGCTGGTGACAGATCTGCTTTAATGTGCCGACGCTGAGTATTGGGTGATGAAATTTTCACACTTTGGCTGGAAAATGCACCACAAAATACATGCCTTTTTGGTGCAGTTTTGGTGCAGATTGTGGTCATGTGTTTTCCTACTATAGTCAATGGCTGGCAGGACTACAAAACGCAGCAAACAATTGACATGTTCATTCTTGACCATAATCTACACCTCAACTGCAAGGAAAAAATAAGTATTGTGCGTACAACACTTCATAATTCTCATAGACTTTGTTGGGGTGAGGAGAGGCATGCAGATATCTGACAAAAGGTGTCACAAAAACGCATCAATAGACGCATGTGTACGCATATACCCTAAGTCTTGGATCAGTGTTAGGCTAGGGTCACATTTAAAAGGCAAAATGCGGTTACCGCATCCAGTTCCGGATGTAATCTCATGTCCCTCCAGACTAATTTTGCCCTCCAAGTGTGTCCCTAAATCCACATGCGGTTACCGTATCCAGTTCCGGATGTAATCTCATGTCCCTTCAGACTAATTTTGCCCTCCAAGTGTGTCCCTAAATCCACATGCGGTTACCGTATCCAGTTCCGGATGTAATCTCATGTCCCTTCAGACTAATTTTGCCCTCCAAGTGTGTCCCTAAATCCACATGCGGTTACCGTATCCAGTTCCGGATGTAATCTCATGTCCCTTCAGACTAATTTTGCCCTCCAAGTGTGTCCCTAAATCTGCATGCAGTTGCCGGACGCAGTAGAGGTTGTGGTAATACAAACGTTCCCCGGCTTCCCAGCATGGTTTTTGTTGTCCGGGAGAATCCGGGCGAATCCAGGAGAATCCGGGCAAATCCGGTTTTATCCGATTTTTACAAGAGACTACAGGAATCATCCATGATCCTTTTGGTCCCGCAGACTGAAAACGGATTCACCGAGATCCACCCGGACAGCACAAAACCGGATGCCAATACACTTCCATCTGGGTAAATCCGGATCCATAGGAAAAGATTGCGGCAATACTGCCATTCATGTGTGTTGCGCTACCCGATACGGTTTCCGTACCCGGCTCCACTCACATTTGCGGTTTCCAATTGAAATCCGGATACGGATTAGAAAACTGTCCGAAAAACGTTGCTTGCATGATTTTTTACCACAAATCAGAATACCGGATCCGGGAAACGCAACGCTTTAGAGGTGACCCAGTTTTTGTATTGCTGCCTATAGATGAAGATCCTGATCCGGTTTGGGGCATTTTTCATGCTCAAAACTGGATCAGGATCTGCAATTGCAACTGCAAATGTCACCCTGGCCTTATAGATCAAAGGCTTCTTGGGAAAAAATGGAATGGAAAATTGGACTATCTGAAATCATCACTGGAATGAGTTAATTCATGTTCAGGAAGTAAAGAAGACTCACATACAGTTAGGGCCAGAAATATTTGGACAGTGACACAATTTTCGCGAGTTGGGCTCTGCATGCCACCACATTGGATTTGAAATGAAACCTCTACAACAGAATTCAAGTGCAGATTGTAACGTTTAATTTGAAGGGTTGAACAAAAATATCTGATAGAAAATGTAGGAATTATACACATTTCTTTACAAACACTCCACATTTTAGGAGGTCAAAAGTAATTGGACAAATAAACATAACCCAAACAAAATATTTTTATTTTCAATATTTTGTTGCGAATCCTTTGGAGGCAATCACTGCCTTAAGTCTGGAACCCATGGACATCACCAAACACTGGGTTTCCTCCTTCTTAATGCTTTGCCAGGCCTTTACAGCCGCAGCCTTCAGGTCTTGCTTGTTTGTGGGTCTTTCTGTCTTAAGTCTGGATTTGAGCAAGTGAAATGCATGCTCAATTGGGTTAAGATCTGGTGATTGACTTGGCCATTGCAGAATGTTCCACTTTTTTGCACTCATGAACTCCTGGGTAGCTTTGGCTGTATGCTTGGGGTCATTGTCCATCTGTACTATGAAGCACCGTCCAATCAACTTTGCAGCATTTGGCTGAATCTGGGCTGAAAGTATATCCCGGTACACTTCAGAATTCATCCGGCTACTCTTGTCTGCTGTTATGTCATCAATAAACACAAGTGACCCAGTGCCATTGAAAGCCATGCATGCCCATGCCATCACGTTGCCTCCACCATGTTTTACAGAGGATGTGGTGTGTGCCTTGGATCTCTGGCCTGTCTATTTTTGGAATTGATGAATGGTTTGCATCTAGATGTGAACCCTTTGTATTTACTGTCATGGAGTCTTCTCTTTACTGTTGACTTAGAGACAGATACACCTACTTCACTGAGAGTGTTCTGGACTTCAGTTGATGTTGTGAACGGGTTCTTTTTCACCAAATAAAGTATGCGGCGATCATCCACCACTGTTGTCATCCGTGGACGCCCAGGCCTTTTAGAGTTCCCAAGCTCACCAGTCAATTCCTTTTTTCTCAGAATGTACCCAACTGTTGATTTTGCTACTCCAAGCATGTCTGCTATCTCTCGGATGGATTTTTTCTTTTTTTTCAGCCTCAGGATGTTCTGCTTCACCTCAATTGAGAGTTCCTTTGACCGCATGTTGTCTGGTCACAGCAACAGCTTCCAAATGCAAAACCACACACTGGAATCCACCCCTGACCTTTTAACTACTTCATTGATTACAGGTTAACGAGGGAGACGCCTTCAGAGTTAATTGCAGCCCTTAGAGTCCATTGTCCAATAACTTTTGGTCCCTTGAAAAAGAGGAGGCTATGCATTACAGAGCTTTGATTCCTAAACCCTTTCTCCGATTTGGATGTGGAAACTCTCATATTGCAGCTGGGAGTGTGCACTTTCAGCCCATATTATATATATATAATTGTATTTCTGAACATGTTTTTGTAAACAGCTAAAATAACAAAACTTGTGTCACTGTCCAAATATTTCTGGCCCTAACTGTAGATCATTTTCCTGGCGTAAAAGGAATCTGTCAACAGAATTTCACAACCCATACTACTTATATATTCATTTAACGCTTTCAAAGACAAGTCCAGCAATACCGGTATATGTCCAGTCTCGTCCTGAGAAATCAGCGTTTGATTTGATGTGCTAATGAGCCTGAAGAGCTATGGTAGATCTGAAGCCTCTGTCACTCCAGCTCTATTCCCCGACCAGCCCTTCCTCCTTCTGCTTGACCAACTCATTTGCATGAAGTCACACGTCTTTTTAGAAGTTACATTTCTTTTTGTCTTGAAGGTATTAACTGACATTTTTGTGCCAAATTCATCACAATAGTGCACCCAAGTCATGAGCTCTGTGCACAGTAAAAAACTCTTTCATTCTGTCTTTAACCTCATTTGTGACTTTTTAGAGCAAAAGGTTGCTTGTTTTGCTAAAAGTCACAAGAATTGCTAAAAAAAAACAGTAATTGTGAAGGTGGTGCACACTATGCGTGAAGGTGGTGCACACTATGCGTGAAGGTGGTGCACACTATGCGTGAAGGTGGTGCACACTATGCGTGAAGGTGGTGCTGGAGTACATTTGAGACAAATTTTGAAACTTTTAGAAAAGTTCCAATGATGAATTAGGTCAAAAATGTTTGGATACCCGAAACTCTGCACAAAGTAATGAACACATATAACACTTCAAAAAAGTTGCAAATAGAAAAATGAATTTGGCTCAAACAAAACAAAGAGTCACAACATACCAGAAACTCAACAAAAATTGCAAATTGAATAACGAATTGCCCAAAAAATTGTATTGGACTCTTTGGTGCCTAAAGAAGAGAGTGGTTAACCTGTTGTCATCTTCCAGATGCTAAGGGTAGAGATGAGCAGACCCATTTTGGTTCTGGAGGTTCAGCCGGATTTTAGAAAGAGTTCTGTTCTGGAACCAAACTGGAACCGAACCTCAATGGAAGTCACTGATTGGGCAGTTCGGCTCCCTGAAAACTCACCTTAAGCAGCCAAACGGTCTGACACCAAATGCACTTGGCAGGACGCAGCAGGCCCCAATGATAAAGGCAACACAGGTGCTTAATACCGATGCAACAATCACTCTCAACCAGCCATGACATGGGGGAAGTGATTGGTAGTATTTTATGGCCACACAGATGATGTTTCCATTTGGGTCAGTCACACAAGCAAGTATGATGCAAAGTGTCTATATGCAGCCTATTGATGATATCAGATCAGCTGGGCTGCCCAGCACTATACACATGCACCACATAGGACAGACACCCCAAAGGGCCCAGCAGCAATCTACATCCTGCAGTTCGGCTCACTGCCCACATACAATCAGCCATAAACAAAGACTTTTCTTTTTTTGGTACACACTATCTGATAACTCTGATATTACCCCCAGTGCGAGCCAATCAAAGACTGCAAGTGGCTGGCACTGGGCTGAGCACTGAGTGTACCCGAGCACTGAGAGTACTCAAGCACAGCAATGCTCACTCCAGTGATTTGCGCACGTAGAGCACCCGAACTTGAAGACTGAAAGCTTTTGAAAGTCTGTGTTCGGTATGAACTCCAAATTTTACGTTCATCCCTATCTAAGGGGAAGGGACCAACCAAGACTGCATGGTCTGTCTCTAGGGCAGTGATGGCGAACCTATGGCACGCGTGCCAGGGGTGGCACGCAGAGCCGCCTCCGCTGGCACGGGGCCTCGCCACCATACTGCCGCTTTGATCTGCCGGCGTGCGCCGCGCCGCCGGCAGATCAAAGCTGTGTCTGAGCAGAGGAGACATTTCTCCTCTCTCACACACTTCTAGGCCCGCCCTCCCGGCCAGCATCATGTGACAGCGGTCACGTGACGCGCCCGGCATCACGTGACCGTCCCTCAGAATACTGGAGTGAGAGGTGAGTATGATGTTGGGGCAATACCTAGAGGAGGAGGAGGATGGGGCCATACAAGAAGGAGGATGATGGGGCAATACAAGAAGGAGGATGATGGGGCAATACCTAGAGGAGGAGGAGGATGGGGCCATACATAAAGGAGGATGATGGGGCAATACCTGGAGGAGGAGGATGATGGGGCAATACCTAAGAGGAGGAGGAGGGTCAAAGGAAGATGGGGCATACAAGAAGGAGGATGATGGGGCAATACCTGGGGGGAGGATGATGGGGCCAAGAATACAAGGAGGAGGAGGATGATGGGGCAATACCTAGAGGAGGAGGAGGATGGGGCCATACAAGAAGGAGGATGATGGGGCAATACCTGGAGGAGGATGATGGGGCAATACAAGGAGGAGAGATGATGGGGCAATACCTAGAGGAGGAGGAGGATGGGGCCATACAAGGAAGGAGGATGATGGGGCAATACTGGAGGAGGAGGATGATGGGGCAATACCTAGAGGAGGAGGATGATGGGGCCATACTAGGAGGGAGGATGATGGGGCAATACCTGGAGGAGGAGGATGATGGGGAAATACTAAGGAGGAGGAGGATGATGGGGCAATACTAGGAGGAGGAGGATGATGGGGCAATACCTGGAGGAGGGGATGATGGGGCAATACTAGGAGGAGGAGGATGATGGGGCAATACCTGGAGGAGGAGGATGATGGGGCAATACCTGGAGGAGGAGGATGATGGGGCAATACCTAGAGGAGGAGGATGATGGGGCATACAAGGAGGAGGATGATGGGGCAATACCTGGAGGAGGAGGATGATGGGGCAATACCTGGAGGAGGAGGATGATGGGGCAATACAAGGAGGAGGAGGATGGGCAATACAGAGGATGATGGGGCAATACCTGGAGGAGGAGGATGATGGGGCAATACTGGAGGAGGAGGATGATGGGGCAATACAAGGAGAGGAGGATGATGGGGATACTAGAGAACATACACCTGGAGGAGGAGGATGGATGATGGGGCAATACTAAGAGGAGGATGGATGGATGGGGCAATACTAAGAGTAGGATAGATGGATGGATGGGGCAATACTAGGAGGAGGATGGATGGATGGGGCAATACGAAGAGGAGGCAGGATGGATGGGGCAATACTAAGAGGATGATGGATGGATGGGGCAATACTAATAGGGGGCAGGATGGGGCATATTATTATGTCATGGGGCAGGATGGGGCATATTGTTATGTGATGGGGCAGGATGGGGCCATACTAACAGGGGGCAGGATGGGGCATATTGTTATGCGATGGCAGGATGGGGCATATTATTATGTGATGGGTTGATGGGACATATTATTATGTGATGGGGCATATTATTATGTGATGGGGACAAGGATGGGGCAGATTACTATGTAATGGAGGCAAGAATAGGGCCATACTACCAGGGGGCAAGTTGGGGCATATTACTATGTGATGGGGACAAGGGTGGTGCAATAATACCAAGGGACAAGGATGGGGCACATTACTGCTGGATGGGGCATATTACTACATGGGGAAAAGGATGAGACGCATTACTGCAGGATGGGGCATATTACTACAAGGGGAGAAAGATAGGGCATTACTGCAGGATGGGGAATATTGCTGCAAGAGGAAAAGGATAAGGCATTACAACAGGATGGGGCATTACTACATGATGGGGCAGGATAGGGACATTACCACTAGGGGACAAGGATAGGACATTACAGAAGGGGACAAGGATGGGGCATACTACAAGGGGATAAGGATGAAGACATTACTACAAGAAGGGGGTCAGGATAGGAACATTACTGCCAGGAGAGGGTCAGGATGGAGCACAACTGCAAGGAGAGGGTCAGGATGGATCATATAGCTAGGAGAGGATCAGAATGGAGCAAAAAGCTAGAAGGAGTGGATCAGGATGGAGAACATAGCTAGAAGGAGGTGGTCAGGATGGAGCACATAACTACAAGGAGAGGGTCAGGATGGGACACATTACTAGAATGAGAGGGTCAGGATAGGACACATTACTAGAAGGAGACGATCAGAATGGAGCACATTACTACAAGGAGAGGGTCAGGATGGAGCACATTATTACAAGGAGAGGATCTGGATGGAGCCCGTAACTAGAAGGAGAACAGTCAGGGATGGAGCCATTACATAGCTACAAGGAGAGGTCAGGATGGGCACTAGTACAAGAGAGGTCGGAGGATACATTACTGCAAGGAGAGGGTCATGATGGAGATATTACTACAAGATGAGGACCATGATTTCAGTATGAAATCTGCTTGTATTCCATGATAAAATCTATCTTCTATCTGTCTAATATTCTGCATTTTTCCATACAGATCAGTCCACTTGCTGTTTCTAGAAAGGGCAGTGGCAGCGGCTCAGCTTCAATGTCCAGTACACATGAGCTGTCTGACCAATGCTGAAGAGAAGAGAAGACTGCAAAGGTAAGTTTAAAATCAATTAATTGTTAAAATAATTGAATTGATCATCAATGTTTCAGGACTACAAGCCCTGTACAGGGAAGAGAGTTAGCATCTGCTGGCTCTCCCCCCTGTGCAGCGCTTATGATTACTACTGCTGTAATTTAGGTTATATTATCGTGTTGGCACTTCGCCATAAATAATTTTGTTTTAGGTTGCAGTTTGGGCACTCGGCCTCAGAAAGGTTCGCCATCACTGCTCTAGGGCATCTATGTGTCTTCCATCTTTGGTGAACGCATGTTCATGGAACCAGTGATGTTCGCTCTCCATTTTACAGCACACAAGTAGGGCAGGACTAGATGTTCTTCCAGATGATGACTTCATTGAAGTGACTTTTAGCACAGGGCTAAAGAAAGCTCAGGTATACAGACTAGAAGGATCTGGTTTGTATATAGAGTAGTGAGCAAACACTGTAATCAGACATTGGTTGCTGTATCTGAAATGTTCTAGCTACTTCTTGCTAATAAAATTACAACAAGCCGAAATCAGGACACGTTGTTCCACTGGGCTGACAAACCGGTATTTGTATCTGGGTGACACACTGCAAGCGTAAGCCAAAGAGCAGATGTGACTCCTGATTATTAGGGGCAATTACTCTACTTCTGCTTATGTTGGCGTCACTGCAGCTCCTGAGCAAAAAATACTTTAGGCCTTGCTCATTATTGCATTTGTGCCTTTTTTTTTGTTTTTGCACATAATTCATCTTTCCATTTGCATCTATTTTATATTTGATCATCATTTTTTATTCTCTAGCTTGGACAGGGTTTAGGATCTCCAGATGTTTTTGCTTGATTCGTCATTTATGACTTTTCAAAAAGTGCTAAATATATTGAAAATGTTAAAGTGATTCTATGTACTGCGGAAATTTTAGCACAATTTTTTACAACATTTGACAAAACGTCACTTTTTGTGCTGAAGAGTCAGAAAAAAAGATGATTTTTTTTTACTTTGTGCAAAATTCATGAACTGTTTGTGCCATATTGATAAATTCAGAAGCATAACTGGGGAACAAGAAAGCATAATATGGTGATATCCCATAGCACCAGTGATAATTTGTAAAAGGTAATGATGAGCACCAGCCTGTATCACCCGATCTCCTTATTAACAGTAGACATTAAGCTTCTGGCTAAAATGATAGCTAACAGGCTTGGTAAGGTCACACTATTTGGAACACACAGTAAAGCGCTCCTTGTCGCGTTTTCCTGTGCAATACAAAATAACGCGAGATTTCAAACTCCGGCACTCACATGCGTGTTTGCAGGCGCTATGGAGTCCGTCATCCATAGGACTCTATTGGCAGCGTTAAGGCAGAGTTACACTGCAGTAACCAACTGCGGAATCCTGCTCTTTAGCAGACCCCCCGTGATGGAGGCCATTAAGCTAGTGTAGCCCTAGCCTTATAAATCCTGACCAGGCAGGTTTCATGACTAGTAAATACACAGCCAACAATCTGCCTAGACTGTTTCTTAATATGCAAGCCAGGGCGGACAATGTTGGACACAGGGCCATTCTTTCACTAGATGATGCTAAAACATTTAACAGTGGGCCACAATGCTTCAGGGGAGAAATTTATAGGGTGGTCTCAATTATTGTATGCTGTCCCAGAGCTAAATTACAGGTTAATGGGCAGTTGTCTGAGGATTTCTCCCTTTTTCAGGGAATGAGACAGGGGTGCCCCTTGTCCCCTCGTTATTCATCATTGCCATTGAACCGTCGGCGGTGGTAATAAGACGGGATCAGAACATCGTGGGATTCCGGTATGGGGCGCATGAGGAAAAGGTGGCGCTCTATGCAGATGATACCTCTCCAACTCTTTGAGAGCAGTTATGAGGGTTCTAGATGTTTATGGTGCTATATCAGGGATCTCTATTAATTAGGACAAATCAACAATGCTCCCGCTGGACCAGGCGATGGCTGTGGATGGGGATCCATTGATTACGATACAAGTGGTCAGTGAATTTACCTATCTTGGAATTTAAGTGTCAGCTAATATAGATGAATATGAGAAACTTAAACTTAAACCCCTACTGGGTAAATTTAGACAGAAGATCGAGGCTTGGTGTAGATTATAACTCTCAGTGGCTGGAAGGGCAAACTTGCTTAAAATATCATTATGCCCCAGCTCCTCCATGTCTTACACAATGCTCCGGTGTAAGATTTTATAGAATCAATGCCATCTTCAGGGATTTGATCTGAAGGGGAAGAAGGCACGTACCAAGCTGGAGCATCTGCAGCGTGCCAAGGAGGGTGGGGGTTTGGCAGTCCCTAATCCGTGGGTTTATTATATTGCATTCCAAGGACAACATATGGGGGAATGGGGGGATCCAGCTTTTGACAGTGCCTCGGGTAAGATCCTTAGGCATGTGGTGGGGAATGGTCCACTGTTGGCTAGCATGGAGGCAGGTAAATTCCGGCTGAACTCCAAAAGATTCCCCATGGTGGTGATGATCTGGAAAGTGTGGCAGAAAATTAAACAGTGGAGGGGAGTTACGGGGCTCACTAGATATACCTCTATTTGGCACAAGTCCAGGTTGACTGAGATGATACATTTGCGGAATTTTGGTCAGTGTAGGATTATGATATAGTGTGTCTCACAGCTGTTGAATGGAGACACATTTAAGTCATTTGAAGAGCTGGGGAAAGAATTATCCTTGGAGCGTTCAATGTTTTACCAGTTTCTGCAACTGCAAAATGCATTTCTTAAACAAATCAAATGGTCACCAATACTGGTTCAAGCGAATAGCAAAATACATATCATCGGGTCACAGAGAGGCACTAGGGGGCTTATCTCCTTGCTGTATCGGGGACTGCTAAAGATCTCCTTGGAAGGACACCCACTGACGGCTAAATTGAAATGAGCTGAGGATCTGAGGCATATATCGAACACACAGTGGGAGGACATTCTGCAGTACATCCCTAAGATCTCCATGAGTGAATCCAGATGTATGCCACGATTATTTACCATGCACAGAGTGTATAGGACCCCTGTATGGATGCGTAGAGCTGGGTTGAGGGGGGACTCTGATTGTCCTCGGTGTGGGATGGAGGAGGCGGATATGGTTCATATGCTCTAGTCCTACTCTCGATTGCAAGTGTCGAGTCCCAGGCCCTGGGGTACTCGAGTACCAGGCTCGGTGGTTGTTTAGGGATGTCACGGGTGGCAGCGCCTGATCCCGTGGCCTAGGTGACACTTCAAAAAGGGATGTATTTACAGGGGATTAAGAGTTTTTGTCATGTGACGCCACCTATAGTACCTGGTGATGGGTCACCAGCACCACCACAGTCCGCCGGAGGTAGATGGGATTGCGGCTGAGTTGGCAAAGCCCCCTACAGGTGGGGCTGGTCCTCCTGGGCAGCGTTCCTGAAAGGGAACAAGTTGATGTAGGAAAACACACGTAGGCAAAGTCACTTTCTCCCGGGTACTTTACTGTCAACTTGTAGCAGCATCAAACAAAGTTCACAGTCAAGCACCAGATTTTACAATAACAGGTAGCTCTACGGGTGGCTGCAAGTGGATCCCAGGTGGTATGGGGAAACCCGTGGTATACCTTAGTTGACTAACCCATGTCCTTTCTTCCCCGCCTAGGATGGGCCAATATCCAATGGCTCTGTTAAGGTAGTATTGGGGGTCTTCTCCCTCGTGGTGAGGAAGCAGTCTGACCGCTCCGTCTGGCAGGGTGCTGTGGCGATATACGGACCACAGCAGCTGGTTGCCGACTGCAAAGATGAACTCTGGCCAGATCCTCGGGTCCGTCATTCCCGTGGTGGACTCGAGAATCCCCTGGAGTATGGTCGCTCCACTCTGAGGATCTCCCTTTCTCTCTAGGGCCCGGACTTCTCGCGTCGAGTGCCCTCTTCCAGGATCTCCTCAAGATCCCTTCTTCTACCCTCTGGATCGGCTTGACACCGTCCGGGTAACCCTTACGCCTTGATCCACACGCTTTCTTAACTCCTGTCCTTCTCCTCCTTCTGCTGGTCCTTCTGCTGAAGGCAAAAGACCTCCTTGATCCCCCTAGAGGTGAATATATCCCCTCCCACCGCTATGCTAATGTGGGAGTGCTGGGTGCTGGAATGGGTCCCACCCACCAACCTAGGGTTCACTTGCAGCTGGGGCAATTACATCTCTTTTACGGGTGCAATACCCTTTGTGACGCCTGACCATGCGGGGCGCCACACAAGCATATTGGATATTTGTTTTGAATCTCATACAAGGGGTGATGGGAGTGGATGTGTCCTGTGCCTGACGTTCATCCTGGGGCATGTGGGAGATATGATGACAGATGAATGGGGAAAGTTGGCAATCGCGAAGATTCTGTACATTGCGCGTAGATAATCACTCTACAGTGGCTTGATAAGAGCCTCCCGATGAGGAAAGAATTTATAAATAAAGTCAACTTCATAATCCTCATGGAACGTAACATGTACACTAAATGGAGTAAGCTGAATCAGTTTGAAAATGTCTGGGGGAGTTAGCTAGACTACCCAGGGCTGGTGTTCCTTGACCTCCTGAGAGACAGGGTGCTCGGGCTGTAATTCAGAGGGAGGGAGTGGAAGATTATATCTATATACATGGAAGCAGATGATTTGGTTAACCAGAATCCTTACATTTCCAAGGTGACGCCAATGGCTGGGATGATTTGTTTTATCTCTGAGGGGATATTTTTTTTAAATTGTAAATCTACTGTATTTTATACTGTTGTGTTTGTTTGGATATCTGCAAATAAAAAGTACTTCATTTAAAGAAAAAAAAAAAAAAAGGTAATAATGACCTTCAGTTGCTTGATACCCAACATAAACAAAAAAGAAGAAATATCAGCTCACTATTGATGTCCTTCTCCGAGAATCCCCATCATAGCATGAGTCGCGGCTTGGCAACCACCGATTATGGAACCAGAAGGGGCAGAGATTGACTCAGCGATGAGGAAAAACGGCAGGACATAGAGGAAAAAATATATAAAACTTCTATTTATTGCAAATCCATAAGAATAATATATAAAAATAATGCACAGTGTGCGGTAGTCAGATCAGTCCATAGGACGGTTAAGATCGACGCGTTTTGGCTAAAACGGAAGCCTTAATCATGATCTCATGATCATCGGCGTGCATGTAGCGGAATCCACTGTGGATTCTATACACGCACACCATCTCCCATTTTCACTACTTTACCTCTAGCATGTATAACTGAGGAAGGTCAAATAAAGGATTGAAATGTTTTACACATTTTGCTGGTATCATTACAAATTCCATATGAAAAGCAACTTGGGAGTGCCTTGTTATACCTTGTATAACTTTTATTTGGATCCTACGGTATAAGAGCTCCCCTACCTTCTCTTTCTGAGCAGGAAGCCCTTCCTGTTAATCAGCATGATGCCAATAGTGATGCCACATTGAATCAGCAGAGTGGGAAATGTGGCGCCCTGCTCACGCAGGTAGCCACAGCCTTCCCTACTGCACAGCTGGGTTTCCACAGCAGGTACTTACTACATGCAACACCATTCAACCCGGCACAGTAGGGGGAGCTAGCATCACTGACTTTAGGTGAGATTCCCTATAAATATTGCTGCAGGGGGAGGAGTTAGTTAGAGTACGCAGACGCTAGGAGACCTGTGAATACGTCCTGTTGATCGGTGCCGCGATTAGGCCCAAACCAATGACCCGGAATGGTCCTTCTGCCATCTAGCCGAGCCCAGGAGTGGGGACAGAAGGCAAGGAGCAAAGCCAAGGGAGTGAGGAACCGGTGGAGGTTCACCCAAGATGTACCGGACTTTGGGGGTCCGCACCTGCAGGATTACTCCAAGACTGCAGAAAACCCCGGCATACTGTGGAGACTTCAGTCACCCAGTCCCCCTGCATACCCATAAAGAGGGAGCCAGACACCGTAGTGTGCAAACACACAGCAGTGATCAGAGAGGGTAACCAGTGGACCGCGCATGAGGAGAGAGAGGACCAGAGAAAGTGAGAAGGCCAGTCGTGTTGCATATAGACAGGGCTTCAGTAACTGCAGTCACTTGCTGTGGAGACTCACTGTGCACCTGGTCACCCAGCAACAGTGCTCTGGACAGCTTTACCTGTGAATACCACCAGTAAAAGGTAAAAGAGACTTCTTCAGAGTGTGTACGTTATTCCCTCTGAACCCAGCCTCCTATAGACTGCCTTACTGCTCCTACCTGCCACAAGTCCCACTCAAACTGCCCATTCCTACGCTGCCTGAGACCAGCTCCACCTGTAGGGAGCTTTACTACCTTTCCGCAATACCATCACCCTCGGAGAACTGTGGCGGCGCTGGTGACCCATCACCAGGTACTACAGGTGGCGTCACGTGACAACAAACTCTTATCCCCTGTATATAACCCCTTATTGAAATGTCACCCAAGCCACGGGCTCAGGCACTGCCACCCGTGACAACCCCGTGAAAACACCCACCGAGCCTGATACCCGAGTACCCCAGGGCCTGGGGCTTGACATATCTTTCTGGTGTCATCGAACGAGGATCTCGTGCCCGATATTACCGGGTACTGTGTGCTGTGATTTCAACCGTATTGAGTGACTATTAAAACTATGCCGCCATTACTGCGCTGAAGATCGGGAAGAAAGGGGGCGTGTCAGCCTGTAGAACGCAAAACTGAAGCCTGCCCCTTGCTCAGCCGAGCATTCCCAAGCACCACGGCCTAGTCCGGAAATTCCGAACTGTTTAACTATTTGAACACTGGCTGTAATTCACTAGGGGGGCCTCCAGCATGTCGGCCTCCTCCAGCGACGACAGTACGTTCACTGACCCTAGGAATTACCCCGAAGCACCCATGGCTGCCTCCAGTAGCACTGCCAGCGCCACCGGCGCGCCAGGCGCAATCGCCCCGATCATGCCGATCTTTATCCCATACATTCCAGGGCTAAGTGGTTGCCCCAGTATGATGGTCGTTGGATGCTTTTAGGAGAATAAGCACTAGTGTCCTGGACATGTATGCGATGACTGGTCAGCAGCGCGCCGTTGTGGTACTCGGACAGTTAACTGGTGCAGCAGAGAAAGAGAGTGAGTCCTGGTCTGCTGCTGAACGGAGATCAGCGGCCACTATATTTGACAAATTGAGAGCTACTTTTGAGGAGTGCAATGAGGCTGAAATACGCATGCGCTTTCATCACTGCTACCAGAGGCCAGGAGATAATATCAGAGCTTACGCCCGGGCCTAGAGGAAGTATTGCGAGCCCTTAAGCATGTCAGCCCTGCCAGTGTACCCGATGAAAATAAGCTCTTGATTGAAATATTCACCTGGGGACTGCTATCCCCCGAGGACAATAAGACTGTACGTTGGTGGCCATTGAGCAATCCGGAAGCTGACTTTAACACCCTAACGGATATAGCCATAAAGGGGTTGCGGCCGGTAGAGACCCATGAAGTTGCCATGAAACGGTGGTGCAGTGGTGAGGCGCAGGCTACCCCGAAACCATTACCCGTGTCTGCAGCCACACACAATGTACAATCTGCTCAGCCTGACAAGTATGACTCTCTGCGTGCTGAGATGCATGCTGAGATGCGCCAAATGAGCAAAAACATAACTAAAGTGATGGAAGCTCTACAGCTGCAGCAGAATCAACAGCCAGCGCCAAGACCCCACCACCAACCACAACCACTGATTCAACTTGCAGACAGTCCGGAGGATGTACCCTTGATGAGAGCGAAGCAAGCCACAGCATACCGAGGGAGAGCCACCGACCACTACAGCTCCACTGGGGAGCCGATCTTCCACCGCTGTAACATTACCGGCCACATCACTAGGAGCTGTCCTTTAAACGGGCTGACTCTGAGGGCCGGGCCAAACCTCAGGAGTAACTCAACAGGGCCCAGCCACCTGGTACAAGACCTTCATCGGACAGAGGCCGTTCCTCTCAATTGTACTAGATGGCATCCCAACACCTGCTCTGCTGGACACCGGGTCACAGGTGACCACCATCCCCTATATCCATTCCAAAAGTACTGGGCTGATGCAGAACTGAAACAGCCTGCCATCGACTTCACCCTCAATGCATATAACGGTGAACCAAGTACTGTAATGGGGGTTAGAGACGTGCCCATAAAGGTGGAGAGGGTGGAATTGCAAAACCAAGGGGTCCTAGTAGTAGCAGAAGAGTAATGCAAATGACCCGTATATAATACTTGGTACAAATGTTGTTAGCAATTGCATGGAGGAAGTTTTGTCTTTGCTTCAACAGATTGCAGACACTGCCAGACCTGTTCAGAGGAAGGTCCTCCAGCGTGAGATGAGAGCCATCCTAAACCATCAACAGGTAACAATTACAGGTGGCGAAATTGGTACAGCACGGGTGACAGACCCGTTCCCTATTGTGATTCCCCCAATGAGTGAGATGATGATTTGGTGTGGAGCAGCTACAGGTCTGAGAGGGCACGACTACCAGGCATTAGTGGAGCCCATCAGCACAGAACACAGACCAGGGGGGTGGTTGACAGCCAGGGGGGTGGTTGACGTACACAATGGGCGAGTACCAGTTTGCATCTTAAACTGTGGCAGTGAAGAGGTTAAGTTTACCAGGTATGCAACCGTTGCTAAATTGTACACAGTAAACAATAGCAAGATCCAAGCAGTGGGACCCTTACCCCATGCAAAAGGGGCAAAACCCAATGATACAACACGGCCACTGGAGGACTGGTGCCAGCTAGGGATGGGCGAATCCTAAATTACTCGGAATCGCTAGACTGTAACAAGTCTGAGTCAGGGACTTGCTACTCGTTGCGAGTCTAGCGAGTCCAATGTTAATTAATGGGGAAGCGAGTATTGCAGCGATTCCTCTGCTATTGTTTATGTTAGGTTGAACCGAATTGACTGTCAAAAATGATACAGTGATAGCGAGTTTAGAGACTGAGAAAAATTCTGAATGCTCTCGGATTGAAACTCTGAATGCATGCAAATGAGCCAAAAATCGTCTTTCTCTTGGATTCTAAACTCTGAATGCATGCAAATGAGCCAAAATCGTTTTTCTCTTGGATTCTAAACTCTGAATGCATGCAAATGAGCCAAAATCATTTTTCTCTTAGATTCTAAACTCTGAATGCATGCAAATGAGCCAAAATCGTTTTTCTCTTGGATTCTAAACTCTGAAAAAACTAGGATTGCCATTGATTTGCATTGGACTCGTTGCTGTGCGAGTAATCGCTTGGAAACTCGCAGAGTACCGAGTCCTGCAAGTCCCCTACTACTCGCAGAGTAACGAGTCCAAGCGAGTAGATTCGCCCATCCCTAGTGCCAGCAACTCCATGTCGGAACTGACACCACTCCTGTGTTCAAAAAGCAAGATGTTTATCGAGTAGTCAAAGAATTTGAACAAGTCTTTAGTAAGCATTCACTTGACTTTGTTGGTAGGATAAAAGGGGTGCAACATCATATCCCCACAGGTACACATCCACCAATCAAAGAGGGGTACAGACATATTCCACCTGTACATTATCAGAAAGCCAAGGAAATGTTACAGGACATGAAGGACACAGGGGTTATACAAGATAGCTGTAGCCCCTGTGCAGCCCCATTAGTCCTAGTCAGGAAAAAGGATGGCAGTATGAGAATGTGTGTAGACTATAGGCAAATAAACTGCATAACACACAAGGATGCTTACCCGTTACCTCGTATAGAGGAATCCTTAGCTGCGTTGAAGTCTGCCAATTACTTTTCGACCTTAGATCTCACTAGTGGGTATTGGCAGGTGTCCGTAGCCGAGGAAGACCGTGAGAAGACGTCATTCACAACACCTATGGGCCTGTGTGAATTTAACAGCATGCCATTCGGACTATGTAATGCACCCGGAACCTTCCAGAGGTTGATGGAGAGTTGCCTGAGACATAAGAACTTTGAGACGGTACTGCTCTACCTGGATGACGTGATCTAAGACCTATGAGGAACACGTAACCCATCTAGCAGAGGTGTCTGAAGCTCTGGCCAAATACGGGATGAAGCTGAAACCATCCAAATGCCACTTGTTAAAGCCAAGAGTACAGTACCTGGGACACATAGTCAGTGCCGAAGGCGTGGCCCCTGATCCAGACAAGGTGACAGCTATCAAGGAGTGGCCAGAACCCAAGACCCTGAAGGAAGTACGTCAATTTCCTGGGACTGGTGGGCTACTATAGGAGGTTCATAAAGGAGTACACCAAGAAGGCTGCTCCCCTGCAAAACCTCTTAGTAGGCCAGCTCAAGAAGAGCAAGTCTAAGGATTCTCCGTGGGAGTGGGGCAAGGAGCAAGAAGAATCATTCCAGATGATGAAGGAGGCCCTGACAGGAGAAGAAATCCTTGCTTACCCGGACTACAACCTGCCATTCCTGCTGTACACAGATGCCAGCAATGTGGGACTAGGAGCCGTTCTTTCGCAAAGACAAGAAGGCAAATAAAGGGTGATCGCCTATGCCAGTAGGAAGCTGCGCCCCATAGAGAGGAACCCAGAGAGCTACAGTTCCTTCAAGCTGGAATTCCTGGCCTTGGTCTGGGCCATCACAGAGAGGTTTAAACACTACCTGGCGTCTAGCAAGTTTACAGTCTACACAGATAATAATCCGCTGACCCACCTGGAGACTGCAAAGTTGGGAGCAGTGGAGCAGAGATGGATGGCCAGACTGTCTACCTACCAGTTCACCATCAAGAAGGGGCAGGGCACCAGAATGGAAACGCGGATGCCATATCCAGAATGCCTCACCTGTCAGACGAGGGCGTGGATGAAGACGAGCTAGAAGAAGTGGAATTACCTGCATTCCATCAATTAAGAGTAACTCAGTGCCAGCAAACCCGTAAAGACCCTCCTGCAAGGATGGTGAAGCCGTTGCCTTAGGTTGGAAGGAAGTGCAAGACAATGACCCGGCTGTCAGTTTGGTAAAGCAGCTGATAACCCAGGAGTCAGCAAAGCTGCCAGAAAATCCCCAACCAGAACTCAAACATCTTTGCAGCAAGCAGAGTAAGCTATTTATTTACCAGGAGAAGCTCTGCAGGAGGCACATCAACCCGAGGACACGCGAGATGGTCTGGCAAATAATCGTGCCAAAGTCAGAAGTCCAGATGGTCTTAAATGCCTACCACAACCAGACTGGTCATTTTGGGTGGAAGAAGCTGGAAATGCTACTGAAAGATAGGTTCTTTTGGGTTGCCATACGTGGAGAGGTGGTGTAAGAACTGTGGACCCTGCAGCCTTAGAAGAAAGGACTTACAGAGCCAGAAAGCACCGCTCCAGCCCATAGTGATGAAACAGCCTCTGGAAATTGTAGCCCTGGACCACGTAAAACTGACTCCAAGTAGATGTGGCTACACATACGCGTTGACAATGGTAGACCATTACTCGAGATTCCTGATAGTTGCCCCCGTGAAAGACTTGACAGCTGCCACCGCTGCCAGAACATTCCAGAACGTATTCTGCAGACCATTAGGTTATCCAGAGCAGGTCCTAACAGTCCAAGGATCAGCTTTCGAAGCAGAGATCTTCCAAGAGTTCTGCCACATGTATGGGTGTAAGAAGATTAGGACGACCCCATATCATCCCCAAACCAACGGATTATGTGAGAAAATAAACCATATCATCATTGACATGTTGACAATCCTACCCTTGGAAGAAAGGAGCCAATGGCCGGAGAAACTACCAGATTTGGTTGATATGTACAACCACATTCCAGTAAGTTCTACAAACTGTACACCAGCTTACCTGATGAGAGCCCGTACAGGAAAGTTCCCCGTAGATTTGGAACTCGGAGTAGTTGATCCCACAGCAGATAACTCAATACCCAACTGCAATGAAAACTGCCTCAAACAATACAAAATGGTTCAAGCCTGTGTCGAAGACAACCTGGAGAAAAACAAGAAAGGGACTATAACAAACATGCTCCAGCAGAACCTATTGTACCTGGAAGTATTGTCTTAAAGAGGAAGAGAGCAAAACACAAATTGGACGACCAGTGGGAACATGAACCCTATGTCCTGCTAGATTCTGGATATGATAATGACAAAGTGCGTCTCATCAGCAAGAATGGTGGAAAAAACACTCACACAGTGTCAAGAAACTACATCAAAAAGTGTCCAACTGAATGGGAAAACCAGAATCCCCAACTCAACCACAAGAAGAATCAGAACCAGTGGAAGAGCCAAGCCCATGTGTGGAGCCCCAGGCGGGACTAGGGTACTCGGTGCCGGACCGGACGGTACTGGGGATGTCACGGGTGGCTTGGTCCGGACCGTGTCCCTGGGCCCTCACAATAAAAATGGGGATTATTTACAAGGGAGATGTCACGGGTGACGCCACCCACTTGGTGCGGCCAGCGATGGGGCCGCCGCTGCTGCAGAACCTCCGGGGGTGATAGAATGGCAGCGGGGATGGTATAGTTCCAGTGGGCTGAACTGTATCCCCCGGGGCAGCAAGGGTTAAAGTCTATTGTGTGTGTAGATTGAGCACACTTACTTTGCAGGCTGCAGGGATCTCTCTTCCTGGCTGCTGCTGACAAGCTGGAGCCGTGGCTCTGCAGGTTGTGGTCTTTCTGGTGCAAGCCTGTATGGGAGAGATGGTCTGCAGATGGAAGCAGGCAAGAGAGGCTATGCAGGGTTTCCAAAGCTTTACTTGTTGTTTCAGTCAGCTTACAAGTTATTTGCAGTTCTTTACACAGCTCTTAACATTCGGTTGCATTCTCCCTTTCCGGGTTCCCTTCTCCCCTGCAGCCAGGCTCCTCTCTCCTTGTGACCCCTCACACAGTCTCTTAGTGTCCTTTCCGGGCTATTACTCTCTCCGTCTTACACGGGTGTGTGTGAACGCTGGACAGTATGGCGGTGACTCGGGCTTCTGTGAGTCCTAGTGCGTCACTTAGCTGCCCGTCCTTTGGGTTAGGAACTCCAGCCTGAAACTGAAGCTCCCCGTCAGTGAATCTGGGGATACCGGGTAAATCATCGGTCCCCTTCAGAGCTGACACTCTGCTTTAGCCCAGCCTGCAGTAGTCCACAGCATTAAACTACCAGGCTCCTTCCTCTATGTTCCTTTCTGTATATTAGGAGGGCTTCTCCACCTGCTGTCAGTAGCTTCGGCTGCGGTCTAGGGCACGGGTTGCACCGTCCCTTCTCTTTCCTTTACACTCCCAGTGGTTTCAGCATCGGACGGGCTTTCCCCCCCATCTGGCTCACACTGGCTCAGTACGGGTCTGCACTCCTCGGCTTAGGCTCTTCCAGGACGTGTAATCTCTCTCTGTCTTTTCAGCTCGGCACCCTGGGCCTACTGTTAGGTCTTTACATCTCAGCTACTTCAGCCTACTCTGTCGGTCTTTGCTGTTCTTTACTTCTCAGCTCACATGGCTTACTGACTCCTTCACTCCTCCCCCTCTCTATATACTGTCAGTCACCTGACCTTCTGGTGTGCCCAACCCACTCCTCATCCACCACCCCTCTGGTCTCATATAGTGTCTAACCTCAGGGCTGGATGTAACCCCTTCTATGCGTGGGGATGTGGGCTGTGAGGGTGTAGTGTTTACCATGTCCTACCTGCCTGGCTGCAGTTCCCTTCTGTGGCCTCCTGTACGCAGGGGCGCCACACATGTGAAGAACCAAAGGAGAAGGTAGTCTCGACAATCCTAGGAGATTTCCCAAAAGATTGGCCTCAGCAAGATGGAGCCATCTCAGTGCCTTTACTGAATTTCTACCAGCCCCAAGAAGTGGTACAAAGGAATCAGGAAGAAAAACCCATTGCTAGAGAATTTGAGGATGCTGCAATCGGTACACCTGCTAGCCCTATAGTGAGACTAATGCCACGCAGACGCTTACCTGACATACCTGCAACATGCCCTTCACTAGAAACCTCACCTGAGACAGAGATACATGTAGTGCGCAAGTCACAGAGGAGCACACAAGGTCACCCCTGTCTAGGTATGGAGAGTGGGCACAATAAATGTAAGGTAGAACACACTGAAAAGTAACATGTAAATAGCAGCAGTTGTAAAATAAGTATGTAAATAGTAGTGTACAGAAGGGGGGGCCCAGCCCCATGCACATTACGTTGGGAACAGAAAGTGCCTGGGGTGGGGAGGTACCAGGTCTCCTAAGCCGAGACACCCATAGGGAAATGTGTTTATTGAAAATGTGAACTTTTGAAAGACTTTTCCCCTTTTTCTTACCCGGAGCGTACAGAGACTCTACTGTATAGACTCTTGTGAATTGAACCTTTCCCTTTGAACTTTTCCCTGGATTACAATTCAAAAGGACCATGGTTACAGGACTGGTGTGACCACAAACTTCTTTTATCTTTTTCAAAGCCTGTGGTGAATGGACTAGCACCGTATGGACTTACCTGTTTTTCATTTTTCCCAACTTTTTCAGTGGTTTTTGTACATTTTTATATTTTGAGACTTTGTAAATATGTTACCTGTTATTACTGTTGATTATTGTTATTCCTTTTGTTTGAAAACACAAAAATGCTCAGACCAGGACTACTGATGTTAACTAGGGGGGTATGTGGTGCCCTGCTCACGCAGGGAGCCACAGTCTTCCCTACTGCACATCTGGGTTTCCACAGCAGGTATTTACTACATGCAACACCTTCCACCCCGGCACAGTAGGGGGAGCTAGCCTCACTGACTTTAGGTGAGATCCCCTATAAATACTGCTGCTGGGGGAGGAGTTAGTTAGAGTGTGCAGACACTAGGAGAGCTGCGAAGACGTGCTGGTGATCGGTGCAGTGGTTAGGCCTGAACCAGTGACCTGGAGTGGCCCTTATGCCATCTAGCCGAGCCCAGGAGTGGGGACAGAAGGCAAGGAGCAGAGCCAAGGGAGTGAGGAACCGGTGGAGGTTCACCCAAGACGTGCCGGACTTCAGGGGTCCGCACCTGCAGGATTACTCCAAGACTGCAGAAAACCCTGACACACCATGGAGTCTTCAGTCACCCGGTCCCCCTGCGTACCCAGAAAGAGGGAGCCAGACACCGTAGTGTGGGAACACACAGCAGTGATCAGAGAGGGTAACCTGTGGACCGCACAGGAGGAGATAGTAAAGACTAGAGAGAGCGAGGAGGCCAGTCTGGCTGCATGCAGACAGGGCTTCAGTAACTGCAGAGAAGCTGAGGGGGCCTTATACCCACTTGCTGTGGAGACTCACTGTGCACCTGGTCACCCGACAACAGTGCTCTGGACATATTTACCTGTGAATACCACCAGTAAAAGGTAAAAGAGACTTCTTCAGAGTGTGTGCCTTATTCCTCTCCGACCCCAGCCTCCCTATAGACTGTCTTACTGCTCCTCACCCTGGCCTCAAGTCCCACTCCAAACTGCCCCTTCCCTCTACGCTGCCCCGGAGGACCAGCTTCACCTGTGGGGAGCTTCATTACCCTTGCTGCAATACCATCGCCCTCTAGAGGACTGTGGCGGAGCTGGTGACCCATCACCAGGTACTACAGGTGGCGTCACGTGACAACAAACCGAATGGTTTTGGCCGGCAATTTAAACAACTCAGCTGATGCTGTCACACCACGATCAACTGATGATGTCACATGACACATCAGCTAATGACTACCGGCCAATCACATCATTAAAGTCCTTGCAGTGATCGGACGTCTTATCCTCGAGCGGTTTAATAATATGGCCTTATTTTTAAAGCTAAGTGTGTATTCTTCAGGTAACACAGCAAAAACCTGCTGAGAGATTCCCTTGAAATTCTCGTATTCAGTAGACCTCACCTTCATTTGGATTCCCAGAAATGTTGGAACCACCCAGATTGCAGCCCTCCTCTAATGTTTTCTTTCCAATGCTGTTAAGTCCTGGCATCCGCAGGCTCATGTTGGGAAAACATTTTCATTAATTTATTAAAGTATGTCAAAGAGGGAAAGCAGCACTGTTATTTATTATGTCCTTCTTCGAAAACAAGTCTCTGCCTGTTGAAAAGCATAACTAATACTTTGAAGGTGTTACTGTATTTAGCTGCTTAAATATAAAAACCTATGTAAATATTATACAAAAAGCATGAGGCATTAGGCTCATAAGAGGTGCACACGTCCACTGATCAAACAGTATTAAGTCTGCCCGGATAGCACAAGAATGTGCATTAATGTCATCTATATATCCCATGGAAACCAAGGATCCGGTATGTAGAAATTCATTATTTCAGGTCAGTCTCTGAAAGCAAATGTCAGGAGACAGTCAGGTTCCCCAATACACCTCAGGTCAGTTCACACAGGACATGTCCGGGGAAGGTCTCCAGATACACAAACTGCACAGGTCCAGCTTGTGTCAAAAAAAGAATCCTTTTGGCATAGTCCAGAGTGTTATATGCAGTTATATACTATATGGAGAAAAGTATTGGGATTGCCTCTTAATAAATTTGGGATTTTTATTTTGTCTCATTGCCACTTACGTTAAAAATTCAGCCCCTCGCCATGCAATCTGTCTTTACTAACATTTTTGATAAAAAGCTCACTGTGGTCCTCTATTAGGACATCATCAGAATAAAACGTCAGTTAATGACATTCCCTCTCTTCTAAATATTCCATGATCACCTGTAAGTGGTATTATTGAAAGGTCGAAGCAAAGCAATTCAGCCATGAAGTATAAACCACATAACGTTACAGGTGTGCAGCCTAGCGCCGATCTCCCTGCACCTTCCTCTCTCCTCACCCAGCAGGGACACAGAGACCATTACCTCTCTGGCCGCCTTCTTGTGCTCACAGGCGTGCATATGTAGCATGATCCTCTGCTCTCATGAATAGGCCATCCATGTGTGTCTCAATTCCCTGCATGGCCATCCTTGTGCTACGTGATCCTCTGGTCTCACATATGGTCACCCATGTGCCGCGTGGTCCTCTGTTTTGCAGCCCACATGCAGTGCAGACCCTGTTTCTCCTCCACAACTGCCCATGTGTGTTTTGGCCTCCAGCTCCTGCTGAGATCCTTAGGCCTCAGGCTCTGTGATTGTTTTTCTGGGTTTCTGGTTGAAGCCTAGGGTGTGCCACACTTTTCCCTCTCTTAAAAGAGTGGTGCGCACACCTTGAATTGGTGTTTCCAGCCAATTGTTGGGAGGCAGCAGGTATTTAAAGTTCCCTTTCCTGTTGGGCGTGGCCCAAGCAACTCATTATGTTTCCTAACCTAGCCCTGTGTATTGATCCAGCTTGTTGCTCTGGTTGTCCATCTCTAGCACCAGACTCTGCCTGCTGATGTCCCTGTACTCCTGTTTCTGCCCAGTCTTTGTTCCAGGACATGTGCTGTCTGTGTTCTGTCCGGGTACGAGTCTGTGTCCAGCACCTGAAACCCTGATTGTGTCCAGTACCTGAAGCCCTGCTTGTGTTCTGCACCTCAAGCTCTGCTTGTGTCCTGCACCTCAAGCTCTGCTTGTGTCCTGTGCCTGAAGACCTGCATGTGTCCTGCACCTGAAACCCTGCTTGTGTCCAGCACCTGAAGCCTTGCTTGTGTCCTGCACCTCAAGCTCTGCTTGTGTCCTGCACCTCAAGCTCTGCTTGTGTTCTATGCCTGAAGCCCTGCATGTATCCTGCACCTGAAGCCCTGCTTGTGTCCTATGCACTGAAACCCTGCTTGTGTCCAGCACCTGAAGCCTTGCTGTGTCCTGCACCTCAAGCCTGCTTGTGTCCTGCACCTGAAGCCTGCTTGTGTTCTATGCCATGAAGCCCTGCATGTGTCCTGCACCTGAAGCCCTGCTTGTGTCTATGCATGAAGCCCTGCATGTGTCCTGCACCTGAAGCCCTGCTTGTGTCAAACTGAAACCTGCTTGTGTCCAGCACCTGTCCATGCTTGTGTCCTGCACCGAAGCCCTGCTTGTGCTGTGCTGAAACCTGAAGGGTCCTGCACTAAGCCTGCTTGTGTGCTGCACCTGAAGCTCTGCTTGTGTTCTATGCCTGAAGCCCTGCATGTGTCCCTGCACCTGAAGCCCTGCTTGTGTGCTGTGCCTGAAGCCCTGCTTGTGTGCTGCACCTGAAGCCCTGCTTGTGTGCTGCGCCTGAAGCCCTGCTCATGTCCTGCGCCTGAAGCCCTGCTCATGTCCTGTGCCTGAAGCCTTGCTCATGTCCTGCACCTGAAGCAACGCATATGTCCTGCACCTGAAGTCCTGTGTACCAGTTTACACCTGTCTGCATCAGCCTGCACCTGCTGCACCAGATACTATTCTGCATCTATCTGCTAAGTTTATGTATATATGGTCTTGTACAGCCACTAGTGGCCGGTGTGTGGCTGACCTCTTCCCCAGTCTTGTTTGGGTTAGCGAGGGCTAATTATGGTTAGGAGTATTATACAGTCTTTAAGAGAGGAGTTTAGGGTAGCAAAAAGGGGTTTGCAAATTGGGAAGATAGGAACAGAAAGAGAAGTGACATGCGACACCTGTAGAGGCATGATGAGTAGAGGCCCAAGAAACAATTTGCCCAGACCTTTGGGTCAGAATCAGGACACCGACAAACAGCAATTTAAGCAAAGTGTCTCCAAGGGGTGGGGTCCGTGGGTTCCCAGGTGTCATCAATTTTCTCTTGGCGAAGTGGGCTGCAGCCGAAAATCGGTCAAGTACTGTTTCACTGACCATTCTAATAGTTTATGCTAAATCCCTGTGGATGGGACCGAGAGGACTCAAAGAGACTGTTTGACTCTACTCGCTGTGATGGTGCTTGGGCGTATCTATGGCAGCCCAAGTGCCAGGGAACGGTCAGCAGTGAATGTCAGTGACTGTAAATATGGAAACCACATACGTGGGAAAAGATTGTGCCTGCATTATGTGAGAAGTTCCCCAGTTGATTGAGATTTCTAGTAAAGTTCAAATCAACACAGAAAAGCACAAAAAAGTTTTAAAAATCAATACTGTATCTGCGTCTTATAATATGAGACAAAATGTGGTTAGAGTGCTCATATGTAAAGCTATTAAATAATATACGGGAAACCACATTGAAACAACCACAGAAGATTGCTTTGATGTGATCTCAAAGATTGCCAGTATATACAGCGAGTGAGATAAGTATTGAATACATCACCAATTTTCTAAGTAAATACATTTCTAAAGATGCTATTGACATGAATTTCTCACCAGATTTCAGTAACAACCCATCCAATCCACACAGGCAAAGAAATCAAACCACAGATATCCTTAAATTTAGTGATTTGCAATAATGAGAAACGACAAAGGGAAAAAATATTAAATGCCTTTTAAAACTTAATATTTTGTACAAAAGCTTTTGTTTGTGATGACAGGCTCAAGACACCTGTATGGAGAAACCAGTGGCCTGCATTGCTCAGCGGTGATTTTGGTCTATTCTTCTACACAAACACTCTTCACATCCTGCAGTCCTGTGACTCCTTCTATGAACTCTGAGCTTTGGTTCCTTCCATAAATTTCCTATGGATTCAGGTCAGGTGATTGTCTGGCCCATTCTAGCAGCTTTATTTTCTTTCTCTGAAACTAATTGACAGTTTCCTTGGCTGTGTGTTTGGGATGATTGTTTTGCTGAAATGTCCACCCTCATCTCATCTTAATCATCCTGGTAGATGGCAGCAGATATTTATCTAGAATTTCTCAACATTTGTCCAGAAGTATGTTTTTTGGTATAGCGCATGAATCCAGCATCCAGGCACAGATTATCCTTTTGGTAATATTTTTTATTTAACAACTTGGCTCTCAGAACATGTTTCGGCCGATCACCGCCTTCATCAGGGATCCGCCGAAACATGTTGTGAGAGCCATAGTTGTTAAATACAGAAGTATTGCCAAAAGGATATTCTGTCTGGATGCTGGATTCATGCGCTATACCAAAAAAACACATACTTCTGTACCACTGAAATCCCCTTAGGAGTGGTAGGAGCTGAGCTTACAGTGCTGAAGCATAGAGAGTGAAGGACTTGCGGTGACTTCACTCCCACGTGACCAACCTGAACGCTGGAGGATTGTGCGGTTACACACTGGAGGCCAACACTGATGCTGCGATTACACACTCGAGGCCAACACTGATGTTGCGATTACACACTGGAGGCCAACACTGATGTTGCGATTACACACTGGAGGCCAACACTGATGTTGAGCAGAGGTGCACAACCACGAAAGGTGAGTGATCTCACAACCCCTCTTCCCCAAAAATCTCTACTAGACCACCAGGTACACACAAGGGCACCTCTCTGTATGTTTTATTTTTCATCTACATTTGGAGTTTGTATGTTCTCCACGTGTTTGTGTGGGTTTCCTCCGGGCACTCCAGTTTCCTCCCACATTTCAAAGACATACTGATAGGATATTTAGATTGTTAGCCCCAAAGGGGACAGTGCTGCAAATGTATTTAAAGCGCTATGGAAATAATAGCACTATATAAATGAATAAATATTATATTATTATATTATTTGTCCAGTCATCCATCCTTCCTTCAATTACATTAAATTTGCCAGTGCCATATGCTGAAAAACAGCCCCACACGATAATGTTTACAACTCCAAACCTCAATGTTGGTATGGCGTTTTGGGGGTGATTTGCCTTCTGGCCTCAAAACATGGTGTGCATTATGGCGTGCAAAGAGTTCAATTTTGGTCTCTATCTGATCAGACTAATTCTCCCAGTATTTCACAGGTTTGCCTAAAGGCCCGTTACACGGTACGAGATTGTGAACGATATCGCTCAAACGTCACGGGTTTGGAGTCATTCAAACGACATTATTAGGACGTCGTTGCGTGTGACACCGAGATACGACAACGATAAATCGTTGGATCGTTGATCGCAGATTTGAGAACATGTTCTCAAATCAAACGATCCTCGATCCGTCAACCTGCTGTATCGTTGTGTGTGACACCGCAATAACGATGTCGTTAACGACTTCGCCTATTCACAGCAGTGAACAAGTATCGTTCGCTGGGTTGTGCGAATGATAGCTGCTCACTACATCGTTAGTGCGTTGTCCACGATATCTAGAAGTGTGATATCTCACCAACGATCTCAAAATGATGTCCTAACGACCGCGCTCCCGTGAGATCGTTGGTGATATCTTAACGACATTGAAGCGTGTAACGGTACCTTAAATGTTGTTGAGCAAACTTAAACATGCCTGAACATGCTTCTTGTTCAGCATGGAGTCTTGCGTGGTCATCGTGCATACAGGTCATGGAGATTGAGTGCATTACTTATTGTTTTCTTTGAAACAATTGCACCTGCTGATTCCATGTTATTCTGTAGCTTTCCACAGGTGTAAATACTTTATCCAAAAATGACCAAAAGTTTTTAGGAGTGATACCTTTATTGCCTAACTAGAGAAATCATATTTGCAAGTTTTCACAGTACAAAGGATACTTCGTTTAGCAGGTTTATAAATGAATTATTGAGACAAGAGCACAGCATTTAAGAACTCTAACAAAAAGGCATTGTGCATGGGAAAGATTAGATGATATCTCCTAAAGATACATCAAGGTAATAAAATTAAATTTTTTGTTACAGTGGAAGTGGTGACTTAGTGATCTGGAGTTGACCTGGAGGAGGTGTAAAGTTTGTCCATGTAGTGAGTCATAAACCAAGGTGAGTCCAACTGTCAAAGACTGAACATCCTTATCAGCTTGAATTCCCAGATTTTCCTCTGTCATCCTTAAAATGACCTTTCCGTATTAAAGGGAATCAGTCAGCATGTTTTTGCTATGTAATCTGAATAGAATATGCTGTAAGGGTTAAGACATAGAATTCAGAGATGTTTCTCTTGTCAAGCTTCGAGCTTTTCATGCAATGTTTGTTTTAACTTCAGGACCTTATCATTGCTGGACTACATTGCTTACTGCAGGGCAGTCCTGTACACCCCCTTTGTGATTAGCAGATCATGGTCTATGGACAATGTATTTAGAGCCTACTGTGGGCATCAGCAGCTTTTTCAGCTCTGTCGCAATGCTAAATCTAAACATTCTGCTTGTGTCAGAACAGCTGCACCCAATAAATCAAGTGATACATTGCTGGATTCAGGATCTGTTTGCCTACATCATGATGCACTCGGATCATGCTACTCTATTCTGACAGACGCCCTTTACGATTTTTTATACTGTGACCTAGTCCCAAGAAATGTTTCCCCACCAATGTATCTAGTTCATTCCTCATAGCGTGCTTGTGTAGATTCATTCTCTTTTGTAGTTTTGCTTTGTTTCCCCAATATAGGTTCCTCTAGGACGTGTCGTGCATTGTATCATTAATACCACATTGGAGAATGCACATGAAAAGAAATCCATGATGTTATAGTCCAGATTTGTGTTGTTATCCACTTGGGTAAGAGCAGACAAGTCACCAACATAAACAATCAGGCCCAGCAGTGAATGGCAGCAATGGATAAAGTAAAAGACATAAAACTTAACTTTTCCTGATCTAATTAAAAAGGTATATAAACCTAATATGAGCATTTAAAACCGGTGCAACAAGTGTCAGTGGATCCTTGTAATGTGATACTAAGCTCAATTGATCAACATTCAAGGACCACAATGATTTTGCTTGAGTATCAGCTAATCACATATAAGCCTTTGTTTCTTACTATGCCTTGAAACATGCGTAGCCAATAACTCTATTGTCCTACAGATTGTTAGCAAATCAGAACATTCCCACCCATCTTGTACACGTTCTGATGATGAATGCATAGCCAGCAGAACCTTCCCTTCCAGAGTGTGTCCTTTTCTATGACAACCAAATGAAACTCCCCTGATGACATACCATGTATAGAAATGCGTCGGGAGGCACGTGGAGGGATGTTTGCAACCCTGAACTGGATGTACAAAGTGTTTATACTGGTTGTGGGTGCCACAACCATATCAGGTGAGCAGTGTATGATGTGGTCGCAGTGCCCTTTATGATAAAAGATAAGGCCCTATTTGCGCTTGTATCTCCTTTGTATAGATTGACTTCAGCTTGAATTTATGTGAAAAATGTTTATTTTTTTAATTAGTCAAGAAACCCAAACAAAAACACATTTCCCAGGGTCACATTTATTGTAACGCTTCTCAAACAGCAAATGACAACTCATTGCTATAAAAGTGCATAGTAAACAATACAAAAATACATTTTATGCAATTCTTGAAAATAAGTTTTATGGTCATGTCATCTAGGAGTGTTTGTGATTCACAATGGTACCCTAATGAATCTTGAACAACCTTTGGACTCACTAAACGATGAAACACATAACAGTCAATTGTGTGGGCTTTATATGACTTAGAATACTTACACCCACAAACTCAGGTCCAGCATCCATAAAGAATCATTCCTATAAAAAATATCCATTGCATGAATTAAAAAAACACCAACATTTTGGAAATTCTTTCCTCTACAGCCCCCATTGTAACGACTTATCATTGAGTCGTTTTTCAGGTGCGTTCTTAGTCTAGTAATAACTTGCTGAGCATGGTCATGCCATTGTTCAGAAACTGAGGACGCAGCTCCGGGGTGACAACGTTCTTGTGGAGGTCAAACTCGAACTGACCCAAAATATCATTAGCACAAATCCATACAATCTAACAGTAAATAATTCTGGCCTCGGGGGGAGGAAGACGGATCGTGAATGTGAAATCAAATATTTGAGTCCATTAGTTTTGTGTTGTGGGGAGCAGCAAATAAAGGACTGGAGTGTTTCTTTAGTCGTGACGGCACAACCTTTGGATCATAGATGGGGGAATACCATATATTAGATATATGTCTTAATAGTACCTAATCTTGGCTGCCGGACAACCGGCTTAAATACTGTTTGTTAGCCGTAGACACTATAGAATGTTTCCAGGAACTTCAGCCTAAATGAAATGTTGTGAAGCAAATAAACCTACTGTTTTTGCTTTGAATAGACAACTATTTCCATAAATAAGGGTATATTACATTACACACTATGCAACATTCTTGTACAGTTTAAAGAAGATTTAACAAAACTAGTGCAAGGCAAAAGTGGTGCAGTTACTCATAATAACAAATCAGAATTCATTTGTTATTGGTTCTTTGGAAGATAAAAGTCAACGTGATTTTCCTAAATCTCTATTGTATTTTAGTTTTTCACTTTTTTTTTTTTAATGTGCAAGTACTCCGTTGCTTTAAAATGGAGGCTGGACACCCCTATAGATACAATGGGGTACCAGTGACAGCAATGAACTCTCAAACAAGACAGCAATATCAGGTCTAAATCCACAAGTCTGCAGTGACTCTGTGTGTTAACCTTCCTAGCGTTATTCCCGAGCCTGACTCGGGGTTAACATTCACTACCAGAAGCGTTAACCCCGAGTCAGGCTCGGGCTACCCGCGTTCGCGGCAGATGCAGTGAGAAAACCGCATCTGCCGCATCTACCGCATCTGCCGCACTTGTGCCGCACTTGTGCCGCACTAGCGGCGCGGTTGCGGCGCGGTTGCGGTAATCTGCATAGGAACCAACCACCTCTGATGCCCCTCATACATTGTTAATATGTGCCCCTGCAGCCTAGTAAACCATTAGCAGCACTGTTGTTGTGGGCAAAGTGGCTGCAGTAGAAGTGCGATAATGATGGTATATACTTACATGCCTGCGTTCTTGAGGGCGTCTCCCTGTGTGTGCTGGGACTTGTTGTGCTGTGGTCATCATGTCTGCTCGCCCCCTCCCTTATGCACGCCCCCTCTCAGCCTGCTATAGTGATGTGAGGCTGATTGCGTCATAAAGGGGCGGGGCTACCGTGATGCCGCGATTTAGCCCCGCCCCTTTATGACGCAATCAGCCTCACAGCACTATAGCAGGCTGAGAGGGGGCGTGCATAAGGGAGGGGGAGAGCAGGCATGATGACCACAGCACAACAAGTCCCAGCACACACAGGGAGACGCCCTCAAGAACGCAGGCATGTAAGTATATACCATCATTATCGCACTTCTACTGCAGCCACTTTGCCCACAACAACAGGGCTGCTAATGGTTTACTAGGCTGCAGGGGCACATATTAACAATGTATGAGGGGCATCAGAGGTGGTTGGTTCCTATGCAGATTACCGCAACCGCGCCGCTAGTGCGGCACAAGTGCGGCACAAGTGCGGCAGATGCGGTAGATGCGGTTTTTTAACCGCATCTACCGCGAACGCGGGTAGCCCGCTTTTAGCAACAAATTCCAGAAAAAAACAGACCGCCAGGGAGGCTACGCTGCGTGCACAGTGTTTGCAGCGTTATGGATGCAGCGTGTTTGCGTTGTGCAGTACAAGCGCAGTGGATGGGATTTACAGAAATCCTGTGCCCACTGTGCTTCTTTCCTCTGCAGCTTTAACTAACATGCCAGACTGCTTTCCGCACCGCCGCTTGTCCACAGCATGTCAATTTAGTGCTGCGGAGTCAGAGGCAATCTCTGTGGGTGAATGCAGTGAAAAGTCGCCCTGCACTGAACGCAGGTCATGAGCACAGGGAGGCTGTGTTCGCATGAAGAGATTGCCTGTTTCCCGCAGGAGAGAAGACATACCTGTCTCCTGATCATGTGTACATACTCTAACTCAGTGTGCACTATGCTGGGAGGATTCCCTGGAGTCAGAGCCGGAAATGGCAGTCATGTGGCTGTGGAGTGTGTGATATGAATACTTGCGGACAAAATCTGACCAGATGGGAACGGCCTTGCTCAATACACTTGCATTGAGTCCATCTAATCAGATTCTGCATACTAACTGCCATGTGACCACCACTCTCGGCTCTGACACTGGAGAATTTTCACAGTGTGCAGTTCGTGCTACAGTTAGGGCCAGAAATATTTGGACAGTGACACAAGTTTTGTTATTTTAGCTGTTTACAAAAACATGTTCAGAAATACAATTATATATATAATATAATATGGACTGAAAGTGCACACTCCCAGCTGCAATATGAGAGTTTCCACATCCAAATCGGAGAAAGGGTTTAGGAATTATAGCTCTGTAATGCATAGCCTCCTCTTTTTCAAGAGACCAAAAGTAATTGGACAATGGACTCTAATGGTGGGTTTACACACACCAATTTATCTGTTCAATATCTGAACCAATCTCTGGTTGCAGTGAAATCATGGATACATTGCTCCATGTTGTACACAGCCACAAAATGGAGCAATGTATCCATGATTTCACTGCAACCAGAGATTGGTTCAGATATTGAACAGATAAATTGGTGTGTGTAAACCCACCATTAGGGCTGCAATTAACTCTGAAGTCGTCTCCCTCGTTAAGCTGTAATCAATGAAGTAGTTAAAAGGTCAGGGTGGATTCCAGGTGTGTGGTTTTGCATTTGGAAGCTGTTGCTGTGACCAAACAACATGCGGTCAAAGGAACTCTCAATTGAGGTGAAGCAGAACATCCTGAGGCTGAAAAAAAAAAAAAAAATCCATCAGAGAGATAGCAGACATGCTTGGAGTAGCAAAATCAACAGTTGGGTACATTCTGAGAAAAAAGGAATTGACTGGTGAGCTTGGGAACTCTAAAAGGCCTGGGCGTCCACGGATGACAACAGTGGTGGATGATCGCCGCATACTTTATTTGGTGAAGAAGAACCCGTTCACAACATCAACTGAAGTCCAGAACACTCTCAGTGAAGTAGGTGTATCTGTCTCTAAGTCAACAGTAAAGAGAAGACTCCATGACAGTAAATACAAAGGGTTCACATCTAGATGCAAACCATTCATCAATTCCAAAAATAGACAGGCCAGAGTTAAATTTGCTGAAAAACACCTCAAGAAGCCAGCTCAGTTCTGGAAAAGTATTCTATGGACAGATGAGACAAAGATCAACCTGTACCAGAATGATGGGAAGAAAAAAGTTTGGAGAAGAAAGGGAACGGCACATGATCCAAGGCACACCACATCCTCTGTAAAACATGGTGGAGGCAACGTGATGGCATGGGCATGCATGGCTTTCAATGGCACTGGGTCACTTGTGTTTATTGATGACATAACAGCAGACAAGAGTAGCCGGATGAATTCTGAAGTGTACCGGGATATACTTTCAGCCCAGATTCAGCCAAATACTGCAAAGTTGATTGGACGGCGCTTCATAGTACAGATGGACAATGACTCCAAGCATACAGCCAAAGCTACCCATGAGTTCATGAGTGCAAAAAAGTGGAATATTCTGCAATGGCCAAGTCAATCACCAGATCTTAACCCAATTGAGCATGCATTTCACTTGCTCAAATCCAGACTTAAGACGGAAAGACCCACAAACAAGCAAGACCTGAAGGCTGCGGCTGTAAAGGCCTGGCAAAGCATTAAGAAGGAGGAAACCCAGCGTTTGGTGATGTCCATTGGTTCCAGACTTAAGGCAGTGATTGCCTCCAAAGGATTCGCAACAAAATATTGAAAATAAAAATATTTTGTTTGGGTTATGTTTATTTGTCCAATTACTTTTGACCTCCTAAAATGTGGAGTGTTTGTAAAGAAATGTGTACAATTCCTACATTTTCTATCAGATATTTTTGTTCAACCCTTCAAATTAAACGTTACAATCTGCACTTGAATTCTGTTGTAGAGGTTTCATTTCAAATCCAATGTGGTGGCATGCAGAGCCCAACTCGCGAAAATTGTGTCACTGTCCAAATATTTCTGGCCCTAACTGTATGTGAGGGCAGTCACACAGGCTAACACACACAGTGACTGCCCAGCTGTGTATTTGGACTTCTACAACCCTTTTCATGTTTAAAGCGAACCTGTCACCCCCCCCGGGCATCAAAAGCTCTAATAGCCACCTTCTGCAGCACTAAGGCTGCATTCTGAGAAGGTGCCTATAGGCTTTTGATGCCCTTTATAGTATGAAATATGAAGTTAGATAAATGCTCACTCTAGTGAAGATCGAAGACCGGGAGGCGGGGTTTCACGCTCCTCTGGCCCGCCCCCTCTTGTCAATCATTGTGCGCGCCTGTTGCTGCCTCCCCTCAGTGTGGAAAATGAACGCGCGTCTCCATTCTCCTGTATGGAGCCGCGCATGCGCTGTGCGCCCGGTGTCCAGGAAGTCGACACCGGGCGCACAGCGCATGCGCGGCTCCGTGCATGAGAACGGAGACGCGCGTTCATTTTCCACACTGAGGGGAGACAGCAGCAGGCGCGCACAATGATTGACAAGAGGGGGCGGGCCGGAGGAGCGTGAAACCCCGCCTCCCGGTCTTCGATCTTCACTAGAGTGAGCATTTAGCTAACTTAATATTTCATACTATAAAGGGCATCAAAAGCCTATAGGCACCTTCTCAGAATGCAGCCTTAGTGCTGCAGAAGGTGGCTATTAGAGCTTTTGATGCCCGGGGGGGGTGACAGGTTCGCTTTAAACATTGGCCCTTATCCATCAATGTAGTTTTACCAGAATTCTAGTGTAAATCACTTTGAAAACAGAAACTTAGAGTTGCACAAAAATGTGACTTTTGGCGTATTCAGTTTCTAACAGTTCAATAAAAATGGGTGTAGCTGAGGTGGGTGGGGGGCATGACAACCCAGCTCATATAATTTAAGATGAGCTGTGGTGTAATGATGAGCAAATAGCAAAATATTTGCACGTGCTATACTCGTAACGAGGAGTTTTTAACACTCGCATATTTGTCCTAATAGCGAGTCTAATGGTAGTCAATTATTCTCCACCTACACACATCCAGCCATAAAACGAGTCAATCCAGGACTGGGCAGGAGGGTGGGCTTTTTTACAATTTCAATGCATAAAACACCTTGCAGTGCGCCCCATAGAGACCCTAACATCTGCTCTCACTGAGGTGCCAGCTCCCATTGTTTACTGTCAATTTGTGTCAAATCGATAACGATCGACACATCACTCACGAGCACCAACGATACTCGCCGAGTAACGAGTATCGCAAATATTGTACTATCCGTGCGAGTAGGGAATAGTAGCGATTACACTTGCTCAACCCTACTGTGGCGTTATTTATACCAAGAAATCTTACTTGTAATATTTCTGGTGTGGCACACGGAGGCACAAGCTACTGGTTAGACACTCCTAATTCATTTAGCGGCGTGCACCTCTCAATGAATAAGTAGTTTCTGACTCCTACTCGCCTCCTCATCATCATTGGTCTTGTTGGGTCGGGGCCAAGGTGTTTACAATTATGTCATATTTTGTAAGCTGTTTAATTGGTTGCTGTGATCCTTTGGATCCAACCCTGTAACATGTCAATCCATAATGTTTAAAAACGAAAATGTAATTTCCATTACTGCTGGTCTGAAGGATAAATCCCCACAGGTCTGGTCTTAGTAATCTCTGGTGATCACTTGCTATCATAAAGTGGAAGCCTTTAAAAAAATATAGTATATGGTTCCCACAATGAGTAAATGGAATAATCCCAAGTAGCAGAATACATGTGCATGGATTGTATGGGTGTCTTGCTTTCATGCCTTTATTAAATTTGCATGGAGTGTCTATGGTGATCTTTCACTTGCTAATATAAATAATTTTGAAGGGTCACACATATCTATCTGCCACAATCTATACTGTGAAGTCTATCTGATTGATCATGGCTAGTGGGAGTGTTAGGGTAGGAAGGTGGGGGTTAAAATTACTCAATTGTTGCAGATTTCTAGAAATGTTAGAGTACTGTTACACGTCGCAATAGTGCATGCATTCTTTTTGCTTTTTAGCGAGCACTTTCTCCCATAGGCCCCATTATAACCGCTGAGATTACGCAACGCCGTTCAGGCAATGCGCAATTCCAGCACGTATAATGGCGGGCACAGGAGGAGAAGCAGGATGTGATGTCACACGAGGGAGGGAGAATCCTGTGTTTCTCCCTTATGTGACACGTGTGACATGCAGTTTGGCTTTTCACAGTGTATCTATATACACTCCAAAAGCCAAATAAAAGTTATCAAAAGGTATTAAAAATGGAACCGAGGCATCCACGTCTGACCTGCTGCCAAGACGTCTGATCTGCTGCCAAGACCTTAAAATGTGATTGGCCGGTAGAGATTAGCTGATGCGTCATGTGACATATCACATGATCGCTATTGACCAATCACAGATCTAAGGTCATCCTTCTGCCTGCAATGATCTAAGGTGCCTCCTTCTGCCTGCAATGACTCATAAACAGTTAATGCAGTACTAGGAGTGAGTATGTGCCAGGTCTGTGCTATATATATTCTATAAGTAGAAAGCTGTGAATTTATAATATTTATAATATGATTAATTGTAATAATACAAGGTATATTAGTACATTAAATATAGGAATACTGTGGGCTACATTCATCTGCTACAGGATGAGCAAGTAGTAAGATCTTCAGGTTAGGATAGCTCTAATCGAATACTTTGAACTGTTTCAGTATTCGTATCCGAGTGAGTTCCCCATTGACTTGCATTGGATTTGATACTCATTACGAGTACTGAAACAGTTCAAAGTATTCGATTAGAGCTATCCGAACCTGAAGATCTTACTACTCGCTCATCACTAATAGACTTGCATTGAGCTCTTGTGGCATAACTTGTGATTTCCGGCAATTCAGAAGTTACGGGCACAAGATGCCCGGAGTCAGTAAATGGTAAAGCCACCAGAAGGTGAGTATATGACCGGGGGAAGGGGGGAATTACATTTAAGCCTATATGCCCACTGTGCATTTTTCCTAATATTTTTGGCTGCATTTCTTGCACCAAAAACGCCACACCTACAGTTTTGTAATGAAAGTCTATGTGATTTTACAGAAGCTGTGCCCACTATGTACATTTTTGGTGCAGAAACCACCTGCGTTTTTAACGTCCCTGCAATTAATTTGCCTGGTTTTGGGCTGCGTTTTCCCCATAGACTTTATTCTAACCCCCAGAAAAAAGCGTCATAAACGGATTGGTATTCCCACAGTCCGCTTGTGGTGCGTTTTTCCTGCAATATACAAAACAAAAACACTGCAATACTCACTCTCCCCAAGGAGCCCACGGTCATTCCTGGTGATATCTTCATTCTGGGCACCAGGAAAAGTGACTGAAAGACATGTCGTTTTTGTCCAATCAGAGGCTCTCCATGTGACTCAACCTGTCACATGGCCAGCCTCTGATTGGATGAAAACCACAGGTCCTTTAGTAACTTCTCCCAATGCCCAGAATGAAGATCGGTCACGGGGGGCTTGCCGTAAGGTGAAAAAGTGTCTGCGTATCTGTCTATTCTGTCTTTGTGTGTATGTAAAGTGCTATGGAATTAATAGCTCTATATAAATGAATAAATATTATTATTATCATTAGCCCCTAAATTGTGCTGCATTTGCATATGCACAAATGCAGCACAAGCACAATAGATTTGTGCTGCATTAGCTGCGTTTGTGCACATACAAATGCAGCACAAAAATGCAGCACAAAAAAGAAGCACAGTGGGCATTTAGCCTAAAGCTTCACTAGTGCTGAAAACAAAACAACACTGGAGTGATGCTTTAATAATGTTTCTTCCACATCCAAGGGGATGTGACTGTTTTATGATAAAGTGGCTTCTACATTGAACAAGTAATGTAAACAGGACTTCATCAAAGTGAATAGACAGGGGCAATGCAGTCCGAATTGACCCTGTCCTTATAAAGATCATAAATACTTTGTAATTTAACACTGAAATTCTTTTCATTTGTATTGGTAATGCCTTATGGTAAGTACGGTAATTATTATTAATATTATTAATTATTATTAATATTATTATGAATAAGTATTGCGCTTGCAATAGCAAGCATAACCACGTGGAGTGCTATTACAAAACATAGACCTACAGATTAAAGGGTTAGTCTGAGGCCAGCAACTTTTCTCCTAACTCCCTATCCAATATATCCATCTAATCTAAGCTATTTTCTAATATACTACCTTTATTAGTTCCCTACGTTCCCTCTCTATAGTGTCTAACAGCTGTTGTTTGATTGTTTTTTCCAATTTCTGCTTGATGACGTACGTTTGAGTGCCCCAGTGCATGCTGAGATCCTCACATGGCGCAGGACAGGCCACAGACACTTCCTAAGCCCCCCTCTGAAATAAAGCTTCACTGTGATGCTGGTTTTAAGTGCAAGGCTGTCAATTACTTCACCGGTGTCTCCAGACCCTCCTCACCCCACTCCCCACAGTGCAAAGTCTCAGTCCCGCTTTTCTTCCCCACTCTCCACGGTGTGGTGTCTCAGCCACACACTTCTTCCCTCCTCTATTTAATGTACTGTCTCAGCCCTACTTTTCTTACCCTGTCTCTGCAGTGTGCGCTCACAACTTGCCTATGTCTCCTCTGTCCCTGTGCGACGTGTGCAATGAACAGCAATACTGGGCTTATGACTTGTGGGCGGTGGTAGGTGGCACTTAGGTTCTTCTGCACCATGCTTAGTATACAGGCATTTCAGTGTGTTCATTGCACAGGGGGAAGATGACTCAGTGCATTGAAATGTCAGTATTCCGGTAGTGGTGCAGATCGGTGGTGCCGGAGGACCTAATCCCTGTCCAAAAGTCATAAACTGATAGACCAGTAACATCACTTTTGGTCGGAGCTTGTCATCCTGCACGCCCGTCACCGGTATTGCTAATCATTGCACACATCACACACTGCAGGGCGAGGGTAAGAAGAGCGGGGCTGAGACACTACACTTTGTGATGCTTTGCTTCAGAGAGGGGCTGAGTAAGTGCTGGGGCCTGTCTGACGCCATGTGAGTATCCTAGGATGCACTGGGGCACTTAGAGGGTACATCATCAAGAAGAAAATAAGACTAAAAAACAAAACAGCAGCTGTTAAAATAGAGAGGGAATCGTAGGGAACTAATAAAGGAAGTAAATCAGAAAATAGCTTAGGTAAGAGGGATATATTAGTTAAGAAGTTAGGAGAAGAGTTCCTGGTCTCGGACTGATCCTTTAAGGTTTTGCAGTAATTAAAGTAATTCATCAGACTTGGCTCTGTTCACTATGGTGTTATGAATTCCATTTAAAGAAACCATGATAGGTTTGATGGAATCAATGGATAGAATTGATTTATACTGTGTCTTTGTTTAATTTTTTTACTGGTGTGCCCAGAGAAGCAGATAATGCTATTGTGCTCATCACTGTTATGAAACTTGATGGTGCTGAATCTTTACAATAGAGTGACTGGAGCATTAATTTTATGTATGCATTCTCTACTTAGTGAAACTGAAGCCATCTATGTGTTCCAAAAACATTTCTAAAATTTTTAGACTAATAATATATTTTTTAAGCATGGATTATGCTTTACATTACTCTATAACTCTATGATCCTTCTGATGAATTGCTGGAGAACATAGCTAATACAGGTAAATAGACCTGACCTAGTTATTTGTTATCATATAACAAGGACCCATTTTGTACTATAGTAAAGCTTGGCCCGAGTATGGGCCACAATACACGGATGGTCCACGGGTCTTCTAACCTGAACTCAACAGTCTCATATATGGCTTGAGTTTAGTTTGGGAGACCCGCAGACAATCTGTCCAATCCAGGTCGTCACGGACGTCTGTAAGACCCACTACCTACCTCTGCAGCTTGAAAGATCTTTTATTATAAAACATCTTTCATCTGAATATATTTTTTCATATTATACAGTGGGTATGGAAAGTATTCAGACCCCTTTACATTTTTCACTCTTTGTTTCATTGCAGCCATTTGGGAAATTCAAAAAGTTCATTTTTTTCCTCATTAATGTACCCTCTACACCCCATCTTGACTGAAAAAAACCTGAAATGTAGATATTTGTGCAAATTTATTAAAAAAGGAAAACTGAAATATCACATGGTGATAAGTATTCAGACCCTTTCCTCAGTATTGAGTATTTGCACCTTTTGATGTAGTACAGCCATGAGTCTTCTTGGGAATGATGCAACAAGTTTTTCACCCCTGGATTTAGAGATCCTCTGCCATTCACCCCTGGATTTGGGATCCTCTGCCATTCTTCTTTCAGATCCTCTCCAGTTCCGTCAGGTTGGATGGTGAATGTTGGCGGATAGCCATTTTCAGGTCTCTCCAGAGATGCTCAGTTGGGTTTAGGTCAGGGCTCTGGCTGTGCCAGTCAAGAGTGGTCACAGAGTTGTTCTGAAGCCACTCCTCTGTTATTTTAGCTGTGTGTTTAGGGTCATTGTCTTGTTGGAAGGTGAACCTTCGGCCAAGTCTGAGGTCCAGAGCACTCTGGAAGAGGTTTTCATCTAGGATATCTTGATTCTTGGCCGCCTTCATGTTTCCTTCAATTGCAACCAATCGTCCTGACCCTGCAGCTGAAAAACACCCCCATAGCATGATGCTGCCTCCACCATGTTTCACTGTTGGGATTGTATTGGGCATGTGATGAGGAGTGCCTAGATTTCTCCACACATACCGCTTAGAATTATCACCAAAAAGTTATATATTCATCTCATCAGACAAGAGAATCTTATTTCTCAAAGTCTGGGAGTCCTTCATGTGTTTTCTTGCAAACTCTATGCGGGCTTTCATATGTCTTGCATTGAGGAGAGACTTCCGTCGGGCCACTCTGCTATAAAGGCCGACTGGTGGAGGGCTGCAGTGATAGTTGACTTTGTGGAACTTTCTCACATTTCCCTACAACATCTCTGGAGCTCAGCCACAGTGACCTTGAGGTTCTTCTTTACCTCTCTCACCAAGGCTCTTCTCCCATGATTGCTCATTTTGGCTGGATGGCCAGGTCTAGGTGGTCTGGTGGTTCCAAACATATGCCATTTAAGGATTATAGGAGCCACTGTGCTCTTAGGAACCTTGAGCACTGCAGAAATTCTTTTGTAACCTTGGCCAGATCTGTGCCTTACCACAATTCTGTCTCTGAGCTCCTTGGGCAGTTCCTTTGACCTCATTTGGTCTGACATGCACTATGAGCTGTAAGGTCGTATACAGACAGGTGTGTGCCTTTCCAAATCAAGTCCTATCAGTTTAAATAAACATAACTGGACTCCAATGAAGGAGTAGAACCATCTCAAAGAGGATCCCAAAGAAATGGACAGCATGGGGCAAAAATATGAGTGTCTGAGCAAAGGGTCTGAATACTTATGACTATGTGATATTTCAGTTTTTCTTTTTTAATCTATTTGCGAAAATTTCTACATTTCTGTTTTTTTCAGTGAGGATGGGGTGTAGAGTGTACAGTAATGACAAAAAAATTAACTTTTTTGAATTATCCAAATGGCTGCAATGAAACAAAGAGTGAAAAATGTAAAGGGGTCTGAATTCTTTCCGTACACGCTGTATAATATGCAGCTTACAGTCTTTAAAAATTAACCAGTTCAACCTGCATGAAATGGATATTCTTTATAACATTCAATTCTGATATTCTTGAAGATGTTCTAGTACTTTAGTCTTCATCTAGGAGCAGAACCTTTTTCTCTGGTTTTAGTTATCTGGGGGCAGAAGGAGCTTTTTGAATGCAGTTTTTGCTCCATTCTGCATGCGTGGGGCACATCTTGTCGATCATACATGCAGTATGTTAGCGAAGACAATTTGTGGTGCCTTGGAGTGTTTATCATATGACATACTGGGCAAGACATTGACCTGCCCTACTTTTAACCTCTTTACATTTGGTCTATGAGTATTCTTTTTTTTTATAAAGTTTTAGTGCTATCTACCCTGTTACAAACCTCTGGTATATTGTATTACAATATACAAGTAAGGAGTCCTGAGACCTTTCTGGGGCTAACAAGCTCTCTGAGAACCTTCCTAGGTGACATTATATGACAACCTAAAAAACCCACAGACCATTCCCCATAACATTATTCTTCTAAAATCATAATAATCCACATTTTTGGAAGGAGTGCCTGGTAAAAGTTTCCAATTAATATCAGGTCCTATTTTATAGTATATAGTATCATGGGTTCATGCCATAGCATACCTATACACCCTGCATAACCATGAACAAAATTATTGGCTACAATAATGACTTTTGATAGATACCAATGTGTATACAGCACCAATTGTTGTGTGTCACAATAGTGACATGTTCATTGTCATTTAGCCCTGAGATGATGAGTATCACAGCTGGCAAAATCAAAGCGAGTCAAGCTGCTGCATCATTAGCTTCCTGCTATACTCATAGGCAAGGAACAACGCACCATTGGCTGGGAATGCACGGATCAGTGTAGGCTTAAGCCCCGAATACAAGGTCAAAATTCCTGTAAAGAAACAAAAAAAATATATAAATTGTAAGTATTAAATTCCTCTGGGGATGGACAAATGCAAAACTTAAAGATTTGATGAAGAAGCAAGTTAGCTAAATATGGCGCTACTGGTCTGGAGCGCTGCAGGGAGACTATGACACGCCGACCATTCATCTTCAGAGAAATCGCAGAACTCATAGCGCTAAGCGAGAAGCAGCACTGATGGTTGGTCTACTGGCAATAGTTACTGCTTGCCCCTGCAAGTATTGACTCTTAGCAAACATAATATTCAGCGATCACACTATATGTAGTTCTGGATGATCATCTATTTAGGCAGGACAAACGTTCCATGTAAAACTACATATGTAAACTGGCAATGAAAATTAGAGACCACGTAATTTCATTAATGTTAAGGTCATTGTGTTGTGCTATGCAAAACTATCCTAACAAAGCTTTAAGTCATGGGGGATCATGTACCAAGATGGGGGGGGGATCATATATACCAGGAGGAGGGGATCATATATACCACGAGGAGAGGATTATATAACCAGGATGAGGGGGCCATATATACCAGGATGAGGGGATTATATATACTAGTAGGAGGGGATCATATATACCAGGATGAGGGGATCATATATACCAGGATGAGGGGATCATATATACTAGGACGAGGGGATTATATAACCAGGAGGAGAGGATCATATATACCGGGATAAGGGGATCATGTACCAGGATGGGAGACATATATACCTGTGATGGGCCCAGGATTGGGACATTAGTACAGAATTTGGGAACATTACCCCATAACAGTGTCAAAAGCAGATATCCCCCTATAATAGTTCATTATGACATCATTTTTTGCTTACAATTTTTCCCCCTATTTTCCTCTTGTAAAACATGGGTGCGTCTTATGGTCTGGTGCATCTTATAGTCCGAAAAATACGGTACTTAAAATGCAGAATAGGTGACTTAGCTTTGTAGAACTAGTTCTTAGCGTTTAGTTCATCCTCACGAATATGAATATTAAAAGGTTGTTCCACTATTATAATGCTGATGATGTATCTCTACAATAGGTCATCAATAAAAGATCGGTCAGGTCCCAACACTCTGCATACCCATCGATCTCAGTGCACGCCGATATGCAGCTGAATATAAAAGTGGAAAACCCTTCAATTCCCATCAATTACACCTTTGTAAGACCATGGTCAGATGGCCGTATAAGTCGGACGACAATCGCATTGCGATGCTTGGATTGGCTGGTGGCTCCCCCGACCAAGCGTGACAGCGGCATAGAAATACATGTGGTCACGTTCGGGCCAGGGGAGTCGTATACCAGTCCGAACATTAGGATGCGATCATCTGTCTGAGTTATATGGCCATCTGACCTCAGCACAATTGATATCTTGCTTGAATGACACAAGAAACTATTCATTTACAAAAAAATAAAAGGTGAACATCGCCACCTACTGCACAGAAGAGCTTAGCACTAATTCTTAGGAAAACCATTTTCATACACACATTCTCTCTGCCCCAACACATCAGACACTCACCTACCCTGGGATACTTCAAAGGACACCTGAAGACCCACCTCTTCCGCCAAGCCTACAACCTGCAATGAGACCCGGTCCACCGCACGGTCTCATGATTGCCACTGCCCCCTCCTACTGTATTCCCACCCTCCCTCTTCAACTGTGCGCCCTTGCAGACAGGACGCTCTCCCCCTCCTGCACCTGTACAATTGACTGTCCACATATACTGTATTTGTCCTCGTCCATATATATTGTACTCGTCCTCGTCTGCCCCCTTCCATATGTAAAGCACCATGGAAACTAATGGTGCTATATAAATATACTAGCTGTAGAACCCGGGTACGCCCGGGTTAATAAATAACTGCTGTTAGCTACAACAAAATAGAATTTGAATATGTCATATTAATGACCTGTAGGAAAATAGAAGCTGAGCTGTGATTGATTGCTATAGGCAGCCTAATAAATCTCTAGCCAACAGTAAACCCTCCCCCTGGCCGGGCAGTATATGTTACCTCACACATACACATAATACACAGCTCATGTGACTGACATCTGCCTTAATTCCCTATATGGCACATGTGTTGCACGTTGGCTGTTTTTAATCAGATGTTTATGTTTGGAAATTAAAGATAGCACACGTAGGTGGCGAGTTGTGTGAGGTGATTTGTGCACATCTGTGTCTTTCTGTGTGGTGTGTGTGTCCCTGGGGGGTGTGTATGTGTGTGTCCCTGTGGGGGGAGTCTGTGTGGTGTGTGTCTCTGTTGTGTGTGTCTCTTTGTGGTGTGTGTGTGTCCCTGTGGGGTGAGTGCATGTGTCCCTATAGGGTGTGTGTGTGTGTGTCCCTGTGGGAGGGGTGGCTGTGTGGGATGTGTGTGTCTCTGTGTTGTGTGTGTCTCTTTGTGGTGTGTGTGTGTCCCTGTGGGGTGAGTGCATGTGTCCCTATAGGGTGTGTATGTGTGTGTGTCCCTGTGGGGGGGGGTGGCTGTGTGGGGTGTGTGTGTCTCTGTGTTGTGTGTGTCTCTTTGTGGTGTGTGTGTGTCCCCGTGGGGTGAGTGCATGTGTCCCTATAGGGTGTGTATGTGTGTGTGCCCCTGTGGGGGGGTCTGTGTGGTGTGTGTGTGTCTCTTTGTGGTGTGTGTGTGTCCCTGTGGGGTGAGTGCATGTGTCCCTATGGGGTGGCTATGTGTGTGTGTCCCTGTGGGGGGGGAGTCTGTGTGGTGTGTGTGTCTGTGTTGTGTGTGTCTCTTTGTGGTGTGTGTGTCCCTGTGGGGTGAGTGCATGTGTCGCTATAGGGTGTGTGTGTGTCCCCTTGGGGGTGTGTGTGTCTGTGTCTCTGTGTTGTGTGTGTCTCTTTGTGGTGTGTGTGTGTTTGTTCGGGTGCGTGGTGAGTATCCAATGTTGGGGCTGCACTTTAGCGACTATACACTTGCTGTTACTTTTTGTGTGCGTGTGGTATGTATACATGTCCCTGAGCGTGGTGAATATCTCATGTTGGGGCCCCACCTTAGTGACTATATGCTGGTATGTGCTGTTAGTCTTTGGCGCTATCATTAAGCCCCATTATGTAGATAAGGGCAAAATTGTTTGGTGAATTGGAATACGCGGGGTTAAAATTTCACCTCACAACATAGCCTATGACGCTCCCGGGGTCCAGACGTGTGACTGTGCAAAATTTTGTGGCTATAGCTGACAGCTGTTGATTTTCCTCCAACACTTTTCCATTCACTTTTTCCCCATTTTATAGATAGGGGCAAAATTGTTTGGGGAACTGGAACGCGCAGGGTTAAAATTTCACCTCACAACATAGCCTATGACGCTCCCGGGGTCCAGACGTGTGACTGTGCAAAATTTTGTGGCTATAGCTGACAGCTGTCGATTTTCCTCCAACACTTTTCCATTCACTTTTTCCCCATTTTATAGATAGGGGCAAAATTGTTTGGTGAACTGGAACGCGCAGGGTTAAAATTTCGCCTCACAACATAGCCTATGATGCTCTCGGGGTCCAGATGTGTGACTGTGCAAAATTTTGTGGCTGTAGTTGCGACGGTGTAGATGCCAATCCCGGATATACACACATACACACATACACACACACATTCAGCTTTATATATTAGATCGGGGGTGGGAAACCCAGTCCTCGAGGGCCGCAATCAGTGCAGGTTTTCACGATTTCCTTAGTATTGCACAGGGATTGGAATCATCACCAGTGCAAGTGATTATGTTATCACCTGTGCAATACTAAGGAAATCCTGAAAACCTGCACTGATTGCAGCCCTCGAGGACTGGAGTTCCCCACCCCTGTATTAGATAATAATAATAATAGTATAAATGTGCACTGTGTAATTCCCAGTTCTCCCTGCTGGGGCGCTGCAGGCAAAGGGAAGAATTACTACCAGGTTTTCTCCAGATTACATTTAATCACTATTAATTCATCCTATTGTTAAAGGACCTTTTTAAGAATTAGAGCTCCCCAAATAGGAGAAATAGCTTTCAAATACCTGGAGGATACAGAATATTTAGTGACTAAATTTGAAGAGCATACCTATCAACAGAAACATTGCTTGATGTACCCATAGCATTACTGTCATCTGTCATAGGTTATTCTTCAAACTTTTGCCACTAATTTGGAAGTACTGATAACCCTAGAGTATTGCTATTTTCTATTGCAATAAGAATCAGAACTATAGTATTGAGGCAAAAGCTTTAGGAACGTGTAGAATTTTTTTTTTCCAAAGTAAGAATATTCTGAAAAAATAGACTTGTTAATAGTTTGTATTAATTACAAATTAATATTTGATGTGATCACCCTTTGCTTTCAAAAGAGGATCAAGGTACCGTTGCACATAGTCAGGATTTTGCAAGATTATGGTCAAGTGTTTTGAGTGACCAATTGTACTAAAGGGGCGATAATGATTATTGTTGTCGTATGTAGTTTGAAATACAGTCATTAAGCGAAAGAGAAATAGAGGTGTAGGACTTAAAACTGGGTGAGGAACAGACAAACTTTACTACAAAGGTGAGGTTTTGAAAGACAATCTCATGTCACGGGTCATACACCATGGCAAGACGGAGCCGAGTAGCAAGACACAAGGTAGTTATACTGCAGCAGCGAGGTCTCTTCCAGCCAAATATTTAAAAGAAAACTGTGTTTTCAAGTTGTGCATTCAAGCTCTTTTGAATAAGGAGCAACAGATAGTCAATGTTGAGAAATGAAGACACATTACTTGGCGCAGCAGATGACAAACACATCATGCTAACATCTCTTTGACATCAGGAGCTGTCCAGCAGTGCCATCAACTCAAGACTGGCAGCATCTAGTGGGTCCCAGCTCCACCCATCTCCTGTTCAAAGAAGCCTATCTAGAAGTGGCCTTGAGTGAGCAACTGCTGGAAAAATATAATGTCTCTGATATTGTTACAAGACCAAGTGACGAACCCATAAGATTTTGGGTGCAGAAAAATGTCAGCAGGTGCTCAGTCTCACAAGTGAAAATGTGAAATATTTGCCAGTAACAGAAGGCGCAACTGGAGAATGGTACAAGGAGTGTCTGCAGGCAACAGTGAGGCACAGTGGAGGATCCTTTCAAGTTTGGGGCTACATTTCAGCAAATAGAGTTGTGGATTTTGTCAGGATAAATGGTGTCCTCAATGCTGAGAAATACAGGTAGGTACTCATCCATCATGTAATACAAACCAGGAAGGCATCTGATTGGTTACAAATGTATTCTGCAGCAGGACAACAACTCCAAACATACAGCCAATGTCATTAAGAAGTATCTGCAGCGAAAGGCCGGAGACACACTGAACGAGACGCATGCAAGGTACTCGCCTGAGTCTCACACTCTTCACCCGGAACGGTTGCCGACTCTCTGGACAGGAGTGTGTCAGCTCCATAGAAACACATACAGCTGACATGCTCCTGTCCAGAGAACCCGTTTCGGGTGAGGGATGCGAGACTTGTGTGTGTATCTCGCATGCGTCTCGTTCAATGTGTCTCTTAAGAACATGGAGTCTTGGAAGTGATGGCCCCACAGAGCCCTGATCTCATCATCATTGAGTGTGTACGGAATTAACTGAAGAAACAGAAGGATTTGAGCAAGCCAAAGTCCACAGAAGATGTGTGATTAGTTCTCCTTCAGAAACTGTGCGCAATTTGTAACTACGGTAGTAGGATTGATCCTGCTTTGAAGACAAAGTGCAGTCACATCAAATATTGACTGGACTAGGGTTTCTCTTTTATTCATTTTCTTTGCATTTTGTTAATTAATAAAAATAAACTATTAATTCTTTGCAGCATTTTTTGCACACCTGTCTAAATGTTTTCCACAGTACAGTATGTCTATGGGCATAAAATGTTCTCATGAGAAGCATTAAGGCTATGTTCACACGCTGCGCATTTCCTACACTTTTGGGGGTGTACGTTTTGTGCTGTGTTGTGCAGCCGCACTATTTAGTGCAGGTAAAAAAACACGGTGCAGTCACACACCACATTTTTTTCTTGCCGCATTCGTCCCCCAAAAGCGCAGGAGGGAAATTATGTCACACAGGGCAGGAAGAATCCTGTGTTCCTCCCCCTTGTGACAGGTGTGACAGCTTTTTGGCTTAATATACACTGTGAAAGCTAAATAAAAGTAAGCAAAAGGCATTAAAAATAAAAACATTCAATACTTACCACTCCGGCGGCTGTTCCGGTTACCGGGACCCGAGACATCCACGTCTACTGTGTTGCCAGGACCTTTCAGATCTGTGATTGGCTGGTAGCGATCATGTGGTAAGTGACATGCATACCACATGACCACTATTGGCCAATCCCAGCTGAAAGGTCTTACAAGCAGATCAGAAGTGGATTTCTCGGCTCCCGACAACCGGGAACATCCGCCGGAGAGGTAAGTATTGAATTTTTTTATTTTTAATGCCTTTTGCTTACTTTATTTAGCTTTCACAGTGTATATGAATACACTGTGAAAGCCAAAAGGGCTGGCACACATGTCACACGGGGGAGGAACACAGGATTGTTCCTCCCCTGTGTGACATCACATTATACGCGCTGGAATTGCGCATTGCCTGAACGGCGATATGTAATTCCAGCGGTTATAATGGAACCTATGGCAGAAAGCACGCAAAAAAGCATCAAAAATTGGCATGTTGATTCTTTTTCGCTTTCTCCCATAAAAGCGCAGAGTAAATTTACGCAGCGTCTGCACGGCAAAAATAAAAGTCAATTCACTTTGTCAGCAGACGCAGATGTGCTTTTGTGGAAAACCGCAGCGTAAAAAAGCGCAAAAAAAAAGCGCAAAGTGTGAACGTAGCCTAACCTTTGTCCTATAAAGTTGTACACACACAGTTAGGGTGCTTTCACACTAGCGTTTTTTTCAAATCGCGGCAGATGAGGTGAAAAAAGCAGTCAGCAGCGTTTTTTTTCGCGGCTGCTCCTGCCGCAAGTGCCGAAACCGCACTTGCCGCACCCTTACCGCAAGCCCCATAGACATTGCATGGGGCTTGCCGCAAGTGTGCCGCAAGTGTCGCGGTTATGCGGTAATCGCGGCAGATGTGTTTTTTTCACCGCATCTGCTGCAATTTGAAAAAAAACGCTGATGTGAAAGAAGCCTTACACACACATATAATAATATGTCATTATTTTCTTGGTGTTGAGCCAAGGAAGATCAGTCTGAGAAAATGTATTAACTGTAGTACTCAAAATGTATTACTGTTATCTTAGCAGTGCAATGAAAGACCCAACATACTATAGTATGTTTTCAGGGGCTGGCTGGCAAATTTCGGCCAAGGGGGCATGCACACAGCAGTGGCCCATGAGCAGTGAGCTTCAGGGGCAGAGCGACCTCCCAGACCAACATGACAGATGGCCGGGCGGCCTCAAAACTGCTGCTTGACCATTGGCCTGAGGGGCATCTGCCCCCTTGCCCCCTGGGCCAGCCAGCCCTGGTATGCATTCTGCTTTATGGAGATTATTCATATTATTTATTTTGCTTACTTACAGTGCCTTCAAAAAGTATTCACACCTCATGATGTTTTAAACATTTTTCATATTACACTCACAAACTTAAATGTATTTTATTGGGATTTTATGTGATATAGCAACACAAAAAAGCAAATATTTGTGAAGCGTAAAGGAAATGATGCATGATTTTCTAAATATTTTACAAATATAAAATCTGAAGATTGTGATGTTTATTTATATTCATGTTCCCCGAGTCATTAGGCTACGGTGCATTTTTGGTGCGTTTTTGTGAGGATCCGCTTTTCAGCAGAAAAACGGATCCGATTTTTCAAAAAAATCGCTTCTCCATTCACACAAGGCATTTTTGCTGCGTTTTTGAGAATATTTTTTTTAGCACATTCTACAATAGGGGCGATCGAGATAGCGCAGCAGAAAAAAACGCCAAGAAATTGACTTGATTATTCTTTTTGAGGATCCGTTCTTCAGAGAAAACAGATCCTCAAAAAAATGGAGTGTCTGAATGTTAAATTTGGAAATGCATTGACTTGGCAGGGATGCCAAACGTCAATCATATCACAGTTTTTCAATGGGATTTATACTGGTGTGCAAATGTGTTTGCCCCGTCCTGATTTCTTATTCTTTTCGTGTTTCTCACATTTAAATGATTCAGATCACTAAAGAAATAAAAATTTTAAACAAAGATTACACAAGTAAACACAAAAAGAAGGTTATTAAAGACTTTATTATTAAATGAAAAAGAAATTCAAACCTATGGAGCCCTGTGTGAAAAAGTGATTGCCCCCTAAACCTAATAACAGCTTTGACCGCCCTTAGCAGCAACAACTGCACTTAGGCATCTGTCATGACTGGTGATGAGTCTTTACAATGCTCCTGAGGAATTGTGGCCACTCATCTTTGCAGAATTGTTATAATTCCGCCCCATTGGAGGTTTCCGAGCATGAGCTGCCTTTTTAAGATCATGCCACATCGTCTCAATTTGATTAAGATCAGGACTTTGACTAGGCCACACCAAAGTCTTAATATTGTTTTTCTTAAGCCATTCAGAGGTGGACTTGCTCGTGTGTTTTGGGTCATTGTCCTGCTGCATAACCCAAGTTCACTTCAGCTTGAGGTCACAAACAGATGGCCGGACATTCTCCTTCAGGATTTTTTGGTAGACGGCAGAATTCATGGTTACATTTACCACAGCAAGTCTTCCAGGTCCTGAAGCAGCAAAATAGCCCCAGACCATCACACTACCTCCACCATAGTTTGCTCTTGGGATGATGTTCCTTTTCTGAAATGCTGTATTACTTCTACGCCAGATGTAATGGAGCATAAACCTTCCAAAAAGTTGAACTTTTGTCTCATGAGTCCACAGAGTATTCTCCCAAAAGATGATTTCTGGCAAAACTGAGACGAGACTTTGTGTTATTGTTGCTCAGCAGTAGTTTTAAAACTCTGCCATGCGGCCATTTTTGCCCAGTCTCTTTCAATCATGAACACTGACACTAACTGAGGCAAGTAAGGCCTGCAAATCTTTGGATGTTGTGGGGTCTTTTGTGACCTCTTGGATGAGTCGTCACTGTGTGGAGCCCACTGGGAAGGGGTACTAGGTACCGGACTGGGGTATCACAGGGGGTATCACGGCGGTCTTGGTCCAGACCGTGTCCCAAGCCCACTATAGAGGTTGGGGGGTATTTACAGGGGAGTAAGTCGTGACGCCACCCACGGGTTGTGGTCAGGGTGACCACCGCTGCTGCAGAACCTCCGGGGATGATGTTTAGCAGCCGGTGATGTAACGGCTCTCCGCAGGTAGAGCCTGGTTCCCCGGGGCAGTGATGATAATAGTCTATGGATGATGCAGGGTAGGGGTAGTGGTAGAGATGATAGTAGTTTGTGAGGAGAGAAGGGCTTGAGCACAAGGATCACACAGACTTATGGTTTTTGTAGTTTTCCAAGTCTTTACTGTAGGTGTTATTCAGCAGAGTACTGTCCACGAAGTCTGTACCGGGGCCAGGTTGCTCCCACCCTGACCGGGTCCTTGGCTTCCCACTCCTGCGCTGTGTGTGTATCCCTGCTGCCGCTTTTACTAGGCTGCTGGCCCTGTCTCTCCTCACAGGTACCTCCTTGCTAGGCAACTTGAGTCTTATCCATGTGTTTCTGACCCCGCCGTGTTGCTTCGCTGAGGTACAGTGTAGATCTATAACCTCCACTAGTCCGGTGTTTACTGTGCTGCTTGTGTCAGTCACAGTTTCGGATCCGGCATCCGGTATTTGCGCTCCTCCGGGGCAAGTTATGGGGTAACTCAGTCTCCCAGACGTGTTCCTCTGTCCCTATTCATTCCTTCCTCAGACCCTGGCTAGGCCTGGAATTGAGCAGCGGACTGTGGGGAAGCCTAAGACAGCTCCTTTACACCACAGTCCTTCTTCCTCAGTGCTGCACCGCACTGAACTAACTGCTCACTTCCTCTCCACACCAGAATATATAGCGGAGCAGCTTTAGCTCCCCCTTCTGGCCTGGAGGCGCTAGTGTAGTGTAGTGGGTTATGTGGGGAATTAACCCTTGGTGTTGTTACTGTGGCACATTAACCCCTGGGGTGCCACAACTGCGCTCCTGGGGTGCCACAATTGCGCTTTTGGGGTAATTTTGGTCAGCCGGTCACATCCTGAAAAGGTTCACCATTGTTCCATACTTTCAGCATTTGTGGATAATGGCTCGCACTGTGGTTCACTGGAGTTCCAAAGCTTTAGTAATGGCTTTACAACCTTTTCCAGACTGATCGATTTCAATTACTTTCTCATTTGTTCCTGAATATCTTTGGATTGCGGCATGATGTTTAGCTTTAGAGGATCTTTTGCTCTACTTCCTTTTGTCAGGCAAGTCCTATTTAAGTGATTTTTTGATTGAGAACAGATGTGGCATTAATCAGGCCTGGGTGTGGCTAGCGAAATTGAACTCAACTGTATAAAGATGTGATAAACCAGTTAATTTATGGGGTTTTGTTTGCGGAAAGGCAATCACTTTTTCACCCAGGGCTCTGTAGGTTTGGATTTTTTTTTTCAATAATAAAGACCTTCATTTAAAAACTGCATTTTGTGTTTACTTGTGTCATCTTTGTCTAATATTTGAATTTGCTTGGTAATCTGGAACTTTAAGTGCGACAAAAGAATACTAAATCTGGAATGGGGCAAACACTTTTTCACAACACTGAAGGACTGGACTTTGACCGATCCATTTTACATACATGAATATGCTTTGATCCAAAACGTCCATTGTAGCTCTTCCAGTATGTTTAGGGTTGTTGTCCTACTAGAAAGTGAACCTACGCCTCAGACTCAAGTGTTTTGCAGCCTCTAACAGGCTTTCCCTGTATTTAGCTCCATCTTCCCATCGAATCTGAGTAGACTGCCTTTCCCTACTGAAGAATAGTCTCCCCACAGCATGATGCTGCCACCATCATGTGTAATGGTGGGTATGATGTTTTCAGGGTGATGTGCAGTCTTAGTTTTCTGCCACACATGTCGTTTTGTATTTAACTTAAAAAAATTAAACTTTGGTCTCATCTGTCCAGAGCATCTTCTTCCACATGTGTCCCCTACATGACTGTTTGCAAACTACAAAAAGGACTTTTTACCTGGATTCAAATCCCACCAAGGACAACAGCAGTTTGTATGTTCTTCCTGTCTTTGTGTGGGTTCCCTCTGTGTTCTCTGGTTTCCTAACACACTCCAAGAACATACTGATAGGTAATTTAGATTGTGAGTCCCAATGGGGAGAGTGCTGCTGCTGTATAGAATTAATGGCGATATAAGTGAAATAAATATTATTATTATTATGGCTTGCTTTGAAAAATGGCTTTCCTCTCGACGCTCTTCCATAATGACCATGTTTTGTGGAGTAAATGACTAAGAGTATGCTCACACTAGCATATTTCATCCAATGATTCTCTAACAACAAGAGAATCGGCCTGATTATGTGAATGACGCTCGGTTCAAACTCTGCTGTGAGAGTGAGCCAAGTATCATTCAACGTGATCAGATTCTCTCACATATGAGAATCAGAGCACAGCTACGGAGAAGATGGAGAATATAATTTCTCCAACTTCTCCCTAGTCTGTATCAGTGTATATCGGTCTGCACTCAGATGACATCCAAGTGCAGTTCATTGTTTTGCAAGCACCCTTTTACTTGAATGGGTGAGCATGTCTAATATACGCTGCCAATCGCAGCATGAAGTGATTTTTTTTACATGCCGACTCTGTAGGAGAAAAAACACTAGTCGGTCATTATCCATAGTATAACACTGGATCAAGTGATCAAGTACTATCTGATAAAACATAGCACTCGTCAGAGTTGTACACTAGCTATAAGCTAGTGTGAGCGTACCCTCATGGTTGTTCTGTGGACAGATTCTCCCACTTGGGCTGTGGATCTTTGCAGCTCCTCTAGAATGACCATGGGCCACTTGGCTGTTTCTCTAATCAGAGTCCCCTTTCTGCTTGGGTGGATGGCCATATCTTGGTAGGTTTACAGTTGTGCCATTCGCCTTCCATTTTTGGATGATGGATTGAACAGTGATCTGTGAAATGTTCAGAGCTTGAGATAATTTTTTTTTTAACCTAACCCGGCTTCACTCTTCTTCACCACTTTATCCCTGTCCTGCCTGGTGTGTTCTTTGGTTTTCATTATGCTGTTTGATCCCTAATGTTCTTAAACAAATTTCTGAGGCCTTCTCAGAACAGCTGTGGTTATACTGAGAAAAATGTACACACAGTACATTTGGACTCAATTTACTAATTAGGTGACTTCTGCAGGATATTTGCCTCTCAGGATTTTATTTCATACTTCACAAATACTTGCTAACAATACTTGTTGGTATATCACATAAAATCCCAATAATATACATTTAAGTTTGTGGGTGTAACATGAAAAATGTAAAAGTTCATGGTGAATGAATACTTTTTCAAGGTAATATTCATAGCGCCATGATATTCCACAGCAATTCACAGACATTATCACATGGCTAAACTTCAAAACATGCCAAAACTGGCAGTAAATGTGGCTGAAATGTTTGGACCCACTAGGAAGGGCGTCCATATACACTATATGGACAAATGTATAGGGAGACCTCCACATTAGACTTGTAGGAGCTTCTTTGACATCTTATTCTATATCTATAGACATTTATTTGGAGTTGGTCCTTTTACAGTAATCACAGCTTCCGCTCTTCTAAAGAAGGTTTCTACAAGATTTTGGAGTGTCCTTGAGAGTTTTTCCCATTTATCCAGAAGAGCATATGTTATGTCAGATACTAATGTTGGATAAGAGGGTCTAAGGCTGCCTTCACATTAGCGTTTGTGTCTGCATGCTGATGGCATGCAGACACAAACGCTGTCAAAAGCAGGGTCCAAATGATGTGTCCGCAGCGGATAATGTCCGCCTGCGGACACATCACCATGGAGCCCGGCAGCCAATCGGCGCTGTCCGGGGGCGGGCCGGGGGTGGAGATCAGCGCCGGAGATCCCCGCCCCCCGGCCGCCGGTAAGCACCGGGACGTGTCGGCGGGGAGAACAGCTGATCTGACAGCTGTTTGAATCTTCCCGCGCCGACACCGAGAGGAGATGTCGGCGCGGGAAGATTCAAACAGCTTTCAGATCAGCTGTTCTCCCCGCCGACATCGCTATGAAATTACAGGCGGCGGGGAGAAGGAGAACAGCAGAGCGTCAGCTGATCTCCCGGTGGCCGTCGGTGAGCTCCTGTGACATTACCGTCGGCCACCGGGAGATTTTTCAATGGGTCCGCAGCGTTCTCCCGCGCTGTCAAGCGCTGAACACTGCGGACCCATTGAAGACAATGCATGTTTTGTGCGCTTGGGGACGCTTGCCGATTTTCCAAGCTCCCCGAGCGCACAAAAAATGCAACATGCTGCGTCCCGGGTGCGGATGCTGGACACCGGAAGGAGCAGATATCGTCCGCATCCGCACCCGAACGCAGCAAACGCAGGCACCATGCGTTCCTATGTTAAACATAGGAACGCAGTGCGCATGCGTTTGAATGCGTATGGCAACGCAGCATACGCTGCGGCGCCAAACGCTAATGTGAAGGCACCCTAAGGCCTCACTGCTTTGCACTGTATCCAATGCCTAACATTGTGCTTGGGAAGACTTGCATGCAGCTGCTCAGTCATGGAAACCCATGTCATAAAGCTCAAGGTGCACAGTCGTGTGCTGATGTTAATGCCAGAGGAGATCTGAAGTTATGGAGTCAGCAGAGCATTGGGGACTTTTATGCATTATGAACCTTGGCAACTCCGACTCAGCATGGTCTCTATTTTGTGACTGAACTGCTGTGAGTCCTAAATCTTCTACTTTTCAATAATACAACCCTCAGTTGGTCTTGGAATATTTAACAGGGAAGAAATTTCATGAACTGGCTTATTACACCGGTACCAGTAGTGCACCGCCAATGGTGGTAGACCATGTGGCTGCTATTGGGCCTGTGAGATAGAGAGGACCATTACTAGGGCTGGCACCAGGCCCCCTTGACCATGGCCCTCCCTGACCATCATCACACTAAGCAATGATGAAAGAGGGGGTGCTCTACTCCCTCTCTCATCATTCTCCCCCTGTGCCTGCAGTCTGACGTCTCAGCGTAGTGAAGAGCGGTGACGTCACCACTGTGTGTCCGCTGTGCTAAGATGTATAGAGCGCAGGATGCTCACATAGAGACTGGAGCAGTTTGGGAATCGAGAAAAGGTATTTAGTTATTTCTTTTCTTAATCAGTGAGTATACTGTGGCTTAAGGACAATGGGGGTGCATTAAATGATATGGGGGGATATGAGGGTGCATTATAATATATGGAGGGATATGGGGAGCATTATAATAAGTGGAGGATTATGGGGGTGCATTATAATAATTGGAGGACTATGGGGGCTACCTTATATATGGAGGACTATGGTAATGTATTATAATACACAGAGGACTATGGATATGCATTATAATATGAAGGAATATGGGGGTGTATTATAATAATTGGAAGGCTATGGGGACTACCGTATACATGGAGGACTATAGGGGTGCATTATAATATATGGAGGACTATGGGGCTGCATTATACTATATTGAGGACTATGGATGGTGCATTACAGTATATGCAGGACTATGGGGTGTGCATTATAATACATAGAGGACTATGTGAGACCCATTATATTATATGGAAGGCTATGTGGTGGCCATTATTCTATTTGGAGGGCTATGAGAGAGCCTTTATACTTTATGGAGGGCTATTTTAGGGCCATTATACTGTACACAACCAATTATACACTGTGAAGGATTGAGTGCGAAGGACTGTGTGTCGGGCATTATACTATTTGGTTGGACAGTAGGGGCCACTATCCTGCTTGGAGAGCTGTGTAGGGGTCATAGTTGGGGATCATACTGTGTTGGGGTCAACATACTTTGCTGGGGTAGTCGAGGGGGGTACAGTATGGTCATCATACTGTGCCCATGGAGAGCACTGTGGAGAAATTCACTGTAGGTGGATCGTACAGTGTTTGTGGGGCACTTTTGCTGGCATCATACTTTATGTGTACAATGAAAGGGAAATCTAGAGGCTTCAATAGTTGGAAAATTACTACAAAAGAGCTTTTTTTTTATGGGGATGGGGCAATTAGAAATTCTTCTATCGAGCTTTATAATTTTTTATGTATGCCCCTAACCAGTGGCATTAGTAGTAGATATATGGGAAATGTTATTTATTAACTATTTTGTGTCATATGACTCTCTGGTTTAAGGGCATAAAAAATCAAAGTTTGAAAATTGGAAAGTTTTTACATTTTTCATCCAAATTACGATATTTTATACATGAATACAAAAAATATTTACCTAAATTTACCACTAAGGGTGCTTTCACACTAGCGTTTATTTGAAATCGCGGCAGATGCGATGAAAAAAACGCATCTGCCACGATTACCGCATACCGGCTGCACTTGCGGCTCGGTTGCGGCACGGTTGCGGCAAGTCCCATACAATGTATAGGCGGACTTGCGGCAGGTGCGGCAAGTGCGGTTTTGGCACTTGCGGCAGGTGCGGCCGCGAAAAAAAACGCCAAAACTGCACTTGCCGCACCTGCCGCAAGCCCGCCTATACATTGTATGGGACTTGCCGCAGCCGTGCCGCAAGTGCAGCCGGTATGCGGTAATCGCGGCAGATGCGGTTTTTTCACCGCATCTGCCGCGATTTGGAAAAAACGCTGATGTGAAAGGGGCCTAACATGAATACAATGTGTCATTAAAAAACAATCTCAGAATCACCTGGATCAGATGCCGCCATTCCAGAGATATTATCTCATAAAGTGACACTGGTGAGAATTGTAAAATTTGGCCTGGTCAGGAAGGTGAAAACAGGTTGGGGGTGAAGGAGTTACAAAAGTACCCCAAAAGTGGAATATCCAGGGGAGCAATGTGAATAAAATAAAAGGAAAAATGCTCATATTTGACTTGGTGACACATCCTATTAATAAGGTGTGTCCCAATACTTTTGACTATATAGCGTACTTCAGGGGGTACGCTGGTTCAGTGGTTAGTACTGTACAGTGGCTCAGTGGTTAGCTGTCACGCGCTTAGTTTGTGCTGACATCGCTGGATGCTGCTGTATGTGTTGTTTTCCTTTAAGGGCTGCATGAGGGATTGGTGTGAAGCTCCTGACTTCTGTGTTGTGCTCCAAAGCTGCATTCACTATTATGTTCAGCTGCTGGTTGAGGGGTTGATGTGTGACTCACCTGGAATCCCCTCCCCCTGGCTTTAAATAGCTTTCCCTCTCTCCTCTGTCAGACGCCGTTTATAGAGTTAGTTGGCTCTTGGTCATTGAGCTGAAAAGACATTTTGCTGCTGTGCTGAAGCCTCTCCTTGAGTTCAATTGCTGTGGGAGAAGCTGTGATCCCTGACCCTGGTGGAGATAGGGGCCCTTAGTCTAGGGCTAATCAGGAGTTTAGGGTACAGGGTGGCGGCTCGGAACTCCTCACCATCAGAGGTACCTCTGAGATCAGGGAGAGTCAGGGACCCCAACATCAGGATCAGATTAGGCTCTCCTGACCCCCTTTGCCCATCACACCATCAAGTTACTTGATTCCTTCACCTCCCAAGCGTGACATTAGCACTGTATGGTGGCTCAGTGGCCAGCACTGTACAGTGGCTTAGTGCTTAGCACTGTATGGTGGCTCAGTGGTTAGCACTGTATGGTAGCTTAGTGGTTAGCACTGTATGGTGGCTCAGTGGTTAGAACTGTATGGTGGCTCAGTGGTTGGCACTGTACGGTGGCTCAGTGGTTAGCACTGTACAGTGGCTCAGTGGTTAGCACTGTATGGGGACTCAGTGGTTAGCACTGTATGGTGGCTCAGTAGTTAGCACTGTATGGTGGCTCAGTGGTTAGCACTGTATATGGTGGCTCAGTGATTAGCACTGTATATGGTGGCTCAGTGGTTAGCACTGTATGGTGGCTCAGTGGTTAGCACTGTATACAGTGGCTCAGTGGTTATCACTGTATATGGTGGCTCAGTGGTTAGCACTGTATGATGGCTCAGTGGTTAGCACTGTACAGTGGCTCAGTGGTTAGCACTGTACAGTGGCTCAGTAGTTAGCACTGTACGATGCCTCAGTGGTTAGCACTGTACAGTGGCTCAGTGGTTAGCATTGTATTGTGGCTCAGTGATAGGCAGCATGATGGCTCAGTAGGTAGCACTGTATGGTGGCTCAATGGTAGCACTGCAGTCTTGCAGCTCTGGGTCCTTGGTGCAAATCCCACCAAAGACAACATCTGCAAGGAGTTTGTATGTTCTCTCTGTATTCTCTCCATGTTTGCATGCGTTTCCTCCAGGTTCTCTGGTATTCTCCCAAAATCCAAAGACATACTGAAAGTTAGACTGTGAGCCCCAGTGGGAACAGTGATAACAATCTCTGTAATGCACTGTGGAATATGATGGCACTATATAATCAATGCATAATAAATATATAAATATAATACTTCAAACTATGTAATCTGAACAGAAATGGGTATAAATATCGTACCTTCATTTTTCACAATACTTGAGAAAGTTCCCATGAAACCAGCTTGTTTTCCTGTAATTGAAAGAACCTGAATCCTGGATTTGATACAGTCCACAGGGTACACAGCAAGCCAGAGTGCAATCCCTCCACATCCGCCACTTATCATCAGGGCAATAGGACCTAGAGTAAAGGACATGGTATCAAAGAAAATAATGACCTCCTCTAAAGCTGACTATAGATGGAACATAGAGGATAACTGAGCGTCCACCTCCATCAGTATAATGTGTATGGGGGTCTCTTGACTCTGTGCCTAGTTTGATTAAAAGGAATCTGTCACCAGGTTTTTGTTATCCCATCTGTGAGCAGCATAATGTAGAGATAGAGATCCTGATTCCAGTGATTTGTCACTTACTGAGCTGCGTGCTGTGATTTTGATAAAATTACTATTTTCTCTTCTGCAGATTTGGCAGTTCATGAATATGCTGGACTACCTGACAGCAGGATAAGTCGTCCTCTAATGAGAATCTACAGTTGATTAAACAGTGATTTTATCAAAACTATGCTGAGCAACCCAGTAAGTGATACATCGCTGGAATCAGGATCTCTGGCCCTACATTATGCTACTCTTAGATTAGGTGGCAAAAACCTTGTGACAGATCTGCTTTAAAAAATTTGGACAACTTTGAGAGCAGCCTAAAAAGCCTTTTTTTGCAGTAGGGATTCATTCACATTTGAGGCCTTTTGACTTCTACATCGTCTATGTATCACACAGTACACAACACAATGCAGAATCAGCTAACAGTGAACTCTGTCAGTGAGCTCAATCTGACAGCTTCATCTATAACCTATATTCTGCTGAACATCTTCTAAGCCGAATTATCAGTACAATCGCAATGATGAAGAGTGAATATTTTGTATGAGAACATACTTCTCGGTGACGCTATCTGACACTTCAAGAAGCCAAGATTTTCTGATTTTCAGCCTGCCATATTGTATCTGTATAACACTTACATAGATGGAGTCAGTACTTACCAATTTCATCCTTTGATTTTCCACCTGAGGCAAAAAAAGATCTGCTCAACTCATATCCGCCAAAGAATAAGAAATATCCTGGCATTTCTCTGCAGATTGTGCTGGTCAGACCTTGGTAGAAGCCCAGGGCACCTTCACGTTGTACAATGCTTCTCACCACTGACCACACTGTACTGACACAAGGAGACACATGACATACAAGATGGAAACATCCTACATATACACCATACCTACTGTACATACTCACTACATGGCAGCAATAGCATGTATAAGTAAGGTTATTGAAGGGGTTGTCCATATATTGAGACAATTTTCCTTTTTACTTAAAGAGTAACTTTTGTTCAAATTTGCTATTTCATAAATCAGTAATACAAATGAAAATAAGCAACTTTGTAATATATCTTATCAGACATATTTGCTTCTTTCTCCTCCGGGACTAATCATTAACTCTCAATTTATCAGTAAAATCTCCATTCAGTTGGGATAACTGAGATAGGAGGTGAAGGTTAAAGGGAACCTGTCACCTAGTTTAGCCCCCTAAACTACCACTACCTGTCCCTGCAGCTCCCTACTACATTACTCACCATGGTTCACCGATTACGATACAGGAGTATCCCTATTTAGACATTTTTATTCAAAGAGGGGAAGACTCTATTTCAGGTACAATTCTTCTTAATGTTAAAAAGTTGTGATAAAGTGACAGTGATTCGTGATTACCCACCCTCCCTTACAACACACAAACACACAATGAATACATCTCATATCTGGACCTATTATTCAGACGGTCACCTTCTTGTGTGTATTTCTCTATATATTTCCTCTGACAGTCCCTGAAGAATTTCTCAGGGTCTATCAGTGGTATATACTCTATATTGAATCTGATGTAGTGTTTGACCCTGCAGTCAGTTCAGGTTATGCGTCTGTTTGTCAACATCTGTCTATGTCAAACAGTATATTCCGTCACATGTCCTTTTATACTTATTGAGAATATATTTGGTAATCTCTTATTTCTTCAACCAATAATATGGTTTAATGCCCTTGTGCTACACGTTTCATCCCCATTGTAATATAGGGACTCATCAGGGGCTTATATGTATCTGGTTTAGAGAAAGTGGTATGTGTCTTTGTATGATATGACACCCCACTGTATTTGTGAGTCAAAGACCCAATGCCGTCCAAGTAGTATAGTCCAAGTGGTATAGTCCAAGTGATATAGTTCAAGTAGTATAGTCCAAGTGGTATAGTCCAAGTGATATAGTTCAAGTAGTATAGTCCAAGTGGTATAGTCCAAGTGATATAGTCCAAGTAGTATAGTCCAAGTGATATAGTTCAAGTAGTATAGTCCAAGTGGTATAGTCCCTTCTTTGTGCAGGGTCCAGGATTTGTTTCTTCTTCCTAGGGTATTTTCCAGAAAGGTTAACCTGTGAAGAGGATGGGGAGGACCGAGTCATACTTCCATTCATAGGGTCGAGCTACAATTAGTCCCCTTATTTCACATTGTTATGTGGCGCATCTAATTACTAAATTATTGGATCACCCAAGTTAGTGACATTAGGAAAAAATGGGGAGATAATTGAAATTATTTCATCATACCCTCAAATTCATATGGACATTGTCTAGTTGTCTAGGTATGTGTTTCAGACAAACTCAAGGTTCCTCCAACCATACGGCTTCGTATGTCCCAGGTGTCCCGGTCACTCTATATTCTGTTTACAAATATACAGTATGCACAAGCAGTTTCATAAGAAGATTCCATATTAGATCTTTTGTGCTCATTTGTATTGTTACGATATTACCTGGGTTTGTTCTTTTGAACACTCCGGGGTAACGTCCTTTCTTTATACTCCTGGTAATCTTTTGTTTGTCCTGAAACAAACCAAACCAAACCTCCTGTTGCAATCTTCTTACTATATCCACTTTCTTTTGTCTCCACCTCCACTTTCCCTTCAACTCTTTTCTTCCTGTCCATATGCATATCTAAATAAAGGTATATATTCCCATCCCCAAATGTATACATATATATGAGTATATGTCCCCATCCCTAATTTCCATTATATCCCTGTATCCGGTTTACCCATATATCCCTGTATGTGATTAATATATGTTCCATATAGTTATTACAATACTCAAGCCTCCAACAAGTATTATAGGCATCACCTAATAGGTTCTGTATCTCTTTTATTTTAACAATAGTAGTGAATAGTTCCCCTGTAGATTGAATGTTGTACCTTGCAAGGTTCCTTGGAATCACATATGGACTCCTTCCTTCTTCCTTCTCAGTACATTACATCCATCTTATTCCCTTTAGTCTAATCCCTTTAAGCTAAACCTATTTCCCAAATAGAGTATAACACATATTAACATCATCTCAGTCTTATGTGTGACTAACACTGGTTATTTCTTGGTGCTTGATTCAATACCTTATCTTTTCCTGCTCAGGGTCTATATGGTATTTCAGTGCTCTCCGGCAAGCATCCAGTCCACCCCTGTGTCGTGGGGTTAACTGCCGCCTGCTCTTTGCAACTTAATATAGTCCTCCCATCCCTAATCCCGCCTACACCCCCTGTGGCGTCTTCTGTGCCACATGTCAGGTTCTACCGCACATGCCCCAGCTTTCGGACTCCACCGCGCATGAGCGTTATGCGCCTCGCATCTCTGTGGATCAGGAGATGCCAGCGCGTGCGTGATTCACGTGCGTTCCACTCCTGGAGCGCACGTTACTTCTGCGCACGAGCAACCACAATGTTTACTCCATTCTCCTCCGCTTTTTCTAGTACTGGATTCACACATGTATCCAGTACTTTAGAGCCTGAGGAGTTGATCTGTGTATTATGACTGTTTTAGAACAGATTGCAGACTAGAGTGATTACTTTTGTTGTGTTTAAATATAGTTCCAATATTATAATACTATGGGTACTATCTGGCTTAGACATGGGTAGGGATGGGTGGTCCCCTATAACTTAGAGGTCCTGTATGATTACATCCTACTATTGTTATTTTAAAGGGATTTAGGGGAATGTCTATTTTTTATATATGGGAATTTTTTTTATATATATATATATATAGGGCCTATATTAATCAGAAGGTTATGGGGTATATGTGGTTTATTTCTGCATAGTCTTTTCATGTGCAATTAACCACATGATTCATATCAAATGGTGCATTAATATGTTCTTTTATCTAACTTAATTCCGTTCCGTTTTCAGAAATAAGAGGCAAAGGGGAGTTCATGGGTAACAGGGGGAAGGGGCGATAAAGGGGGGACATTTTTAAGGGGGAGAGGAAAGACACTAACACCTTTGTGGAGGATTGGGCCATTGTTCTTTTTAGTGGATAATTCTCTGTTTCTTTTTCCTTTTAGTTATTGGAAATTCCAAAATAGTATAGCGGCTCTCTTCCCATTTTCTGGGTCCGTGATCCTGGCTAGCTTCCTAAGGTCCCTCATGTACCTCCGTTTGAGAGGTTTCGCATTTGTTTCTAGGGTGGAGTAAAGGAAGATAAGTTTTCTTCCCTAATATGTGATTCTTTTCATTAGTTCTTGTTCTTTCTCATGTTCTATATGAAGTAGGTGTACATTAGCATTTCATTTAAGCCTAGGGGAGCCACAGTTTTTAGTCTATGGATCCACCTTGATTCTTTTTCTAGTATCCGGCGGTCCCAATTACCCCATCTTGTTGACTGGTTTACTACTTCGATGCCACTGAAGGATAGGCATTTTGGATCTCCTCCATGTTCTTGTCTTACATGTCTTGATATCGATGTGTCTCTATCGCTCTTTACGTCTCCTAGATGTTTACCAATTCGTTTTTTTAATTCTCTTTTGGTCTTCCCTATGTATTCCATTCCACAGATGCAAGTGCAAAGGTATACTACCTCTATTGATCTGCAATTGACAAAATGTCATGCTTTATAGGTTCGACCGGTGTTTCTACTGGTAAATTCCTTCCCAGTTTTTATATATTTGCAGAAAATACATTTCCCGCATCTATATGTTCCAGTTTGTCTATTGTTAAGCCATGTTTCGTCACCTTTGGAGCTGTGTACATACTGTGCACGAACTGATCTTTAACATTCCTTCCTCTTCGATATGTAATGGCCGGTACAGGGGAATTATGCCTTCAAGATCCGGGTCCGCAGTCAGGATACGCCAGTGTTTTGTTATTATTTCCCGTACTTCCTTTGATATATCGTCATATCTTCCAATAATTCATGTTATTGACTGTTCTTCTTTCTGTTTAGGTCTTAATAGCAGCTCTCTTGGTTGTTGTACTGCATTTTTAAAGGCCTCTGTTAGTATCTTTGGAGGGTATCCTCTTTCCAAGAATCTCTCTCTCAGTTCACGTGCCTGTTTATAGAACATGTCGTCTGAGGAACAGTTCCTGCGTATCCTTAGATACTGTCTTCTAGGAATTCCTCTTTTGAGATTCCTTGGGTGATGTCTCACCCAATGCAGTAGATCATTACTAGCAGTCTTTTTCCGATACGTTCTGCTTACCAAACGACCGTCAATTTCCTTTCGTATGGTGACATCTAAGAAATTTAGCTCAGTTTTTTGGCATTCAGATGTGAATCTGAAGCTGATTTGGTTATTATTTAGATCTTTGACAAATGTATTAAAATATTCTTCCCCTCCTGACCATACCTACCCATGTCTAAGCCAGATAGTACCCATAGTATTATAATATTGGAACTATATTTAAACACAAGAAAAGTAATCAATCTAGTCTGCAATCTGTTCTAAAACAGTCATAATACACAGATCCACTCCTCAGGCTCTAAATTACTGGATACATGTGTGAATCCAGCACTAGAAAAAGCGGAGGAGAATGGAGTCAACATTGTGGTTGCTCCTGCGCGTGCGCGTAAGTAACGTTGGCTCCAGGAGTTGAACACACGCGAATGACGCATGCGCGGGCATCTCCTGATCGACAGAGATGCGTAGCGCATAACGTGCTTGCGCGGTGGAGTTCAAAAGCTGGCGCATGCGCATTAGAACCTGACACGTGGCATAGAAGACGCCACAGGGGGCGTAGGCGTGATTAGGGATGGGACTACTATATTAAGTTGCAAAGAGCCGGTGGCAGTTAACCCCTCGACACTGGGGGGGGGTACTGGATGCCGGCCGGAGAGCACTGTAATACCATATAGACCCTGAGCAGGAAAAGATAAGGTATTGAATCAAGCACCAAGAAATAACCAGTGTTAGTCACGCATAAGACTAGATGATGTTAATATATATTATACTCTATCTGGGAAACAGGTTTAGCCTACAGGGATCAGACTAAAGGGAATAAGATGGATGTAATGTACTGAGAAGGAAGAAAGAAGGAGTCCATATGTGATTCCAAGGAACCTTGCAAGGTACAACATTCAATCTACAGGGGAACTATTCACTACTATTGTTAAAATAAAAGAGATATAGAACCTATTAGGTGATGCCTATAAGACTTGTGGGAGGCTTGAGTATTGTAATAACTATATGGAACATACCGTATATTAATCACATACAGGGATATATGGGTAAACCGGATACAGGGATATAATGGAAAATAGGGATGGGGACATATACTCATATATATGCATACATTTGGGGATGGGAATATATACCTTTATTTAGATATGCATATGGACAGGAAGAAAAGCGTTGAATATATACCTTTATTTAGATATGCATATGGACAGGAAGAAAAGAGTTGAAGGGAAAGTGGAGGTGGAGAGATATTGTAAGATGATTGCAACAGGAGGTTTGGTTTGGTACCAGGAGTATAAAGAAAGGACGTTACCCCGGAGTGTTCAAAAGAACAAACCCAGGTAATATCGTAACAATACAAATGAGCACAAAAGATCTAATATGGAATCTTCTTATGAAACTGCTTGTGCATATTGTATATTTGTAAACAGAATATAGAGTGACTGGGACATACGAAGCCGTATGGTTGGAGGAACCTTGAGTTTGTCTGAAACACATACCTAGACAACTAGACAATGTCCACATGAATTTGAGGGTATGATGAAATAATTTCAATTATCTCCCCATTTTTTCCTAATGTCACTAACTTGGGTGATCCAATAATTTAGTAATTAGATGCACCTTATAACAATGGGAAATAAGGGGACTAATTGTAGCTCGACCCTATGAATGGAAGTATGACTCGGTCCTCCCCATCCTCTTCACAGGTTAACCTTTCCGGAAAATACCCTAGGAAGAAGAAACAAATCCTGGACCCTGCACAAAGAAGGGACTATATCACTTGGACTATACCACTTGGACTATACTACTTGAACTATATCACTTGGACTATACCACTTGGACGGCATTGGGTCTTTGACTCACAAATACAGTGGGGTGTCATATCATACAAAGACACATACCACTTTCTCTAAACCAGATACACATAAGCCCCTGATGAGTCCCGATATTACAATGGGGATGAAACGTGTAGCGCAAGGGCATTAAACCATATTATTGGTTGAAGAAATAAGAGATTACCAAATATATTCTCAATAAGTATAAAAGGACATGTGACGGAATATACTGTTTGACATAGACAGATGTTGACAAACAGACGCATAACCTGAACTGACTGCAGGGTCAAACACTACATCAGATTCAATATAGAGTATATACCACTGATAGACCCTGAGAAATTCTTCAGGGACTGTCAGAGGAAATATATAGAGAAATACACACAAGAAGGTGACCGTCTGAATAATAGGTCCAGATTTGAGATGTATTCGTTGTGTGTTTGTGTGTTGTAAGGGAGGGTGGGTAATCACGAATCACTGTCACTTTATCACAAGTTTTTAACATTAAGAAGAATTGTACCTGAAATAGAGCCTTCCCCTCTTTAAGTAAAAATACATTACTAACCATCCCTGTCTGATCTAATAGTGAATTATAAATGTGGGGAAAAGCGATTTATAAACTTACAGGTCCACAGACGTGTGGGCTTTCCTAGATGGCTGGTTGACAGGTGGGCAGTCTCTCCGGGTCGGCTCTTCCCCCGCCTCACTGCTTCAATCATGCCCCGGTGGGTGTGATCATTCATTCAGAAGCGAGCCCTGATTTTAAATTCCTGCCTTCTTCTTCCGGGTATGACGCGCTGCTGGTCACGCGGCGTCATTTTTAGTCTGGTGCATTGTGGGGGTGTATTGGCGTACAAGCTGACTCCGGAGCATGAGCATTCTGAGACAGGCCTGTACACCCAATACCCCCCACAATGCACCAAACCGGAAATGATGCACCATGGCCGGCAGCACGTCATACCCGGAAGAAGAAGGCAGGAATTTGAAATCGGTGCACACCTACTGGGGCCTGATTGGAGCAGCGAGGCAGGGGAGAACGGACCCAGAGAGACTGCCCATCCGACGGCCAGCCATCTAGGAACGCACACAGGGCCAGGAACATGTACGTTTATAAATTGATTTTCTCCACATTTATAATTCACTATTAGATCAGACAGGGATGGTGAGTAATGTAGTAGGAAGCTGCAGAGACAGGTAGTGATAGGTTAGGGGGGGCTAAACTAGGTGACAGGTTCCCTTTAAACAGGGAGGCAGACACAGACATTCTGATGCAAGTTCTCCTGAAATGACAGTTACACTAGTACATAGAACTTCATGAGCACCCAGTTGTATTCGCAATCTGAGAAAATCTTTATTTATTTATCACAGATTTTGCCCACAAATTGAGAACCTTCAAATGAATGATCAGTGCAAATGGACAAAACAGGAGATTTCTCATATAAAATATATTACAAAGTTGTTTATCTTCATGTTAACAAGCAATTTATGAAGAAAATTAAAAAGACGGTTACTCTATAAATACATTTATTTGGGTCTAAAATAATGTTTGCATTTGGATGTCATTGAAAGTTTTGCACCATTTGCCTTCTATAGCCTCTTTGTTGTGGTAGCTGCGGTAAGGCTGGTTTCACACTACCAGTTTTCAGTATCCATGTGAATCCAGCTTAAATTAGATGCCCCCACATTAGTTTTTGGCCCCATTGACTTTCAATGGGGCCACAGGAATTTGTGGGTGCATCCAGTTCTGTATGGTTCCCCCTGATCCGGGTGTCCATGGCTTTTTCACGGAGACCAAAAATGCATTTTGGAGCAATTTGGGTGTCCATTTCAAAACCGTGAACACCCAGATTGTTGAACTACAATGGTGCTCTATTAAACCCGGATCCGGTGGAATCCGGATCCCTCTGGATCTGGACACCGGATCCGGGTTTTTGGTGTGAGCATGCCCAGAACCCAGTTTGAAATGACAAGTCCCTCCAGGGTGTGTCCACTGGATCCTGCAAAAAAAGGTACACATCCAGATGCAACAGTCTGCTCCCACACCGTCATCACTGATCCGTGAGATGGATCAGTGATAATACCGATGCAGGCGCATCCAGTTTGTCAATCGCGGGGGGGATCCGGGAGGATGATGTTGTATCCTCCAGATTCCAAAAAACGGTAGTGTGGAACCAGCCTTACTGAGAATCTATCAGTCAGCCTTATAAAGTCAGTTATCTTTATCTTTTTTTAATCTGTTCTTAGCTGATTTACGACCACAGACCACATCAATGTTGAATGTGCAGAGAACACAAAGGGATGTAAAAATAAAATAATGCAAAATTGTAAATGAAACCCAATTGTAAAAATTATTTTTGTCCCCAAATATATGAATTAAACAGCCATTTTAAGAGTCATAGAGCATAGTTAAGGAAGAGCAGGTAGGACACCAAGACACAATTCTTCCTGCTTTGCCATTTAATGCCTATCTGTAAGGATAGGGTTAAAATCATGTTTGACAGTCTGGTTGTTGGGGATAATCTGTGTAACAACCAACGTGAGTTATGCACGTAAAATCTGTATATGACCCTTCATCAGGTTCTGGTAATACCTGAGCCTTCAGCACATAACTTCAGACTTACTTTTGTCCCTCTGCTAACTTGCCCGACACTTGCAGCTCATGCATGGCTTGGAGTCGACATTTCACCAGCTCTGTCGGGCACAGAACCAAGGCAGCAAAAACGCTAGCAAATGAGCCTGCCGCTGCATTCTGGAGATCACTGCAAACAATCAGGGAGAGGTAGTCAGGGGGTAAATGACTGGGTGATGAGAAAATGCTATACAGAACGGTACAAACTGATAAACCAGTGCTGTGTGCACCCCATCTATACTTTTTCAGTCTCACAATCAGGGTAACCTTGGTTCATCCCTATTCATCAGATCACACATTCAATCTCTTACCACCTCTTTCCATTTACACAACCAGATTGACTTGTCATTTTAGACCGGGCAAGGCCTATAACTACACCACTTACCTTAGAGTTGCATTTTCCTGTAAGCCGGCAATCCTCCTCACAACTCTTTGGCAAAAGCCATAACTCATAAACAGCACAGAGTTTTCAGCTATATTGGCAAGAAGAGCTGGACTGGTCCCTTTGTAGAAGCCCCTGAACCCCACTTGTCTGTAGGTCTTCGCTGCGCAGTCTATAAGGCCTCGGTACAGATTAGGGAACGTCTGCATCTTCACCTTGGCAGTGTCAAATGGCTGTCCGGTCAGAACACATGCCGTTCCACCTGGAATTAAGGATTATTAATATATATCAGTACTATTACAGACAAAACAACATAATATACATATATATATATATATATATATATATATATATATGAGCACTCGTAGGTACACAGTGCCATATAATATGATATTTACAATATATTAAGAGGATAAAAACTTTGCTGGGAGTGCTTTTAATAAAAAAAAATCAGACTGTGGTGATATAATACAATAAGTAATAATCACCTTGTCAATCCGTTGCTGCTCTTATCCCCCACTTCCCATGCCCCAACCAATCTCTGTACATCTCAGGAACATCTAGAAAGACATATGTCTATAGCTAATCACTGGCCGCAGCGGTCACATGTCTCCCACCGGTCTCTTTACTGGTTGGTCTCCTTGAGCAGATGTGTGCAAGCAACAACCAATCACTGGTCATAGTGATGATGACTTAATCACTACTGTAACCAGTGATTGGTTTCTGTGGTCACTTCTGACCAAATGAAGCAGAATGTAAAGAGACCAGTGGGAGACATGTGATTGGCTGTAGCTATCAGATGTCTTTCCAGATGGGGCAGGATGTATATTTGGCAGGTAATTCCTAAGGTGAGTAATATCTATGCAATTATATTACACTGTTCACAGTTTCTAGGCTATGTTCACACACTGCGCTTTTTGCACCTTTTTTGCACTCGCTTTTCAAAAAAGCACAAGTGCATGTGCATCTTCCGGCAATGTGAATGTGAAATTCACTTTACGTTCAGACAATGCGTAAATAGTTATATATATAGTTAATAGTAATACTATAGTAAATAGTAAATAGTGCGGGCATAAAAAGAATGACCATGTCAATCCTTTACGCATGTACACGCACGCCTTCTCCCATAGGAGCCCATTATTCCCGCTGGAATTACGCATCGCTGTTCACACAATGCGCAATTCTAGCGGGAATATGCCGATGCTGCAGGATATGATGTCACACAGAAGAGGAAGAATCCTCCCCTGTGTGATATCTGTGCCAGCCCCTTTTGGGTTTCGTAGTGTATTAATATACATTGCGAAACCCAAATTAAACTTAAGGTTGGCCGTCAGCCGCTTCAATATCTTGAACTTATATTGTAATAGCGATCAACGTGCACTGCCGCGATCGCTAACAATATCCGCCGTCACTATTCGCTGGTGAGATGTCCACACAGACAGAGACCACCCCAGCGATGTGGAGCAGCTAGAATACGTTGGTAACTATGGTACACATCGGGTATACTAAGGCGCGGGCGCCGGCGCTTAGTAACCCAGGCGTTTACCATAGATACCATCTCCCAGCATAGGCTCTGCCGCTGGGAGATCGTTCATCTGTGGTTGTCGTACACCACGATGAAGCAGATTGTTAAATCTGTTCATACCGCTTGATATGACTCCGGAGCTCAGATCCGCGAATTTCACGATCAAGCGATTTTACATTGTAAAAATCGCTGGATGATCGCACGTAGCGATGCACAAACGATACTCACTTAAGCGATCAAAAAGCAGTATCGCTTAAACGATATCGTTCAAGATATTGAAGCGTCTGACAACACGCCTAATACAAATGTGTTAAAAATAATAAAAATTGAATACTTACCTCTCCGCCGAGTGTTCCGGGAGCCAGGACCCGACACAACTGCAGGTATCAACCTTCCAGGGCCTATCAAGATCGCTGATTGGCCGCTCGCGGTCATGTGATATGTGACGTGCTATGACGTGCATATCACATGACTGCGAGCGGCCAATCACCGATCTTGATAGGTCTGGCAGGTCGGTACCTGCGGTTGTGTCGGCTCCCAGAGGGTAAGTATTACATTTTTATCCTTTTTAACACATTTGGATTAGTTTAATTTGGGTTTCTCAGTGTCTATTAATACACTACGAAACCCAAAAGGGGCTGTCACATATGTCACACAGGTGAGGATTCTTCCTCCCCTGTGTGACATCACTTCTCCCCGGAAGCTTTTGGGGGAGAAGTGAGCCTGTAAAAAAATGCGGTGTGTGAATGCACCGTGTTTTTTATGGCGCTTTTTTGCACGGGTGCAAAATGCTGAAAAAAGCGTCAGCGCAAAAAAGCACAAAAAATGCGCATAGTGTGATCGTAGCTTTAATTTAATTCACAAATTTTAAGTTGCTGGACAATACAGCGATAAATTACAGTATGTGAACAAAAGTACTGGCACATGTTTCTTAATCACAGAATTTAGGTTTTCCATTCAGTCCCATTGATAAAGGTGTAAAAAATGTAGCCTTTGCTAATATTTGTGAAAGAAGTGGACTTTCTAAAGAGCTCACTGATGCCAGCGTGGTAATAGGATGTCACAGATGTAACAAGTCAGTTCATAAAATGTATTCCCTCCACAAAGTGTAAGAGGTTAAAAACAAAGCGGAGTCAGCCACTAAGTGGTAGACAACGTAAAGTTGGAGTTGGTGTCCATTTTGGTGGAGTCAGAGTTGGAATCGGGTTCACAGAATTTGAGGAGTCGTATGACGGGCTTAACTGACTTCACAGCCCTGGTTATGGAGTCAGAGTCGTGGAGTCAACGTCCATCTTGGTGGAGTTGGAGTCAGATTCAGGGAAATTGAGAAGTTGGTGTCGGATGTTTGGCTTACCGACTCCACAACCCTGGTAAAGATACCACGATTGGGTGGATTTGATGTGGAAACATTTGATTGATCCACACAGAGCCCAGACCTCAACTCCATTGAACACCGCTGAGATGAACTAGATCAGAAATTTTGAGCCAGGACCAACATCATCCAACATCAGTGTCTGATCTTTAAATATACTCTTCTAGTTAAAGGGGCAAACATTTCTACAAACTCGAAAAATCTTGTAGAATGTCTTCCCAGGAAAGTGGAAACTGCTATACCAGTAAAGAGGACGGGCAACTTGACAATAACGCCTTTAGATTTAGATATCCCAATGCTTGTGTTCACATAGTGTATATATGGGATCATCGGCAATGAAAGCTCTTCTTAGAGCCTACTCAGTTAGGCCACATACACACATTGAGTATTTGGTGAGTTGTTTGCTGTGTTTCTATTATACTTTTCCTCTGATTGTTCCACGCCTGGTTTTGACTTACAAATACAAAGGTAAAAAAGTCACCAAATAATGAGTGATTGTGGTCTTACTTGAACTTAATGCGTTATGGACGCAGCATGTTTGCGCTGCAGCCATAACGCTGCATTGTACAAGCACAGTGGATGGGATTTACAGAAATCCTGCGCCCACTGTGCCTGTTTTGTCTTCAGCGTTAACTGACATGGGGGGGTGACTTTTGTTGATTTATTGCTGTGGAGTCAGAAGCGGTCTCGATGGCTAAATGCAGGGAAAAGTCACCGTGCACTGAACGCAGATCATGGGCCCAGGACGGCTATTCTCACCCACGGAAATCACCGGCGTCCCTCTGGAGAGGAGACACCGCATGCAGGACGCAGTATCTCTGGATCGTCTGCACAAACCCTAATGGCCACTTTACATGCTCCAACATCGGTCCGATATTGGATCTGACGCCGCGGGAGCGCGCTTTTTCTGCCCAGATTTCCAAGATCACATCGGAGGTTTACACAGCGCGATATCGGCATACAACGTCTCTACGTTGTCTACGACCCCTTGTACGCCCGACCCTGGAACGACCATTTAACATGGGGAGAGAATAGGGGACGTTGTACTGCACATCGTAGTTGGGCGTTTACACAGCCCGATCCGGCTCCAACCTCCATCCAATATCGGGCCGTTGAATAGCATGCTCATTCGATCCCCGAAATCGTTTTGGCATCGTTCGTGCATCGTATTGGGCATTTATACTATACAACGCACGCACGATATCGGGGCCAACGCACGAACCACGTGACTTTTGGTCGGAGTTGGACGCCGATATCGCGACGTGTAAACCCACCATAAGACAGATTTTTGATTATGAAAAGTAAAAAAAAAAAAAATCCCACAATAATGAAACAAATATACTGTTTAAAATCTAAAATTCTGCAGACCCACCTGCAGCTCCGGCTGTAAGATCTATAGCTGCCTGGACGGCTGGATCTGGCGCCATATTGTGTTGTCCCAATTTTACCTAAAAAAGAGCAAATTAGTAAATGGAGATCAGGTAACTGCTAAAATGTGCTTTCACTGCCATTTAACTATAGTTAAAAGGAAAAGAACAAAAAAAGTTGGAAATCATCTAGCCATGACTTGCACTATAATTCTCATTCCAGAAGATGATTTGGCGATTCATCTGCCCAGCAGGAGAGATCCTGTAGAGGACACAGAAAGGTCCCCTGTGTAAGATCCATGGGCCCTTTGCAGTCCATTAGTTTTATCATAATGCACAATTCCACCTACAGTAACTTGGAGGCAGAAGTGGGCCGACTTACTTACTGGACCCCTGTGTGACTGCCTAGGTTTTACCAATGGTACAATGTGTTGAAAAAATATTCTTAAGTGCCGTCACACGCATCAATCCTTTCCACGTTACACCCACAAATTTACATTTATTATATTAGGATTTTATATGATATACCAACACTAAATAGCAAAAATTAGTGAAGTAATAAGAAAATTACACCATACATGGTTTTCTAAATATTTTAAACATATAAATCTGAAAACTGTGTTGTGCATTTGTATTCAGTTCTCAGTACTCTGATACCCCTAAATAAAATCTGGGGTGATCAATTCCTCCAGAAGTCACCTCGCTGTGGAGGAGATACAGTACATAATATGCGTACTGTATCTGCTGCTATCCAGGGTCCTGAAGGCTTTAACATTAGTTCTATGGCGGTGCGCTGCCCATAGAACTAATGTTAATGCTTTCAGGACCCTGGATAGCAGCAGATACAGTACGCATATTATGTACTGTATCTCCTCCACAGCGAGGAGCCGCCGGCTTTAATTCATAAAATAGTAAATGCTGACAATAGCCGGCAATACAGTAATACACCTAATTAACCCTTCATATGCTGCCCCATATGGTCACCATGTCTCTAGGGAGGGTGGACACTCCATGGAGACATGGTGCCCACATCTATTAATAACATTAACTCTTTGTTCATCCGTGCAGCAGCAGGGATGAACAAAGAATCCGGCAACTGGATTGCACATTATGAGCAATCCGGTTACCGCATCCGGATTTAAAGACACATTTTGAACACAAAATGTGTCTGAAGGCTCATGCGATTACTGCATCCGGATCTGGATGCGGTAATCGCAATGAGCCTTCCAAGTGTGACCCTAGCCATAGTCCAGAACCTAATCCGATAGAGAATCTGTGGAAAGACTTGAAAATTGCTGTTCAGACGCCTCCATCCAATCTTACTGAGTGAGGAGCTACAGCGATAGTGCAAAGAAGAATAAAGAAAAATTTCAGATGTGCAAAGCTAGTAGAGATATACCCCCAAAGACTTACAGCAGGAATTGAAAAGAAAGGAGAGTCTACAAATTTGTCACAAGTTTAAAATATATATTTTTTAAATATTTAGAAAATCATGTGTACCATAATTTACTTTACACTTCAGAAATACTTGCTACTTTGTGTTGGTATATCACATAAAATTCCAATAACACATTTAAAGCGTAAATGTAATTTCATTGAAAAAAACCAATGCTGTTCTGGTTGTTAATGATGGGTCACATAGCAGCTAAGATAATGAGTTTTTTCTGCATATGACTTATTTTCTCACGTTTTTCTGTGCTCTTTTAAAGACTACATTTTATGGGTGTGTGGGCATGGCCAGCAGCTGATAGGGAGCAGTGCAATGTAATCTGACAGCGGAGAAAGGGTTAACAGAGATCCTGACTGAGCTGTGTAGAGCCAGATGACAGATCAGACGCTTGTGCCAAGGAAAGGGGAGCTTGCAGTGATCCTGACATTCTGACATTGCTCAGCACTGTGCTGTAGTCTGTGGTAATCTGATACATTTTCTCCTGACCAGCTGCAGTCAGCAGTGTGGACATACTGTAGGCCCCACCCTCTTTACCCCTATATGGTTACATGCCTGTATTCAGTGTAAAGACAGGCCTGACTGATAATGAACATATGTCTGCTTCACGCACAGTCTAGTGGGGGCACCATGTGGAAGGATTATGAATGGTTTTCAACCACAATTTTCTAATAAAGTATATTTGAAAGTTTATTTAAATCACTTGCTCTACATTATCATTAAATTAAAATTTAAATGGCGGTTACGCTTTATGTTTGTGGGTGTAACAAGAAAAATGTAGAGGTACAAGGTATTAATACGAAGGTACCTCTTCAAGGCACTATATGTCCACCCATGAACCCAAGTTCACCTACGTCTTTTTATAGGGATGGGCAAAATCTTGGATGGTTCCTCACTGCATGTACAGAGCGTCGCAGTGGCCATTAGGAGAAACAGTGGGGCCATCCTAAGCTTTTATTATCATATTCTCATAGTATTAACACACTCTGACTAATTCCTCTCTCCCTCTAACCTTTTTGAGAAAAAAAAAAAGCAATAGGAATTGATAGTAAAATAACTCAAATAAATCAAAGTTGGTAAACTTGAGCATATAAGTATAAGAATTATAATTTTTGTATCCCTGTCAGGTTCCTTAGGCTTTGATAAACTGGAGGGTAATTCCATGGTCACTTACGTTACATTCACAAGCCACAAAATGAGTTAATAATGACTACGAGACTGTTCTTTGAAGGCAGGCACAAACATGAGTGAATGTATACAGTATTGTACATTAAACTATTCTCAATAGATTTCAACACAGTTTGATTTTTCAACAATACAAATTAAATACAAAATATAGTGTTATTACTTGGTAACTCACACAAAGGATTTTTGTTTAACGTAAGTTACCAAGTAATAACACCATATTTTGTATTTAATTTGCATTGTTGAAAAAAAGCAATATACCGGTACAGTGGAAAATCAATTTCGTTTTCACCCTGTGTGAACCTAGGCCAAAATTCATCAAAGTGTTTAACCCCTTCCCGACACGTGTCTCAGCGTATGAGACATGAAAACCAATTGCTTCCCGACCGATGTCTCAGATGCTGAGACATCTGGGGAACGCACTGCTGCAGCTCAAGTGAGGGTCTCACTCAGGGCCGGACTGGGACCAAAAAGCAGCCCTGGAAAACAAGCCCCAGCAGCCCACATACTATATCACCCATCAGCCCCGATCAGTGAAGTTTGCTTTTACGTTGTCGTGGCCTCATCACTTTCTTAGGGCCCTTTCACATCAGCGTTTTTTGAAATTTGCGGCAGATGCGGTGAAAAAAACGCATCTGCCGCATAACCGCTGCACTTGCGGCGCGGTTGCGGTAATCCCCATAGAAAGTATAGGGGGACTTGCGGCAGGTGCGGCAAGTGCGGTTTTGCACTTGCGGCAGGTGCGGCCGCGAAAAAAACCGCGGCTGACCGTGTTTTTTTCGCGGCCACACCTGCCGCAAGTGCAAAACTGCACTTGCCGCACCTGCCGCAAGTCCCCCTATACTTTCTATGGGGATTACCGCAACCGCGCCGCAAGTGCAGCGGTTTTGCGGCAATTGCGGCAGATGCGTTTTTTTCACCGCATCTGCCGCAAATTTAAAAAAACGCTGATGTGAAAGGGCCCTTAAAGGAGTTATCTGAAGAGCCACATGTGAATGGTGCAGCAAAGGGAAATGAACCGCAGCTCCATTCACATGGTGATCTACAAAGCCACATTTCTCGGGATTGTGGGGTCCCAGCGGTCAAATCCAGAGTGAAGGGAAAGTCATCACCTATACAGAAGAGAAGTGATGACTTCCATATTGGGGATATTTAATTTAAACACCATTTAAATGCTGAAAATCACAAAGTCCAATACTGCCTCTCTGACAACAGGACAGGAGAAGTGGTACTGTGCAGAGTATATATACAGAATAATACAGATACTGAGGATTACACCCAGTATACAGGACAGGAGAAGTGGTACTGTGCAGTGTATATATACAGAATATTACAGATACTGAGGATTACACCCAGTATACAGGACAGGAGAAGTGGTGCTGTGCAGTGTACATACAGAATAATACAGATACTGAGGATTACACCCAGTATACAGGACAGGAGAAGTGGTACTGTGCACTGTATATATACAGAATAATACAGATACTGAGGATTACACCCAGTATACAGGACAGGAGAAGTGGCACTCTGCAGTGTATATATACAGAATAATACAGATACTGAGCATTGCACCCAGTATACAGAACTGGAGAAGTGGTACTGTGCAGTGTTCACCACACACATCCAGATGTACACACATACAGTATGGGCCTTTGCATATCTGCGTTTTGCATTAAATGAAGCCAAACACAGCCAAAACGCAGATGTGCACTGGGCACATATATATA